>CM065380.1:897500-1295000 GCA_033060915.1 Euryodendron excelsum | reverse complement strand
TTGTACAATGTGGTGCGATGTATCATTAATTTCACACTTACCAACCTAAAAACTACTAACTAATAAGAGCTAATGAAATATTTCAAGCCTCATTTCATTTCATTATTTTTTTTTTCAGCCTGTTTGGAACTTGGGAGGAGGGGAAGAATTGAATAATTTTTTTGACTTTCACGGCGATAAGTGACATCACCCCATGATTCCTCGCCTTGAAATAAATACCATTAAATTATAAAATAATTAATTTATTTGCCTTTGATTCATTCTATGATTCACCCCATGAGTCCATGTCAAACAAATTTTTAGGTATTCGAGTGTTTTTAACGTTCTGTTTTTGTTAGGGGTAATTACATTTTATTTTGTTTTGTTATAGTTTGAGTTAAGATTAATTAATGTTTTTGTAATTTAAAAATAAACACGTGAGTCTTTTATGATTTGAATTTATCTATAAAATAGATAAAAATTATTAAATTTAACAAAAATTATGTCATAAAATTATTTTTGTCATTTTATCTCTTCAAATTAAAATATTAAAAAGATAATTTGGGTCTTCTATGCTAAAATATAGAGTTGTATATCAATTTTTTTGGCTATTTTATCAAATTAATTTTTTTATGATATAATTTGTAGATATAAAATAATAAAAATGCTTATATGATAGAATTTTCATTAAATTTTATGATTTTCAATAAGTTCAAACCATAAGGAAATCGTATGTACACCTTTAAAGTATATGGAGCCATATTTTGACTTAAATTAAAAGAGGTAAAGTGTAATTATTATTATTATATTATATTTTTTATTTTTGTATGTTAGGGCACCACGATGATAAGAACATGGACGTGTGTTGATTGTACAAGGCGAGTATGCTTGCGCTTACATATGAAGTAGCGTATAGCCAACGGAATCTTATATCTACCGAAATATTATTGAGATTGAGCTTTACGGACACGTCACGAAACATTTCGTAGTTGATCTGTCTGGCAATTTGCCAAAGGGTACCCACTAGAAACTTACGAAATGTGTGGGCCCAATTTCACTACGCGCTTCCGTATGCGGAAAAAACTCCAACCCCCAAACACCAGCTAATCAGACACGTGAGAAACACGGTATCAGAAAATCAGTTCCAGTGTCTCAGGTTCCAAAGAAACGACGTCGCCGCAAGAAATATCAAACCTTCGTGCCCCGACGTCGTCGTTCGAGGGATTTCATTTTCCGGGATATGAATTTATTAAATATCGTAGAGGGGAGAGAGAGAAGCGTCCTTGAGGTTCTGTTTGGTTAGAAACGCAAGAAACCTTTTGATGCTCTTTAAATGCTCGTCCCCTCCCCTACTCTCACTCTCTCTCTCTCTCTCTCTCTAGTCTCTAACGGTAATCAAGATTCAAAGACGAAGCAGCCGCCTCAAAATCAAAGATAGTTGAACACTTTAACGCTATAAGTGCCGCAGCTGCACCTTAGCCACGTCTCCCCTCTGGTTTTCACCGGAAACTGTATATACATACGCATATACACATACTTATATATATATATATATCACATAAAGAATCCGAAAAGATTTGAAAAATGGATAGTCTCCGTTTCAAGGCCGGCATTCACGGGGTGACGTCACAGATCGCCATCGCCGGCGGAGGTCTCGATGTCCGGACGAACCCACCTTCCGTTACCGCCTCCGTGGGGAGGTCGACGGCTGCCGCAAATACGATGTCGGTTGAGAGATCGACTGCCTCGGCGGCGCCGCCTCGGAAGATGACGGTGCCGTGGGGGTTTTCCTTCAAGCACCCTCTCAGATCTCTGTGGCCCGGAGGTGGCAAAAGGTACGACGCAATTGCGCTTGACGACGCCGTTTTGGTTGAGGAGAAAGAACAGGAGAAAGGAGGAGGAGTTATTGGTGATAAAGAGGGTGAGGCAGGGGAAGGGAAAAATGGTAATTGGGTATTGAAGATTCTTCACGTCAAGTCCGTGTGGAGGGAAGAAGGGAAGGGTAGGGTCGAAGAATTGAGGGAAACAGAGGAAGAAAATGGTGCTGTTAATGATCAGAGGAGTGAATGCTCTGGTGGCGGCGGTGATGATGGCGACGAGGGGTGTGGTGTGTGTAGAGTCGATGATGATGACAATAAAATTGAATTCGATAGGGATTCTTTTTCCAAGCTGCTTCGGAGAGTGTCGTTGGCCGACGCAAGGCTGTATGCTCGAATGTCGTATTTGGGAACCTTGGCTTATTGCGTATCCCAGATCAAGGTACAAATTTCTCATTTCTTTTCTTCAAATTTCAACATTTTTTTTATGTGGACAACCTGTTTGCTATATGGCCTAATTTAAGAAAATCGTGAAGCTGAAGAAACCCGTATGAAGATATGTTGATTTTTGTGAGAATGAAGTAATGACCCGACTGGGTAGTTTTATTGGGAAGTTTTGGATTAACGAGAACTACGATTAATCTACAGATTATAGGTTTTCTTGTTCGTATGGATTCTTTCATGGCTGTGCCATAGGGTCCCAGTTCCAAAACTTGTTTAGAGTTTCTTCTGCTTTCACAGCAAGTGAACGGAGGAAAGTCCTATTCCAGAGGGTCTGCATATTTAGAAATTTGTTTCATTATGGAGGAATAGGGCGAATTGTGTGATTGATTTGCCAATTGTCACAATGGATTCCTAATAAAAAAGAAGGAAAATTAAAAAGAGGAAACAGCGAGAAAGAAAATTAAGAGACAATGTTGCATTGGAAGTTGTCAATGGGGATTGTTTCAATTTGCTCAACAATTTACAGTCTGGTGGAGTTTTTGTACTACTATTCTGTTAATAACCCGTCCTTACGGCAATTTCTTACCAATGTTTTACTCTGTAATTTGACTATGTTGAGTTGCATTAAGCCCAATGTGTTTCATCTGTGTGGTTTGTGAACTTGCCTCTGAATAAGTTGCATGGTTTTGTAATGGTTAGTTGTATCAAGCTGGGTTGATGTTCTGTATTCCATGCAAGTAGGTTGTATTTTCCATGGCTTAATTGCATTGCTTATCATGGGCGTTGCTTTAATTTGTCTATGGTGTTGTTGATTATGTAGGAGATGCTGAGTTGTATTCATAAGTTCACCAGCATTTGATTCCTGAGAATGTAGACTAATTTAAATCTTTTGGTGGTATAGCCTGGAAACCTTCTGAAATTTCATGGACTGCGGTTTGTGACTTCGTCGGTGGAGAATAGAGAACTGGCTATGAAAGCTGAGAAAGAGAAGGCGTCAGCTGAAGTTCAAGGAGCAGAAGAAACCTCAAAGGAGCTGGAGAAAGGCAAGGAGCAGAAGGATAAGGAGAGTCGAATAAGTCCATCTGCTGCTTATCAAATTGCTGCATCTGCCGCTTCTTATCTTCACTTTCATTCAAAGTGCATTATTCCTTTTAAATCCTCACAATCTGAGGCGAGTAAAGATTCACCTGAAGGAAGCAGTGGAACCATTAGCAATGTCAATATAATGGACAATGGGGTGGCCTCTTTCATAGCAACCACTGATTCTGTGACAGCTGTGGTTGCTGCAAAGGAGGAAGTGAAACAGGCCGTTGCAGATGACTTGAACTCAACACGTTCATCACCATGTGAATGGTTCATATGTGATGATGATCTCAGTAGGACAAGATTCTTTGTTATTCAGGTAGGGCAATGATCGACCTTGTTAAAACTGCTTATCTGTTTATTAATTTGTAGAGAGGTGAGGTAACATGGGAGTGGCTTCTGCCTCGTGGTATTATATAACTGCACTTCCGTGAAGGGTTGGTACAATCGTGTATATCATTAGCTTTTCATTTTTGTAGGCAGACCATATCCATAGCGCATTAGTGGCTGCTATTTCAAGGGCCAGTTAATACTATTTACACAATGACATATTGCCCTTGCTATAACTTGGTGCATTTAGTTGCAAATTTTTGGCATCTTTTATATATGTTCTGCTAACATTTCTTTACATGCAGGGGTCTGAGTCATTCGCTTCATGGCAAGCCAATCTACTATTTGAGCCTGTTAAGTTTGAGGTAAAATTTTATATGCATCTTGAAAATTTCTTAGCCATTTCCTAAGTTCTTTTGGCTTCAGCTGTTGGTTCTGTACATTAAAACAGATTTAGAAACTTAGCCTTGTATTCTTATCCAGAAATGGAATTCAGCCTTATATCTTCAGGTGCTTTAGTGGAGATCGATATAGATGTCATGAAAAATACAGTCTTCTTCATAAAGTTCCTTAAATAGAGAAATATGATGCTCCTCTTTTGTTATAGGGACTTGATGTGCTTGTGCATAGAGGCATATATGAGGCTGCCAAGGGGATGTATGAACAAATGTTGCATGAAGTGCGTGCCCACCTTAAATCTCATGGTGATCGTGCCACCTTCCGTTTTACTGGGCATTCTCTAGGTGGAAGCTTATCATTGCTTGTAAATCTCATGTTACTTATAAGGGGCGAAGTCCCACCTTCTTCATTGCTACCTGTTATAACTTTTGGCGCACCCTCAATAATGTGTGGAGGGGATTGGCTGCTTAAGGAGCTTGGATTGCCTCGGAGTCATGTTCAGGCAATCACAATGCATCGAGACATCGTGCCCCGTGCGTTCTCTTGCAATTATCCTGGCCACGTGGCAGAGCTTCTTAAGGCTATCAATGGGAACTTCCGGAATCATCCATGTCTTAATAATCAGGTAATGTATTTAGTCTTTTATCTAGAACTATCAAATTGTATCATTTGAAGTTTATATCTCTGATTTTCCTATCTTAATTTACCACCACGTCTTTTTTTGCAACAGAGGCTGTTGTATGCTCCAATGGGGGAGTTTCTGATTCTACAACCAGATGACAAATTTTCTCCAAACCATGAGCTCCTTCCTTCAGGCAGTGGTCTATATCTAATGAGCTATCCGGAGTCGGATGCTAATGAGGCAGAGAAGCAACTCTGGGCTGCTCAGGCTGTGTTCTTGAATTCACCACACCCACTTGAGATCTTAAGTGACCGTTCAGCATATGGCTCTGAGGGAACCATTCAAAGGGATCATGACATGAATTCTTACTTCAAATGCGTTTGGAGTGTGATACGCAAGGAGCTCAAGCACATCAGAAAGGCAAGGCGAGAACAGCGCCGCAGAGTTTGGTGGCCACTCATAGCACTGCATAGCACTAATGCCGGTATCACGGTGGGGAGGCCCATTGCATCGAGTAACATGGGCCAAGACCGATCTAACTTCTCTGGCATCTTACAGACTGGCAAAGAGTCCTTGAAACGGTTCAGTAGACTTATTGCATCACAGCACATGCATTTGCTTGTAGTGCTCTTGTACCCTGCACGCTTCTTCCTCCTCGAAACATCCAGCACAATCAGTTCCCAATGATCGGGTAATTTGGATGCACATCTCACGATTGATGTTCCACGAAGTGGTGGAAATACTGTATAGGTGGGGAGGCACGGCGCTGGCAGAGGGTAGATGATTCTTTATTCATTGGTTATAGAAACAACATTTGAATGTGTATGAATACTAAAAAAATACAAACCAATTTACGTATGATTCATCCTATTTCTGAATATGTTTGCAATAACGCGTGTGATGTTTGACTTCTCTCGGGGCTTTTTTTATGATTTACTGCATAGAATTTCAGTAAAATGTTGACACTCTTCGGATTTTCTTGGCGTAGAAATATCTGAGATCTGAAAGCTCTGAAAGTGAGATATTGCTTGGGGGCAATGAACACGACTCTGAGCTACACGGACAACCTTTGTTTAAACATCAAACCATCCCAATCATCTCCCCAATTATTTCTAAAATTAAGCAGGCTGTTTAGTCTGAAGAAGGTATTGATTTTGTTGGTACCTAGTAAGATGATTTTTAAAGCGAAGGATATATTTTTTTTGTTTTTGGTATTTGAGTGTCCAAGCCAACTTATGGACATTTCGACTAATCTCTAGCCTGTACAGTCTTTTTATTTCACACAAACTTGATAATTATTGACTATCGAGCCTTTGCGCCTAGGAGTGACCCTAAGGATCTAAGAGAGTTGAACTGGTGACCAACTCTGAGGATCCAGGAGAGTCGAACCGGTGACCAATGGGGCGCAAACCCAGGCCCGATCATCCGAATTACCCCTCAGGTTCACAGCATGCTTTTCTTGACACAAATAGAAGGAATCCCAAATTGGAGAAAACAAAAGCTAGGTGGTGCATTGGGGACCATCCAATGACGACCCACAAAAAGCATAATGCTGATTCATGCCTGAAACTATCCCAAGCAAGGGTCCGACAACCGACTGGTGCATATTCCAGAGCTCGCTTAGTGACAAAGTAGGGAGGGGTCCCCTCTCCCAGTCAATAGCGGTTGAAGTCTTTGATAGTTGATACCAATCCATCCAACAAAGCAGATGAATCATGCTTGATATATATGCACGTGATGAGTAGACTTGAAATCTACAGCTTAATTCTCTTAAATCATTCAACATGTGCATTGCAATTCGCAACCCGGTTTGTCTTGTATCTTTCTTTGTCTTCTCCCTCGGTTTCCTTTCTATTGGTGGGGTCAAGTATAGTAGGCAAGCAAAAAATTGGAAAAGTTGGATGTCGGCAATTTTGGAGGAAATGCCAAGGCGCTTGCGTATGAATTGACAATTAGATAAATTTTGTTTCCGCACATTTAAATTAATCTCAGAACCTGTCAATAATTTATTATGAAAATTTAATATAAGCACTCATATGTTTTTTGAAATTCAATTAATTATGAACAAAAATTCTCTTTCTATTAGAACACCACTTGTCCTAGCACCAAAAGTACTTAATAATTTTTTATGAGATTAGTAAAGACAAAATAGTTCTTGATTTTCACAAACTGTAAAGCTATCATTATAAAAAAAGAGAAAAAGTTGACTAGAAAATTTATATGGTATTTATTATTATAATGATATAGTTGAATGAGAATTATTTATTTTAAAATAAAACATCAAGTGTAATGACTCTTAATTATAAAATTGTCACTTGGTTATCATTTTTATGAAATTTTTTATACAAAATTTTGAAAAGAATAGCATTTTCAGTTTATCATATTGCTTTACATTAACTAATAAGAAGTAAACATTTAAATTAGGAAAAGCCTCAATCTAACACTATACGGTATATACACATAAATTTTTTTTCCATACAAATTTGCTTGATTCAGCTGAATAAAATACAATCACACATGACAAAATGAGACAACATGATTTGTTGATGCAAATTTTTTATTAGCTTTTAAGTTGAGTTTTTTTAATTTATTTATTGAAAGCCACAGTTAAAAATTAATAAAAAGTCCAAAACTAGTAAAAAAAAAAAAAAGCTCACAAAAACTTACATCCAAACGCGTCCTTAGCCTAACACTTACTTTTATTTGAATTTTAATAAAATGGCAAAATCGCATGAATTTGTGTTTTTTTGGTGTGCGCTAGGCAACAAACGTGTCGAGCGCAAGATGGGACGCGTGTGAACTATTTTTTATTTTTTATTTTTATTTTCAGTCTCCCGCCAGTGCACCGAAATCAAAATCTGAAAACAAATAAAACCCCCCATTTTCTCATTTATTAGCCCCAACCCCGACTTTCATTTTGAATTTTTTTTTATCGCTCCCTCGTGCCCTTTTGGTTCATCCTTGCTCGGGAAGCTTTATGATCTTATCTCACTGCTACTACTAAAAACACTAGCAGAAACCCCTCTTTCATCAATTCTCAGTTCCTCAACTATTTATATATTTATATATACGCTCATATATATACATACCTTCTCTTTCCCCAATTATTGTTTTCGTCTTCCCTCAAAACTACATTCCCTGATTCGTAAGACACAGAGTCTGAGGGTTCGTTTTGTTTCAATGCTGGGAACCAAACATGAATCTACAGTATATGACCACCCATCCGAAACCTTCAACGGCGTTCGTTTCGTCCTCCTTGGATTCGATCCCATCAACGCCCAAAAGGTTTCTCTCTCTAATTTCGTTTTCGTTTTTTAATTTGGTTGCTGTCCCTTTTTTAATTCCTTTATTTTTTTAATTAATATGTTCATTGCATTTGATTGTTGTATCTGTTGGATTGGATAAATTAAGTCTTTGACTCTTTACTGACGTTTTATCTATGCATTTATTTACTTGATTTATTTTTTATTCATAATCTTTAGGTCCGGTCGAAGCTTGTTAATGGCGGTGGGGTTGAAGCTGGTCAGTATGGTCCGAGTTGCACTCACGTCATCATTGACAAGGCTATTTATGTAAGTATAATCCCTGCTTATAGTCATTCGGTTTTCTGTTTACTGGTCATCATTCCAATCTAATTGATAATTTTACTTAAGAAAATGAGTGTTGACACTAAATTGGGCACTTGTCTGGTTCAGGATGATCCCATATGTGTGGCTGCTCAAACAGATGGAAAGATTTTAGTAACAGGGTTATGGGTTGATCATAGCTTTGATATTGGAATGCCTGTTGATCCCACCTCTGTGAGTTTCTCCATCCAATTCACTTCTGTATCTGAGAGGATTTATTCATTTAGACTGTTTGAAATTTAAATGTTCTAGTCTAATTTATGTTTTTCTTGTTTACTATGCGGAGAGAACAAACTTTAGGCTCCTCACATCACTTGTAGGATGCTGTTTCTATTATATACTTTCAAATTCAATGGTAATACTGACCCTTTTGAAATGTGCTTCAGATTCTCTTGCATGTTGTCTTTTGTCTCAAAATGTCTTTTCCAACGTTGTGTTTCAGTTTGAAACCTTTTAAATAATAGTGGAAAATTTGTTTCTATTTATAATCTATTCTAATATATAAATGGGGAACACATTGGTGTCTTTGAAGCTGGGTTAACAGCAGTTATCCTAATAATTGCTGCAGTTACTTATAAATTTCAAACTGCAGTTATTTATAAATTACAAACTGTCTATCTAATTTACTTGCTGATGTTGATATGATATTGATACGATGATCTCTTATCCGATGATTCAATTCACTACGGTGGTGATTTAATGACAACTATTATCTCCGGTAATATTATCTTCGACAATAATCGAAGATTGCACACGCATCATGGGTGTCCACCCTCTAGTATATCTTATAGTCCTACGTAAAGTTTCCAAGTTTGCTATGTCTCTTAAGACCTTTCTCAATTATTCAATCACTAACATGGTAAACAAATATTGGAACACTTGCATGTTGACTTCGCCCTTTGATTTCAGCATGGATACTATTTTTAAGTTGCCATAGGTTTTGTGAAATAACTCCAAGCCTAGAAACATTTAATTTGCATGTGATGCTGCTTCCTACTATTTTACTTCTAGTAAGACCTAGTTCAGTGGCAACGTGACATTATCATCCAAGGTTATGAGCCACTGCTCCCTAGTGGATCTAATCGAACTTCTTTTTTTATTTTTCGCATCTGTATTTTGTCTACTTAATAAATTAAGTTTTGTTGTTGTTGTTGTTATACTAGTTATAATACCTAATAATTAAGATCATTTAACTCTTCTTTATCTGATTAGTTATGTGTTTATTTACATGTATTGTGCTGATGTGAATGTATATCTTCCTTCTCACAGGTTATGTACAGACCTTTGAGAGATTTGAATGGAATTCCAGGTGCTAAATCTCTAATTGTTTGCCTGACTGGATACCAAAGGCAAGATCGAGATGACATTATGGTTTGTGGTAGCCTTTCTTGAATATGTTTATTTCTGATTATTCTATGTAGTGCATCGTGTTGTTTTATGTGTTTACTAAGGGTTGTCGTAAATAAATAATTAGAGGAAGCAGTTGCTTCAAATGAACATTTGTCTTACTATATGCTTCTATTTTCTCTCAGACAATGGTGGGCCTAATGGGGGCAAATTTTTCAAAGCCGTTGGTAGCAAACAAAGTTACACATCTTATATGCTACAAGTTTGAAGGTATGTTGTTTTCTTTGTTCTGATGATTTACATACATTTAAATTGGAATATCATGTCCTATCTTGATGCATGACATTTCTTTTCAAATGTTATATTTTCTATTGTTAAGTAATTTCACCTATATTTTTGAAATGGAAATTCAAATGTGTTACGCTTTCGACCCGCACGCAATCTAAATGTTGCTCAATTAGCTTGGTTGTTTTCCCTCTATATTTCTCTTTATTGAGAAAGCAAAATACTACCGTCTTTCTCTATCATATAAACTGTTTTAGCTGACTGAGGTTTGCTATTAAGTTAAGCAACGCAGATCACTTGTTGAGAACTGAACTTCTTGGTAATGGGTTGCCTCTGCATTACTCGGACTTGGGTATGAGTGTCGAGTGCGGGTACGTGTCCAAGTGTCAGATTCATCTATTCATACATGAAATGGAAATCTTATGCTTATTTTACAGTAAACTCAATTAGTTATACATTCTTGTTAGATGCATGTCCAACTAGTGTCGAGTGTTGAGTGCCTGACACGGGTCCTTCACATATTTAGAAGAGTCCAGGTACCATAAGGTTGCCTGGTCATCAAATAAGAAGTACTATATGCTGTCATGGCTGTTATTTTGTGAGTATGACATCCATAAAATTAGTTTCTTGTTTTGCTTTAATCTGCTTCATATCACGACAATGAATATTCTGTAACCTCTGTTCAGCTCCTAGCAATATTCTTTTACTTTTTTTTTAGTGTACATGTGCAGCCACTTGTAATGGTGTGCACATAAGCATGCATGCGCACACATTTATATGGATCAGAATGTTAGGAAAAGATTATACATACATGTACCCACTAGCAGTGATGCATATAGGCATATACAAGTGCATATCAAGGTGAATATGTATATGTAGTACCATCTGTGTGTTTTTATGTGTCCAACTGTGCATATATGTCCATGTGTATGCATGGGTGACATGTGACTATAAGATATATTATACTTTCTTTTTTGTTTTTTGTTGGGGTTAGTGTGGGGGCCGGGGGGGGAGTCAAATAGAATGGAAAGGGAGATCAGAAGAAAAACCTTTTTATTTTTTACTTTTTGTCCTTTTGGGGTGGAATACTTGTTTAGGTGTAAACTAGAACCTAATTTTTACTGTTTTTGCTTAAGCTAGTTAGTACTGGTAAAGTGCACCCAAATGTTTCCAAATTAAAAACTGGCTTAGCATTATCTACTAATGTTTTCTTGTGGCTAGAACTGTATTTGTTTATTATACACATCTTCCAGTTTTCATATAATGTGTTATTTTCTCAGTACTTGGATAGTGTCAAATTTTATTTGTCATTTATAGGAGAGAAGTATGGGCTTGCCAAGAAAATGAAAAAGATAAAGCTTGTTAATCATCGGTGGTTGGAAGACTGGTATGTCTGCAATTTGTTCTCGTACTTCTGAAGTATTTTATCCTCTTTAGACATTTGTTTTAGAGTAACCCGAGTATCATAACATTGGTTGTTTTGTCTTTTCCTATTTGGAGTTACTCTTGCAATTGAACTGCATTTATTTCCTGTTGCAGTTTGAGGGCATGGGAAATTCTTCCTGAAGCTAATTATGACAAGAGGTGAGACTTGAATTTGGATGATCTCATTATAATGTTACTAAGATGTGGATTATATATGTATCTCTATACAAATTTGCGTAGGGATGCAAGTTGGTTCAGGTGTTCAAACATATTGGGACTTTGTTGTTAGGTATTCTATTTTTTGCCAGCATTCTTAACTGGAGTTGTCATTGCCATGAGTGTACTGATTTAGTAATAGTTTTACTAATGTCAATGCTATATTGCTATTCTGTTTTGTTCATTTCTTGTGATCCTTGGATAATAGTTTGCAATTTCATTCTCAAGTACCCAGCTTAAGTTGCTTAACGATTGACAAATGAAAGCTGTGATCATTCTTCTAATCAATCGTCTACTTTTTGTCCAGTGGCTATGAGTTGGAGATGACGGAGGCCGAAGCTAAAGATTCTGAAGAAGAACAAGCACGAGACATTGCTAGAAAGCAATATGATGTTAGTCCTCATAACTTGCACATTGGGACACTAAGGGGCCATCCATCCCCCCAATCAAAGGAGGACTTCTCAAGGAACCTTCTAGCTACAAGTGCATCTAAAGGCTTATCAAGTGCCTGGAAAAATAATGACACAATATTAGCCACTGCAGGAGAGATCATATCTGTTCAAGCTTCAACTTTGCAGGATATTCATAAGAAGCATCCTGAGGTGCTTGGTTCTCAGGACACCAGAACTCTTGGGGATGTTACTTGTGAGCCATCTGAACAGCCATTAAGATCACACAATAGATCGCCAACTTCTGCCAAGGTTGGAAATGACTTGGCTTCTACTTCTGGAAGTGCTACGAGGTCTCCTCATTCTGATGCGGGCAAGTTGAGTACTAGAAGTTACGTGAGGAAGACTCCTAGGAGAAACACACTTCCAGTGTTCTCAGGAGAAATGGCAAGTAGTTTAAGTAGCTTTCCTAAAGTAAACACAGACAAATTCAATGTCAATGATGGTTTGGACATCTCTTCATCTAGATTGGAACAAGCTAAGGAAGGAATTTCTTTGAAGGAAACCGAGTTACATCATGAAGTGGGGGGAAGTGATAACTTGCATGAAAAGAGAAAGATGGATGTTTCTTATGGTAGTTCAAAATCACAAAAGATGAGCCATGATCCAAAAATATGCATCTTAGTAAGTCCATTGGTGAGGAATAAAATTGGAGATTCAGAACCTGCACTTTTGATAAATGGTGCACTGGATGAAAATGCTGCTTTGGGTCCTGGACAGAAGTCTCCTGCCAACATTTCAACAACCAAGTCCTCAAGCTTTGATAGAAAATCAATTCCACAGCCTATTGTGAATGCTGGCATCTCAGATAATAGAGAAGACGACAACTCGGAGGCACCTCAAACATCTTTCTTTGAATTGAAAAAGATGAGCTTGGCCACTGAGCATGACTCTAAAGATGTTATGAACAGATCAGACAATGCTGTTAGTGAATTTGTGAAGCCACAAGAAGAACTGCAAGATGTCCAGGTCCCATCTCCAAAAACTGAAAGCTTAGAGATTGAGAAATCCAATAATCCTAGCTTGAACATGTTCAAAGGAAAAATTGCTGACTCACTTTCAAAACCACTTAGGAAGGTGGTTTCCAAGAAGAGCTTGGGTTCTAGACGAAAATTAGGTCCTGGTAATACGAAAAATCAGAAATGTTCTATTTATCTAAATAAAAGTGCCTTGCAATCTAATGCTCTGACCAGTTCGATTGATTGTGAGAATATTGAAATGATTCCTACAACTATTGATGTTGATAAGACCGTGGGGATGGAGATAAATGATGTTGCAAAATCTGGGAATGAAGCTGAGAATAAGGCAGGATCTATGGATGATGAAACTGAGGCTCCAGAGGACAAAGACGAACATCATGAGTTTGAGGCAGGAGATGGTAAACAGAAGCCTGAAGAGGTTGATCAATCACATAAGATGAATATAGTGATGAAAGATAAATCAGAGGGTGTGCAGCTGATAACATTAAAAAATAATGCTAACAGTTTGAGTACGCACAATCCAACAGCAACATCAAATGAAGATGAAAATGGAGCTGAACTTCAGAAGGCAGTTCGTGGCAGGAAAAATGAGCCTGATCAATCAACCTCTAAGGACGACGCTGGGAAGGAGCAAAAAATTAAAGGGAAAAAATGGCTGTTAGGTAAAACTTCGAGAAAGTCTGTTCCTTTTATCAAATCTAAAGAAGGTGGTAAAGGGGAGAAGTCCCAAAATGAAAAGAATACTGAGCAGGTAGAAAACAAGAATGAAACAAGTATTCCATATCCTGCTGTTGAAACCAAGAGAACTGTAACTGTGAATAAGTCAACGAACTCCATGGAAGTGGAGAAGGAAAATAGGCCTGTTGGTGTTGAAGATCAAAATGTCAGTTGCAGTAAACAACTAGTTGGAAAAGTTGCTTCAAAGTCGAAGAGATTTCCCATGAAGATTGATCCAAAGGGTGGTGTGACTGATCCGGATTCAACAGTAGTGCAAAGTGTTCCAAAAGTGAAAATTGAACCTGTGTGGTTTATACTAAGTGGGCATAAGCTACAAAGAAAGGAGTTTCAGCAGGTTATTAGACATTTCAAAGGAAGGGTATGTAGAGACTCTCATCACTGGTCGTATCAGGCTACACACTTCATTGTTCCAGATCCGATACGCAGAACAGAAAAGTTTTTTGCTGCTGCAGCATCTGGAAGGTAAGGCCTCACCACAAAAAAATGTTTGTTACTTTGGACATGAATGACCAATTACCAGTTTCAGAAAGGAAATTTGAATCTAAGA
Organism: Euryodendron excelsum; assembly: GCA_033060915.1. Taxonomy (NCBI): domain Eukaryota; kingdom Viridiplantae; phylum Streptophyta; class Magnoliopsida; order Ericales; family Pentaphylacaceae; genus Euryodendron; species Euryodendron excelsum. The sequence continues at coordinate 1,280,713 of CM065380.1, read as the reverse complement.
ACTGAAACTGCGTACTGTTGAACTGAGCTTGCATTCGCCCTTATGTAAATGAGCATTTTGCTGTTTCTTGTTTGGAGTTTGGAGTCACGTTCTCATGTTCACCAAATAATTGTTCAATTGATTCCGCCTCGAATGCAGGTGGATTCTGAAAACTGATTATTTAACTTCCAGCAACCAGGCAGGAAGATTCTTAGCAGAGGAGCCTTATGAGTGGCACAAGAATGGTCTAAGTGAAGATGGTGCAATCAACTTAGAGGCTCCAAGGAAGTGGCGTCTTTTGAGGGAGAGAACTGGTCATGGGGCCTTCTATGGAATGCGCATTGTCATATATGGCGAATGCATTGCCCCGCCTTTGGTACACTTTTTATATTACATGAGAACATATCATAATTTTGACTCCCTTGGAAGGCTGATTATTTTCTTGTAGTGTTGTGACTTCAGGCTGTTTCTCACTTCACTTATTTTATGTCAGGACACTCTAAAACGTGTAATCAAGGCAGGAGATGGGACCATATTAGCAACCTCTCCCCCTTACACCCGCTTCCTTAAATCCGGAGTTGACTTTGCCATTATCAGTCCTGGAATGCCGCGTGTTGATATGTGGGTGCAAGAGTTCTTAAGACATGAGATACCATGTGTTGTAGCCGATTACTTAGTTGATTATGTCTGCAAGCCTGGTTACTCCCTTGAGAGGCATGTGCAATACAATACTCATGCTTGGGCCAAGAGGTCCATTGCCAACCTTCTGAGCCGGTCAGAAGAGGTGGTTGAAGAGCCGAAAACACCTGAAGATCTTGTGAATAATGATCTACCATGTCAAGTTTGTGGATGCCGTGACAGAGGAGAGGTAATGCTGATTTGTGGTGATGAAACCGGTTCTAAAGGTTGTGGTGTTGGCATCCACATTGGTTGTTGCAATCCTCCTCTTGAACATGTCCCAGAGGAAGACTGGTTTTGCCCAAAGTGTAGTGAGAGCAGAAACAGCAAGAAGCGTCCTAAGAGCACCAAGAAAGGGACCTCTTTATCAAAGGGCAAATGAAAACATGGCTCTCTTGTTACTTTTTTTTTGCTTTTATATTAATCTTCTTTCTCTGTAATGTCTTCCTTGAAATCTTGTATGTCTAGGAGTTGTAGCCAATACAGTGCAAGTTTATTCCCTTCGTCTCAAGTCAATGTTGATGTTTATAAGAGGAATTATTTCAATCAATTGTCAATGTGGTTTTGAACCTTTTGGTGCTGGTCATTAGGGGTGTGTTCAAAAATCCATTCTCTACCGGCCTGAACCTGAATCCAAACTAAGTTGAAATGGGTTCTAAGATTGGTGAGCCAGCTTTAATGGTTCGGTTAGTAGGTCACTACTTTAAGTGATCCGACATGACTCAATCTATCACTTTTACATAAATTCATCGGGTCAAAACTTAAATGTAACCAATCCAAATCCAAACTGAACTTAAATTGAGTTGAAATTAGTTTCATTATTTTTAAACCTAAACTTGGTGGTTCAGTTGGTTGGATTACTATCCAACCTGACCCCTAAATACTCCAAATAGTTATTTGTGAAGATGGTACATTGATTGGTTGGATAAGGGCCAGCTAATCGACCACCTGAATTGGGCTAAGGCCCAACTGATGAATGTTATCAACAGGGCGAGGTTCTATTACAAAATAAGTATGATTCTTTCAAATGAACTACTATTTTTTTTTTCTTTTCTTGTGGGTATGAAACTCTGTCTATATATAATAAATATATACATGTGGTTATATGATTCCTACATGTATTAACTATCTCGGGGAGATTGGAGTTCCCAACCTCGACTTGAAAAATGAAACTTAAACCATTCGCATGGCAAAATGGACCAATTCTAAGCCGACCTTTTTCGAAACTCTTTTAACTTTGCAAATTGGGAATGTTTTTCAAATGAAAATTTTTGTTCTTACACAATTTTTGTAGAGAAATTTTTTACTAAAAATAACGTGGTAGTTGTCATTTTAAAATTATGAATTAAAATGATGAGTCTTTAGTTTGTAATTAAAGAATCACAAATAATTACATTATTTTATATAAATTTTTTGTTTGTATAACTTCAATGTTATTAAATATATATAATTAAATATGAAATGAAAGTTGTGACCGGCAGGCAAGTGAATGTTGGAAATCAACCTGGATCTCAAAACACCATTCACAAAAATTTTTAAAAAAAATTGTTTAAACCAACCAATATTCAATTGGTTGATCTCACCAACTTCCCTCGTATTGCTGCGTACTTATCCACATTCGTCAAAATGAGAATGCTATTTGTCAAAAATCATTTTATCAGATACCCTTTATGTAGTTTTTTTTACCTTACAGGGTACCATAATCCATCTATGATCTATCTACTAATCTAATACGTGTATATAATATATATATCTGTATATGTATACACTGCAATGAGAGAGAACGCACATGATTCAAGCATATGATTCCATCACATGGTGTTACTGACATCATCATATCTGGCCACGACTTCTCCTCTTTCCAATGTTCCCAACATTCAAACACCACGTGTTATTTCCCATAACGCCCTTATACTTCTCCTAATTTGCACTCACTCCCCCTACCCCTCCCCCACCTTTTCAAATTACATCCTTTGCCCTCAGAATTCTTTCCTTAGAACAAACAAAACTTGGTAACAAATGCCTAATCAAAGGGTATCGCTGTCCCACAAACCAGAATAATCCTAGAGTGTGAACTCGAATTCCAATTCGTTGGTTGGATGGAGGCTTGTAGCTCAAAAACAGAGTTCCACAGAGACACAGAGAGAGATATTCTTAAAGTCTTACTATAAAAATATGATACCCACGTGAGAAACTGTGTAAAGACCTTTTCTTTCGCCACAAGAAAATAAAATATGCTTTCGATGGAAACCAATTGTAATATTATATTCGCATAGACCAAATGTATATTAACAGTTTAATTACAACAGCTAATTGAAAACTCTCATTGTCAGAATAACAATTGAGAGTTACACAAAGATTTATATATATATATATACGTATATTATATAACTAGCAAATTTGTATTGGTTCATACTTTTATCCACTTTATGGAGTTTAAAAATCAGAACTTTGAAGGAGTCAGAGATGGGAGAGCCATGTTTTCCACTCTTCGCCCACTAACTGGCCTGCTCATATCCAACTGGAGTTACATTACATTTGTGTTTTGCTCTGTATTTTTAGATCCAACACATGAACAAATGACAGTGCATTTGAATGCACCTATGTGTCTAGGCATGCAGAGCTATATATATGCCACACTGAAAATCCAGCTAATGCCATTACATTCCATGGTTCCACAACAAAATTATAATAAGGTAACTACTTCTGTTGACTAGAGAATTTGTTAATGCCATTGAAAATCTCTACCATGTTTCTTAGCCAAAAGAAGACAAGGATCTGAGCAGGCAGGGATACGAACTATTTTGAAGGAAAAAGGAATAGACAGAGTGAAAAGCAGAGCCAACGGAGCCTATAACGGATGAAGTTAAGGTAATCACAACATGTGAAAGTTACAAGTGATTTTATCTCAGCTATAACATTCACATATGAGAAACATTGATAAATGCCACTGGTATGTGGTAAAAGTATGAATTTTGTTAACCGTTGAAGTGTAAACTTCTTTTCAATTAATTGAATTTAAAGAATGCAAAAGAAAATACAGAATTGTGTCCATTTTTCATCCACTTAAATCATGAATTATCAAGATTATTAAATGGGGAAGAGAAAGCATGCTAAGCTCTTTCCTCGATTTGTGGGGAATCATGAGTTTGTTGATTAGTGTGGAAGCAAAGAAAAAGAAAGAACAAAAAACCCATTTATAAAAAATAAAAGAGGACTAAGTCCCTTGCAAGGAAAGGTTCAATATACTAATAAATATATCTATTTCTTTGGTTGCTTGGGGGATGTGGAAGCCTACAGGAAGTGGGAAAAAAATAATTTGATTTATGTATTCAGCAATAAAGAAAGGAAAAAAAATTTCCAACTTCTATGATGCCCCTATTTTCTACCAAAAAGCCTCTACGCTTTGTGAAGAACCTCATAATAAGCTAGAGGCTGCAAGAATATTTTTAGTGCGATGGTTTATATGCGTAGCCGCCTTTGTTTGTAGTTCCTAATGTCTTAAAGTATTGCGCTCTGAGTGAGTTGTAATCTTGATTTATTTTTAATCAAGCCTCAATCTTGCGCAAAATGAAATTCACTAAATAACATCATAACCTTAGCAATTTTCACGATTATCTTTGGATTCTTCTACATTCATGAACACTTTCCGAGTACAGAGCAGCAGAGGACAGCATGCTCCAAACCAAGAAAGATTGGCAGCTGATGTAAATACAAGGACCATACTTTCTACCATGGAAGAAAAAAAATTGGCATTTTCTCTTCCTGCATCTCTCCTCTGCAGCTTGAGAACAACTTGCCCTGAAAAAGAAGGGCCAGAACCAGAAAGTTGAAAGTGTAAAACAGAGCCCCCAGTCCAAGGCACTAATTACCAGAGCACAGTAAAATAATGATGAATAATGATGGCAATTGAAAAAGTTTTTCAGTTTTGCATAGCTTGTATTGAGTGCTGAAGAGACCCATCCTTTTTTTACAGCATCCAGAACTGAGAAACATGACAAATCTCTCTCTTTCTCTCAATCTCTGTAGCTTCTCCTGCTTTTGGGGAGACGAGAAACAGTAGTATAAATACTACTATACCACCAAGCTTGTATCCATACCATTGTCCTTCGTATGGAGACAATTTACAATTAATAAGACTAGGATGAAAGCAAAAAAAATTTAAGTGTAAATAGTAAAGGCTTCAGCTTCATTATGAAATCTTGTGGAATTGTCAGGCTTTGGCAGGGTAGCCATGGATAAGCCTGACAACGGAACAGTAATGGCTATGCAGATAAGACATGAGAGAGAATCCAAAAGGCCAGCTTCTCACTTTCTGCATATGCCATCTACCCACCCACCCATCTTTTGAAGTAAATGAATTCACCCCTCATTTGCATTTTCAAGACTGAAACCATTGAAAGCGAGAAACTGAAAGAAAGTGACACCCAAAATTTTAAAATCCAAAAGATCATTCGCGGTACTGAATTAAAACTGTACATGAAGAAGAGAGAGAATGAAAATGGGTGACAAAAATTTTCCGGCTGGCATTAGTAAATTTTCATTTTGTACAAACACGAAATCGGATTCTCCCGCCGGTTGGATCAGCATCATCAGCAGCTTAATCCTTCATACTTGACTGGAATAGGACGGTTAAACCCAACCTGAGATAGCAAATTCCCAACTGCAGCAATGTCCCTACAGAACACCCCTTGAAACACCGATGCTGCGGTTGCCGTAGTTGTGGTTTTGTTTTCGTTCCGATTACAAGTGGACACCTCCGACGAGGCCGTCGTTGAGGCTGCACTCAATTCTGCTTCTAATTTGGTTTGCTCATGGGTTTGTTGAACTTGCATTGCGGCTGCTTGTAAAGCAGCTGCAGCATTCTTTTTCTGCTTCTCCACCACTTCTTCGTCCATGATCGTCGTCGACACACTATTGTATCCCTTCTGAATCAACCTATAAAGTAACAATGCCGACATTTTTACTCTATCCCTAACTGAATCTACATCCCCCTCGTCTGCAAACTCGCACCTATCGATAAAACTTGTGGCTTTATCGGGCTTGTGCCGCAATGTGAGCAACAAATGGGCTCTCTCCAATTCTGATCTTGAACATCCCCGTCTCAACCCAATCAATGCGTAGTAATCTACATTCCCAATTTCGCCGGACGCAACCCTCTGCTTCAGTTCTTGAATCTTGGTGGTTAAAGAACAGAGCTTTCCAGGAATTTCTCTGTATCGAACATATTGTCGCTTCCAGGCTGGTCCGGGGAGTTTTCGGTCACGCAAAAAGGAATTGTATAGAAGTTTCAAGTGTTCAAGATCGTGAAGACAGTCCTGCAAGCATCGGATGGTTTCAAAGAGTGAGGCTCTAGTACTGAGCGCTTCAATGCAGGTTGGGTCTAAAGCTAAAGTCCGATTACAATCCGCAACGGATTCCGCGATTCGACCAGCGGATCTATAAGCAGATGCTCGGTACATGTAGCATTCGGCGAGGAAGCCCTGGGGGGCTCCGCGGCGGCCGTCGACGATCTTCGAGAAGTGCCTGATGGCTTCGGAATAGAGCCCGGCGTCCAGGGCAGCAATCGCTGATGTCTTGCGGCGGAGGAGGAGCTTGATGTGGCTGAGCAGCTGGGAGATGCTCTCAGTCTCGGACTTAGGAGGGGTGGGAGGTTGATTAGCGATGGCGGCGATTTCGCCAGAGATGGGCAGTTTGGAGAAGGAGAAGCTGTCGTCTGACCAGCAGATACTTTCGCGGCGGAACGCGGCTGTTGCCAGGCGTTTCCCCGTCTGGAGGAGGAGCACGGCGTCCTCCATCAGACCCAGGTGGCAACATGCTTGACCAAGAACCATGTACCTGTAAATGCAAATTCATATACAGTGAGTCACTAGCAAGCTCCAACTCAGTTTGGTTGTCAAATCGTAGACCATCCGAGTCAAAACTGGCATAGCAAAATTTAAAAGACACACCAATATTCAATAGTAATCATGTGATTTTTAATATTCGTTCTACAACCACCCGAAAATTGACTTTTGTTGGTTTTGTAAAAAGATAAACCAAAATTATGGAATTCATTAATGGCAGGCAGTTATTTGGCGTAATCTAAAAGCTATGTCTTTGAATTGAAACCAAAAAAACTGAAAAAATAATGGAACGGCCGAAATCAACGGAATATAGAAGTGCGAAATTACCTCCACTGCCCTTCTTTGTCGCTGTTCTTACAGAGCCCAGCCATGACCTTCTTCTTCAAATCCGAGACAGAGAAGCACTTGAAAGAGGGAATATCAGTCTCGGGTGAGTCACCGGACGAGTTTTGCGACGACAGAAGCTTGACTCGCTCTTTCGATAGTGGCTGAGACGAGCTATCGGATGAGAGAGACGAGGAGTCGTCGGAGGCCATCTTGAGGCTCGGAATGTAGTCTTGTAGCATATCAGCAACGTCCTTGAATCTCCGGAGATAGAGAAGCGAACGAGCTTTAAGCTCCATAGCGAGCTCGAGGCGAGGCGAAAGTGCAAGAGCGGCGTCGAGTAGGTTGACCGCTGCCGCGATCTCGCACTGTTCCTGAGTCGCAATGAGGACTCTTGCGTCTTTCACATATTTCTCTACGACCTGTGAAATGCATAAATCAAAATAATAAGAAGAAATAGCTAGCGGAGTAGGAGCTCACAATGGTGTGGTTCGATCGAAGGGTTTCCCTTACCTTTCTGTTGCTGAGCCACCAGTGCTTCTTTTCTCCACCAGCCAGAGATGGAGATGTAGCCATGGTTGGTGAACAAGGATCAAACATCAACCTTTCTCTCTGTCCACCCTTTCTCTATATGTATCTGTATGTGTATATACCTCTTTCAAAACATTTCACATTTTCCATTCCATTGATAGCGAAAATAGACGAATGGAGCTACGGGAGAGAGAGGAAAGCAGAAGTGTAGCGAGAGAAGGGATGGTTTTTAAATCTATAAGCTTGGGAGGCGTAACAAGGAAGGAAGAGCAGATGGTGGTGGAGAGAACAAACCCCCAAGCCAAATGCCAGCTTTGACCTCAGAGAAAGCTTTGATCCTTCAACTTCATCGCTGGCACTACTGATTCTCTCTCTCTCTAGAGGGCTAAGGCCTACAATCTACAGACTAGTAAATATCCATTGAACCATACCATCCACATTTAAAAGACAGAAAAACAAACAGGGGTTCATCATATCAGATGACCGGTTATAGCCGGTGAAACCATCACGGGTCCTCGGGTTCAACTACCGGAGATAAGATAAGACGACCAGCAAATTGCCCCAAAAGAAAGTAAAGCGGAGTGAAAGAGAATCCCTCCTGTTATTTATTTCCGCTGCGTAATTTTACTATTATGCCCTTTTACTAATAGGAACAGAGGTCTAACAATGGAATACAGTACTCTTCTTGCTATGATTATTTGATTGGACAAAATATTTTTATCTTACTCTTTGTATAATTAAATAATTCATGCTTAAGTTAAAATTTGCCTTTTACTAATAGGTAGAATTATATTCATTCTTAATTTCACATTTTGAAAATGGGATGAATAGCTTGTGATGTAGGAGTAAATGAAAGCCATTATACCTTCATCAAAATTAGATCTACCATGAATGATTTGACAAACCAAGCTATTATGGGAGTAATAGCTATTATCTATTTTTTTGATTTTCTTTAAACCTTTTATCTTTTGATGAATCTTGCTAATTTCACAATCTAATTCTTTGCACCTTTCCAATTTAGAAAAATCTATGCAATAGCCAATTGATGGTAAGATGTATCACTTGTTATCAGTGTTTATTTATAGTTCTATTATTATTTTGAGTGATTCTGGAGAGAAATTAAACTAATTGTCTCTAATGTTTAAGGAACTTTAACATAATTAAAATAAACTGTTTAAATACTCATAAAAACTATGATAAAAACTCCGTAGAAAAGCGCTTTTTTCTATTACAACTATGGGTAGGTCTATTCTTATGCGTAGTAATTTGCAGTTAACAAAAAAAATGGTAAGATATTTTATTCAAAGAATTGCTTGTACGCCTTTTATTTATATGTTTACTCTACTTTTGTATTCAGCTGCTTTAAGGTGTTACCATTAGAGTTTTTATCATAGTTTTTATGAGTATTTAAACAGTTTATTTTAATTATGTTAAAGTTTCTTAAAACATATCAAAAAAATTCACAAAAGTTTTGCTTAAAATTTTATGTGAATGTTGCCTTCATTCGGTAAGCGAGTCTTTAGTTAAAGAAGAATTTCCTGTTAATTATGGACTCTAAGCACTTCTTTGAACTTTTTTGATTCAGTTATAATAGCGAGCGTACACATTAGTTGAATCAGAACTATAGTGCTACCACTTTTGTGTTTGGATACTAATTAAAGTCATTAGCTACTTCTCATTATTGACTTTGCTAATAAATAAATAAATAAGGCAAAGGAGAATAAAATCCAAAGTTATAATGGGAGGGAGAATATGGTAATTAAGTGAAAGTAGGGGGAGGATTATGTAAAAGTGGGAGAAGAAAGTGACCCACTTCTGTCGTAACCCGCAAGAATCATGCTCTTTTTTCCTTTTTAAGGGTACGCTTTACTTTTTGTTTCACTTCCCTCCCCTGCATTGATTAATGAATGCACATGAATATGGATAGTTGGCCAGATGGGTTTGTCTTAAAGGCTCTCCCAACTTCCCTTTCCCATCCCCCGCCCCAAAGGCATAGGGCCACCACAGTGACACTGACCCTCCTTTATAAGGGACAGTTCCTACGATCTCGTGCATGGCCCCCAACCCCTCATGCCACATCACTAAATGCACCTAGCCTTTAGCCCATCTCCACGTGTCATTTTCCCTCCCTGTTTTGGTCCAAACTTTCTAGGTCTCCTTTAAGTGTCCAGTTCAGCCAAAGTTTTTGAAGAAAGTGTAGAAAATTTAGTTAGATCCACCCTCCATTTTGGGATTATTTCGGCACGGCACTTGACTTATAAGTTAAAAATTATTTTTAAAAAAATTAGATATAAATTATTTTTTTAAGCTACTTACTTAAATACATTTTAAAAAAATCATAATTATAAATTATAAGTTACTAAATAAAGTACGTCCATACAACTCCTTTTAAGTAGTCCCTCTTTCCCAAAAAGGTAGTAAAAAAATTAGAGTTTGTTGAGAACTTGGGTGGGGGAAAGAAACAAAAAAAAATTTCTATTTGATTCTACTTAAAGAGAAAAAGTGAAGAGAAAATGAAAAAAATAGTAAAAAAGTAAGGAATAAAAAACAGTCATTCTTTCTATTCTACTGTACAGGAAGCGAAATTAATTATCTTTCTTTCTTTTTTTCCCTTCCTTTCTCTTTTATTCTCTCAAGTTCCAAATAGGTTGTTCAATTCACACTCGTTACAACTTAAAATTTTAAGATTAAAAAAGAAACAGTGATAAGAGCTGTATACGATGATTGAGTTGTGCAATAAATTTTATGTCAAACAGAAGAATGAGAAAAAGCTTAGATAGTGCTTGAATGTGCAGTTTCAACGCCTTTTAGTGTAAGGTAAGCAAATTAGCTCTTTTGAATTTTCTTTTAGGAAATAAAACAAACACATTGTCAACGGTTATGTTCACCAATAGAGCTTTCTTAAGAAATTCATTACAACTTTAAATAAAGAAAGTTCAATGTTTTACCAACAATTATTATTGCACACGCCATTTTGGGGTTTGAATTTGACCATAGAAATACAACGCCGCAAAACATACAATCTAACAAGGCCCCCCCTATCACAAGAAGGCAGATAGCGGAAAGATGAGCAGCTATTTTTATACATAAATTTTTTATTAAAATAATGTGATATTAATATTTTTTTAATTAAAAATTTATTTTAGGTTAACTTGGTTTAAAAACAATAAGTCCCAATTTAACCACAACATTTGTATACAAATTTTGTATTTTTTATTTGTTTGTGTAGCGTTATTTATATATATATATATATATATATTGTTTTAATTTCAAAGCTGACACTATTCCTGGTCTTAAAACTCGGCAATGGTCTAATAGGGTTGCTCTTTAAGCCAATATAAAAAAATTAGGACTGTAGACAGATCCGAGTTAAGTAACTCCGACTTGAGTTGACTCATAACCAAAAATATGAAGGTGGTTCCGGCACATCATAAGGGTCCTACAGACTGTAAAATATGTTTTGAGGGGTCCATGTTCCTTGACAAATATTCAGGGAATTCACATAGTCCTTCAGAGGTAGGCTTGTTCCAGCCTTATATCGAACAGGTAAGATCTCCAGGTAGGAGAAAAGGGGCCCATGTTTGATAAAGGCTGGGGCCAACTCTTAGGTTGGAACCATCTATAGATGAAGTCATCAACCTTAATACCATGTTTGGAACTTAGAAAAAGAAAAAGAAAGAAAGAGAAAGTACTGTTTATTATTCTTTTAGTGTTTGATTTTGTAAAGAAAATTAAAAAGAAATAAGAGAGAAAGAGATAACTTGATTTAAAATTTTTTCTCCTTTTCTTTTTCATTTTTCCTTCTTTTTCCTTTTCTTTCCCTTTCCCTTTCCCTTTTTCTTCCCTTTCCCTTTCCTTCCATTCCCTCCCCCAAGTTTTAAACAAACTGTAAGTGTATGCGCTTGGTGGGCCCACTTGTTTTAGGTATCTCTCCAATCATGAATGAATCTTCCCTTAAATGTCCCTCTGTCTTTTGTTTTCATGAAAAATGTTAGTATTAGGCGCACCTAATGTTAATGTTCCTTTTGTTTTTATTTCAAAATTTTGAGGTACCCACTATATTTCAAGGGTTGGTGTCCTAAAAAGGCTGGTGCATTTTTGCATGGAAATGGCCTATTCATATGCTGCTGTCCTATAGGAGTCCTGCTTTAAGACATTTTTAAACAAACAGCAGAAAAATTGTGCCTTTATATATATATATATACTCTGTATAGAACACATGCAGTGTCCTATGCTACTTATAAATGATTTGACCAATTCAAAATCAGGTACCTACCCTGCAGGCACAAACAAACACAGCCATTACTAGGCAAACTTTCATAGGTCCCGATTGGCGTTGCCTACTTATACATTCTTTTGGATCTACTCCCACATTTGTTATCATTCCTTGTTATTATTGACAATTAAAGTATTCGCATATTCAAGGCTAAAAAAAAGATGACACATTCATGAAACAGTTGTACCAACTAGTTTTTAGAGTTTAATTTTTGAATCAGTTTATAAGCTAGCTTATTCAAGTAATTTATAGTTATTTTATAATTTTTTTAGCTTTTAATTAAAAAAAAAAGTCAAAAGTATAACTTGAATAAAAGCCATAAAAGAATATAAAATAAAATTTTAGTGGAAAAAAGGCAATAAAGATTAAAAACAAATAAAAGTTCAATTATATTAGCTGATTCAAACATATAATGCTAACTTGGTACCGGCACGCATTACTTATTTGATATATAGGCCTTTTAAGCAACTATATGGAAGATTGATGCATTGGTGTCGATCTTCGAAAAATAAAAACCTGTAAAAGAATCTCATCATACAAAATTTCTGGCCTTAATAGACTAAGCAATGCATTTTTCTTTTCATAGACGGGTTCAAATTCTCTGCTTATTTTGTTGGTTAAACGGACACGGTTCAATTGAAATGGAAAGAAAGAAAAAAAAGAAAAGAAAAGACTACAAACGAGTATTAATGGTGGCTTTGCTCCTTGGGATTGACTTGTTTTATTTTTCCCCAAAAAACAAATCTTGATAGATGTTATATTTTATAGCTGATTATTTGCCTCATATTAGACGGGTTGGCTAGGAAGATCCGATCCATCAACCTTAGAACTGTTGAAGGGGTATCCAATTAGGGTACCCACCCAGCTAATGTTGTTACAACAAGATCCATATTTATAGGGAATCAGGATCATGGGATAAATCAATATATATACATATAACTATAGATACATAGACAGTAAGTAAGATTAACTGAGGGGGATTAAACATGCAATTTTTTTTGTGTAAATGGGGATGTTGGCATCGAAGGAGGCATAAAGAGAGTGACGTGAACGTCGTGAAGTCCTAAAGATTCTCTAAAACTAAAACAGATATAAGATATAAAAATTTTTTTAAAAAAAGTTAGTTAATATGAGTGCATGTATATGGGCTCAGTTTTGACGGCATCACTATGAACTTATTATAATGTTGTTTTGACGAATCATTTGCATTCATTTCATCCAATGTGTTGTTGTGTGACTGTTTTTAATTTTTAAGTTTTAAACCCTCTGACGAAGTCTGAAGAACTCTCGGTGAGAGAGGAGAGTGTCTGCGGCGCACGTGCCCAGTGGATGAGGTTTCACGTGAGGGTAGTGTAGGCTTTAATTTGGGTGGTTCATGGAACCATATGTTATGGTGGTGGTGGTTTTTGCTAAAAGTTTGCTGCTGCTTTTGCTTATACTTGAAGAAAGAAAAGTAGAGCAATGAAAAAGCGGATTTAAGGGTAGACTTGTTTTGGTTGATGGGATTTGAATTCCGACAAAATCTACTGGTTGTTCCTTAATCTAAAAATGAATCCAATGGTTTTTTTTTTTTTTTAAATAGTCAAACTCAATGCAACTCGTAAAATAAAAAAAGGAGGTTGAGGTTGTAAATAAAACACACATAATTTCCACCATCATACGAACTCACCCAACACAAAATCTCATATGAGCCTAGGCCTGAAGAAGCTCATCAGCACAAAAAATCGGAGAACGCGGAGTAGACCAAAAGATTAATTTTTTTGACAAAGTCAAAGCTCACATAACTCGTTGAAACAAAAAGCGAAAATTGATACTGTAAATAACAAACTCAATTTCCACCGATAGGCACCAAAATGATTCAGTCATCCCGCAGAAATGAATACTAAAGTACCATAATTTATGTTTGATTTTTCCTTATTTAATTTGGTGGTAAGTGTTGCTAGTTTGGCCAATCAAGTGAAATCACCTGAAAAGAAGATTATTGGGAGATTTTTCAGATGAATTGGTACGGCCTGCTTGCCCATTTAGCAACCTGTAGGGTAAGAAGAATTATTGATTAGAGCATGTTTTTGTTGTTGTTAAAAGTCAGCTCCTCAGTTTTTAGGGCCATTAACAAATCAATGCACTCATATGGGGGGTAGAGATGGTGATGATTCATTCAGATATTTGACCCACACTTGGGTGAATTCTTGGTCTTATGATCGGCACATGGGAACATTACAGCAGAGTTTCATTAAAGTTTAAAACTGTAATCATGAAAAGTAGGCATGGCAATTGCGTCGCCCGGTCCAAGCTGAACTGTGGTCCACCAGATTCAGGGCGAGCTTCGCGGGCTCCTTTTAAGTTTTGTGCCGGGCTGGATTAAAATTGAGAATGTTAAGTCGAAGCCTAACTTACAGTCTTAAGGACGGACTTCGGTTTGGGTCTTAGGCTCTGGGTTTGGACTTTTGGACGGACTTGATCTTTTTTTTAATTTAAATTTTAGTTTTTTAAATACGTAATTAATTTATAAATTAGTAATTAATAAGTTGTAATTACTAATGGTTAAAATTAAATTAGAGAATTAGTTAACTTATAAAAATCATACAAAAAAATATAAATAATTAAACTTATAAAGTATTGATTAATGTAAACTTATATAAACTGTTGAATATATAAGACATACACTTTTTAATTAGTAATTGATAATTAATAATGATTCAACTAAGTTAGAACACTTATAAAGATTATACAAAAATATATAAATGATTAAATGATTAAACTTATAAAGTATTAATTAATGTAAATCTATATAAATAATTACTTATAAATTTATAATTTGGGCTGGCTTAGAGTGAGGCTTTTTGAGCGGGCCGGGCTCTAACTACCAAGAGTAAGCTTCAAGTCCACTCATAAAGGGATTAGACTCGAATCGAGCTTTCACCTGATGGGCTCGAACGATTCGTGGGTCTCGAATTAAATTTACATCCCTAATGAAAAGGTTAAGTAGAAAAAGGTAATCGGCTATTCAGATGGCTCAGAGTGGGAGTGTTTGAAATCTTTTTCCAGCCCAAAACCCGCGAGATAGCCTTTGCTTGGAGTTCTTCATTAACTACTATGCACCATAGTTATAAAAATAGGAAACAAAAGTCAAAAAACTTTAGGAAAAAACGAAAAAGAAAAATGTAATAAAAAAATATAGCTGGAAATGAAAAAGGAAAAACGATTGATAAATTTAATAAGAATTTTATGAAGAAATTTTTGTGAAACTTAATAGAGACCTTTAAGAAACTTAGTGAAAACTGTAAAAACTTACATGAATAATTTTATAAAAATATTTAGTTAGAACTTAAGAAAAAAAATGTATAAAAATTAATATTTTAAATTTTCAAAGTGTTTTCTTTAAGTTTTCCAAGTATTTTTGTAAAGTATCTCAAGAGTTTCCTCCACGTTTCCAAACATTTCTTCAAAATTTTGATAAGTTTTGTACCAATACAACAAGCACAATTCTAAGAAAACGTGTTTCTCCTGCCAAATAAGTTTTACAGCAACTATGCTCTTCACCCTAATTTAGTGATAAAAAAATTAAAGACTATTATACTGTTAATTTTTTTTCTTCGTCTCGTTAAGAGAAAAGAAAGAAGAAAATGATATCCATAGCAGGAAAATGACCAAGGGCGTAGGACACATTAAATTATTAGCATTTCTAAAATACTGAGTTATAAATCCTAAATTTGTTCCCCTTCTCTTGGTTGGCCATGTTGTGCCAGTAAACCACTGTTCGAAGTCGTGTACACAACAAGACAACCCGGTTGCAACATTAACAACTGATTTAATATTGATGATAATTATTTTAAGTTATTACATATTTGACTTATTTACGTATTATATGTAATTGTAGATTGAACAAGGTATATATAGATTATTTTACTACTATTTAGATTTGTGGTAGGGTAAACTCCATAGCACTTCTATATAATATTGGTCTTAAGAAATATAGTCTATATTAGTTTGATTTAGTTTATGATTTTATTAAGTTGTTTACATTTTTTTTAGAAACTTTTTATATTTTATCATTTTAAAAAAAATCCGCCTTTTATTTATATAACATATCTTTACATATCGCAGTTACGACGACGTAATGCCTAGACCGAATCAACTTTGAACCATGAATGGACTCGAGCCACATTCATCAACAGGTAAACCAGCTTTAGGTCTCCTATGCACTGCTACATTTACATAGACTTTTTCATACCAAATAATGTGAAAATTGAGCTTAACCGTCACAATAAACTAAGTCTCATAAAATTTCCTACGTGCCTATTTAGCAAGCAATGCTTAATTAGTTGGAGAAATTCAAATATCATATGTAGACCACTTCTACATTAGAAAAACCCATGAGATTAGATATTATTCTAGCCTCCGAAACCGCTTAATGCGGAATTATACTCAATGAACACATGTTTTTTTGTATATGTTGATTGATATTTTTTTTTTCCTGTGATAGTAATAATATCAACTTTCTAAACACGTTTAAATTTGTTATCTATTTAGTTGAGTTGATAAATCTATATGACGGGTTAACTTTTAATAGGAAGGACACACCACGTTAATAAATCTAACGACTAAAAATCCTTGCGTTACCCGTTCAAATCTACCTCAACGGTTATATCAGGATACCATTAAAGCCTATATGCGATGGATAGGTGATCTTTCGAACCTATAGGATAATGTCATCAATGGGTTTTCCTTGCCAACCAAGCAATTTGAAGTCTGGCCAGCACTCACCCAGTGAAATCTGTCTAATGTTGCCCAAATTCTTGTAAATGGCCGTTGGAAGAGACATCAAAATTGTTTGAAGAGCAAGTGAAAAGGTATGGTGTACTTTCATTGTAAACAAAAATTTTGCCTCTCTCTCTTCTCTCTGTGCAATTTTGCCTTTCTGATGCAACTTTTTTTTTTGCTCTCTCTATGGTTGACAATTACTTGTGCTTATAGTGATGTTTGATCACTTGCAATACACATTTGCTTGCAAATATTTGGAATACTTATCTATTATGCTGATGATATTTCTTCCTTATTTTAATCTGTTTGTTTTTAGGGAAAGTAATGAAGGAAGAAGAGATGGCACCTTTAATGGCACAGTTGGTAGGATGGATGGATACTAGAGCATTTTCTTTTCCCTAATTAGTACTTATACTGCATTCAAGTTATCATAGTTATTAGTTTTAAAACAAAAATTTATGTAAGATGAATATTATATTGACCTTGTGCATTGCAAACAAATATTCAACAATATTGGATTTAGAAAACTGCAATATCGACCCCACAGAGTACTTGCTTGGGGTTTGAACTGTTTTTTATGTTTGTGTGATATTACTCCTTTGGTTATTAGGTCATCTTCACGAGATTACTTGTGATACAACATAACATCAATTTTTAAGAACTAATATAAAACGACAAGATAATTGATCACATCTCTCTTATTTGGAACTTCCATGGTCTTTCATATTTGTCTTCTTTTCTTAATTTTGTATAGCATTTACTATGACTTAGTCTTTTTTTTTGTGTGTAGAATTGTTAAACCAAAATACGTACGTATTACTAATTCAAAGGCTTTTTAAAAGAACTGATAAACTCTTGGTTGAACATGTCTAATAATTCACCAACTCTGACAAGTACCCCTATCGTTTTACTCTAACTTCATTACACAAAATAGAAAATACAAATGCATTTCACTTCAACTCTTCCACGCACTGTTCACACACGGTGGCACATCTAGACCCTATAAACTTGACACCCATTAGCAGCACTAATTATTGTTTTTTTTTTTTTTTTTTGTCCAACAGCAAGAATTGAACCCAAGACTCAACCCCTACTTGTTTAGAGCAACCAATGAGGGACCTTTTTCTGGACGACCTTCTCCTTGATGGTACCTAAACTGGGCTTCCACCCTTTGCTGGAAAATTGCCTGCTTAAATATTCCCCCCTAACATCTAAAATTTCCGGCAAAAACTCAGGTTTTGTCGCCTCTTCTGGCGTCTCCGGTAAGTTTTCTTTCCTACGCAGCACAAAGCTTTGTCCCTCTCTGGTGCCTGCAGTGCAAATCCGAGCAAACAAGGGAAGAAATCCAGTAGTCGACGATACAAAAGACCCAGAACTTAAAACCGAGCTTGCAATTGAAAGAAGCTGCTGGGCTTCTTCCGATGACAATGCCGCTGGCTTCCCTCGCCTCATGGGAAGCATGAGGTAAACCTTGTCCATCTCTAGCTTCTTGTCAGCAGGCAATGGAATTGGCCTTTTGCCATTCAGAGCTGACTTGAATTCCACCACCACCTGTTGCGGGTGCTCTAACATGAGCTCGGCAACCGTTAAAGGATCGCCATACTCATGAACTGTGCCATCCGAAAGAATCACTCTTCCGGTGGAGACTGATGATGATCGTTTGGAGATGTAGTTGCCCATGAGAGAGACAGAAAGGAGAGAGAGAGGTGAATGAGTAAAAGCAATATGGGGTTTAGTTGCAATTTTATTATATGATGGAGTTGTGTGGGAGGGAATTGTTCGTTAAACCGCTCCATCATGTGATAGATATAATGGAGGTGGTGACGACGTCGTCGACTCGGTAAATGCTAATGAAATATTTCCACTGAAGATTTGGTTTGTTGGCTTCATCATCATGTGGTTGTTTTACTCTTAAAACTCCTTAATTTGACCTGCTCCTCACATGAAGTAATCCCATCCAATGGCGTGTGATACATCACATTGAAATCGATGGGTTATGATTTGAGCTTAGTGGCTTGATCAGACGGTGATGAGATTCTTCTATAGGTGTAACTCCTTAGTCCTACTCCTACCTAAC
Source organism: Euryodendron excelsum (assembly GCA_033060915.1). Lineage (NCBI taxonomy): Eukaryota > Viridiplantae > Streptophyta > Magnoliopsida > Ericales > Pentaphylacaceae > Euryodendron > Euryodendron excelsum. Next base: position 1,262,238 of record CM065380.1, on the reverse strand, counting down.
GAGAAAGGGAATTAGGTACCGTTCCTACTATGCTAACCAATGCTTTAACGTAAGCAAGGTGGTGTTTGTTAACACAGTGGACGGTCCAACTATAAGGGAATCCCTCTGCATTAGGGTTTCCGAGTTATATTTTTGTTCTTTTCATTTTTTCTTGTTTGGTAGCAACCGGAATTTCCTCAAATTCTTTAATTTGAGTGTATAATGGATGTGAATACGTAGATACTTGTTTGGATAATGGACAGATCTACACCAGTTTATTTTTGTTTGGTAACGTTGTTAGTTTTTGTTTTTTATTGTATGTTTTTGTTATTTATTTTTACTGTGTATTTTTTGTGGTCTAGTAATGGGCATTTATAGGTTATCGTTATACCAATAATACTATACCAATGTTTTAATAAGAGAAAACACACCCATTTTAGTGTTTTTAGTTTCTCTTTTTCAAATTTTGTAAAAAACAAAAAAAAAATTTAAACAAACGCTGTTTTTTGTTTTTTTTGAAAGAAAAAATAAAAAACAAAAACAATAAACGTTACCAAATGAGGCCTAAGATTCTTAGGCTGCGTTTGGATACGTGAATTTGAATTCCTCTCTTGTATATTCTTCAATTGGGCATTGAACAAAAAAAATGGTACAATAAATGTGTTGTTATCCTTCCTTATTTTTGACTTTTTTTTAATGAAATTTACGGAAACCCATATCCTAATGTACACGACAGTGCCGTCCAAACTACTCCTAATCTTAGGATGTTTTAGTTCGTCGTTCTTTTTCATGCAAAAACTAGTTTCGACAAAATTTCTTTGGATTACAAAAAATTTATTTGATTCTGCATCTCTAATTGGATTATTATCGTATTTTTCTTCTTTTTGTAGGTCCTTTCTTTTTTTATTTTACTAGCTATGGACTTCACAAAACAACATGAAAAGGAAGGAAAGCCTGAAACTGAAAGCCTTTTAAGCCTTAAGCCGCCGCAGCCTCTCTTGCCTATAATTTTATAAATGAACTCCTCATAACTCAATGGAAGCAAAATTTACTTTCACTTCTGTAAGCGTAAGTGTATATCAAGACAAGAAATGCTTATATGTTAATTAAAATCTTCAAAATTATCAGGTTTTTTTAGGTCAATATAAACGCTCTTTTTCTTTTTCTTTTTTTTTTTTTTGATACATTGGACTAACTCTGCCCCTCAGTGCTAGCTCCTTCACCTATTGTCACATGCTTGGTAAAGATAGGAACAATGACATCCAAAATGACTCCCGATCGTTAATGCTTAGTTTGGAACTTAGAATTTTAGTTAAAAAGTAAAGAAAAAAAAACGTAATAAAAAATAAAATAAAATTACTCTTTTATTTTGTTTAATTTTCTTTCATATATTTTCTTTTTCACCAAACATTCAAGTTTCAAACGAAGCGCAAGTCTCTCTCATTTGATATACCTACAATGCTTGAAACAACTTTTAAAAATGAAATGTATCGTGCAATTATGTTGAGATGTGGAAAAATAGTATCATCTATTATAACTCAAATTTAAGCTTTACACTGAACCTATCAATTCACAAAATGTGAAAATATAACAAACCAGTTAATTAAAAACAAGAGATCTGAAGCAACTTTTTTTTCAAAATTATTTTTAAGCACGATGTCTCTAACATTGTTCATAAGCACTCTAGGAGGATGGGCATATCAAGAAAATGGATAGAATTAACGAATTAATGAATCTTTGCTACAAGCCTACAAATTAAACGTCATATGGACAATTTGTTGTAATCAATAATTACAAAATTCTAGGAAAAATCAAGCAGGGCAAAAAAGTCAAGCGGGAAATCTTCTCGACTACAAATCTTGCCACGTCAGCGTAAATTTGGTCGCACCTTACGTGGCAAGTTCTGGATGGTTCTCAAATTCCCTCAGAAATCGGCTCAAGCGCAGGCCTCCACTGCCTGGGGCTCCCCAACCGCTGACCGGTAAAACCGGTTCCACTTCCCTGCGAAAACATTAGCGGAAGACCCTCAACTTTGTCACCGTACCCCTCGGTCGCCGTAGGCGAGATCTTGGAACTGCCTCGTTTCGGCAGCCTCTTCTCGCAGGCGGAGTCAATGAGGGCGATCTCCATTTTCGAGACCTTGGAGTGGGTCCGACTCGCAGGGACCAAGAAGTAAAACTTCCCCGCCGACAGTTCCTCGTCCGCTTTCATAGCCGGAATACGGCGAGTTCGCCGGATCTGTAGCGCAGGCGATACCACTTGGCCGGGCTCGTCGAGCATGATCTCGGCGGCTGTGATTGGGACCTTGATTTGCCGTAGGTTTCCATGAGCGTCGATGAGCATCGCTGTTTGGGGCTTCACATAGAAACAGGAGGTATAGTTTCCCATAGTGATATATCTTTTTAGGAGAGAGAGAGAGTGAGTGAGTAATGGATTTCACTTGATGAGTATCAATGGAAGTGTGGATGTGTTTCGCTTTGTGTGTCCTGTGAGAGGACGTTGTGCGTGTTGATGGATATATATACAGGCGAACAAGCGCACATACACGTAGCAGTAGAGACAGAGAGAGTCAAAGAAAAATAGGAATGTTGACTTGAAGCGTGTATTGGACCTCATCAGACTCTTGAGATCATTAATGATTCATTTTTAGGATAGTGTAAAAAACGCGGATAATTTCTTTTACTTGTTTCCAGAATATTCTGGTAATAGGCGTGTGATAGAAACGCCGATTTCTACTGATCTTCACTCTTGACACAACTTTTCCAGCAAATTTTTTTTCTTCTTCCCTACTTCTTTTTGGTGGATAACACGAAGAACATATTTGTCTAGTGGTGAAAATAAAGTAACAACCTTCTCTTCGCTCCCTCCAAAATTTTCCTCCATAACATAATAAAAGGAATTTTATCCAATTCTTACATTATTTGTCTTTGTTAAAATTACCTCTCAAATGAGAATTTTAAAAAATTTAAGCCATCTTGATAAATGTTTTGCTTTAAAATGATGAATTCAAGATTTGCAAGTAATTGTATATTGATTGCTTTGTACTGGAAAACGAATGCGTGTTTTCTACCTTGTTTGAATGCAAAGCTGGAATCGAACTCAAAGCTGGTATGCTTTTATCCTCAAATTTCCTGATTCCTCAACCTCTTAAACAGCCTTGAAAACATGACAAAGTAAACGGATAACATGGACAAATTCAACCATGCAGAAAAACAAAATCCAACCAATTTAAGCCCACTTACAGAACAGCTAAAGTAAATGAAGAAACTACACAGTATCAATGATTTGCAGCATAAGTAAATTTTACAGGCAGCAATAATTGAATACCACCTACCACACAAATTGAAAGCACAATATCCTAACAATTTAAGCCCACTTACAGAACAAATCAAGCTGTTCAATGAATACAATTTTTTTTTCCGCCTTTATGGGAGGAGGGGTTTGGCCTTAGAGATGCCAACAACTAGCCTACTTGATATATTGAGAAACCCACTTGAAGCCATCACCATACCCCATTTTGCGTACAATGCTGCACATGAACACCTCTAAGGGACGGACATTTGAATCTGCAAGATTCACCTTCCCCTTCCCTGTTGTGGCACCAGTCAGACCAAGGTGGTAGCGCAACTCATCTTCTGATGCAGCATATGGTAAGTCAACCTTGTTCCCCAGCACAAGAAACGGGACATTGGCCAAGGTCTCGTCAGAAAGCAGTGCATCCAGTTCCTTTTTCGATTCTGCAAACCTCTCCTTATCATATGCATCCACGAGGTACACTACAGCATCAACCTATAAAAACCACAAAACAAAGCATATGAATTAAATTCAATCAGGAGCACATTATACATAGGGGAAGGCCACGAGACCAAAAAACAAAAGAATTGCATCCAAACAAATAAACAATACTTTATACCCCAATCCCAGTGTCAATCGTACTGACACAGATCTTTAATGCTATTTCGATATATGTCATGTATCATCTTCTTTCCAACCAAGTAATTGTGGCAGCCCACTCCTGCAATTGCATCATAGGCCATCCATCCACTCCTCCCATCCAAATCAGTTCGATGAAACACCTCCTATAACACTATCTGTTATCGCCATCACTTTTACATATTCCAGCATACTTCAATTCCTTCCTAGTCTAACCATTCATCCACCTCAACAAGCCACTTGGGCCACTTCCTACCTAAAGATCAATTAAAAGGAATATGAAGGAATAGGAGGAATGCTCATACAGATAAAGTGGTAAATGCACCATTAACTACTGCAATGCTTAACTTCAACAACGGACTCTAAAACAGGATCAGGAAATTCTAATATTGTATCACATAATGAAGGATATGACAGAAGATATGCCTAAGACAGAATTGTTGGATCTGCAAACAAAACGTCCCAACAGTGGCCAGGTAAAAAAGTGGGAGAAACAAGGATTCAAGTCGCAAAAAAAGGTTCAATTGAAGCACCCAGTGGCAAGGATGCCAAAAGTAGCAGCAATAAGAAAGATAAAAACAAACCCCAAAAAAGTGCTTTCTTTTGGAGGGGCAGAGACTGTCCTAAAAACCAAATGCATCATATTTCTGCATTTAAAATACGTAGAAGACACCACAATAACTTACAGTTTGAAACAATGGACAGATTTGCTGGGAAAAAAAATGATCAACAAGGCGCATAAGACCATTGCCAAGGATAGGGAAGGAAAAAGGAAAGATTGAAGATATGACGATATCTTGACCAAAAAGCATGCAATCAAGTACAACAAAAGAAAGGTCAATCAGAGTCACAAAACAGTTGTCTAGTCAAGTAATCAATGATGTATGCTAAAATATTAGGGTCCCAACCAAACAACATTTGTTAAAAATGCAGTGGTGCTTTTAACAATAGATGGAGACAACTGCTGTGCACCTAGCCAACCAAACACCACCTAATACTCCCAAGTCAGGCCCCAACCAAAATTGTAACCAACACCAGTTATTAAACTTCTAACCATGACATCAGATAAAAGTACACAAGTGCACATGAACAGTGCACAAGTGAGCACAATATGGTGAAATCTCGTTCTCATTTTTATCCCTCTAAAAACCACATCCCATGAAAGTTGAGATCTCTGCTTACCTTAATATATCCCATGCTTCATGTTTAAAAATAAAGCTTAATGAGAAGCTGCTGCAGTTTCTCCCCAGCTTTAACAAACCAGCCATTCTAACTTCTCACACCTTCTTTAGTCATTCATAATATCCTTTCTCTTTTAATCAAAGTTCTTCATAACACATTACAATACATCCAAAAAACAAGGCAAGCCTTAAAGATGCCTACAAAAAAATGCCTTAGTGACCTACTACCCAATTTTATAATAGGCAGCGATCTTTGACACTAAACTATGGGCAACTTTATAGAGGGAGTGCTGACATGTAACTTCATACAAGTGCTCATAAAAAAACTCTACTTCTACTACCTTTAGACTCAGACTTACCTGCTTTGATAATGTCGTTCAACACACAACAACTATCCAATGTTCATTGAAAACAAATAGAACACTTTACATGTCTATCTATGGGAAAAGAACAACCGTAAAGGTGGATAAGAAATTTTTGGGCTGCATGTGGTCAATAACATGAATGCATTCTCCATTTTTTCCGTGCATTAGAGTTGACGACCTTAATAAAGATACTAGTCTTCTACATTTTGGTTAAATAAACATAAAAAGACACCTCTTCAAAGAAGAAACCAATAACCTCTTCAACACAAAGGCCAAAGGGACATAAAACTGAAAACACACAATCAACAACTTTAGTATGCACCAGGCGACATCGCCAAGAAGCAAAGATCATTGTAATCAAATAATGTGTGTTAGAAGCACAACTATGAACAATTGTGTGTCAACTTGGCAGCTTTTGGTGCTAGAAAACCATAACCATTCCCTTCAATATGACACCTCTTGTAACCACATTTTTGCCCGAGGGGCTTTAGGGAAAAAGCGGCTTTGCAATTTTCTCTTTTTCTCAACTTCAAAAGCCCGGTACTGGTCACCAAAATATGTCTAGCATTCCAAGTGCTCTTTCTCAATTCCTGAATTCCTTGAAGTTGCTTAACAAATCACAAACAGAAAATTAGTTACTATATTATTGCAAATCAGTTCTTTATATGTTTCTTTCTCTTCTAAAATAGAAACTAAGCTTCTCATATTGAATTCTCATTAGCTTGTTACACGCATATGAAAAAACAACAATCTGATCCAAACAATTATCACCAATAAGGAAAAAGAAATTAACAAACCAAGAAATCTAGGAAATCAAAGTTCGTACATGATATATAATATCATAAAGATGGACAGATGCACTGCAATTATCAAGTCGAAAAAATTAGTAAGAACATTCATAAACAAAGGTAGATTGAAGAAGAGATGCGTGAGATTTAGCGAACAGGTTCAAAAAAATGCGGATTTTATAACAAAATCAGTTTTCCTAGCTTTCGGCATACCTTGGCATAGTAATCTTTCCACACTCTGCGAGCAATCTGGTGGCCTCCTAAATCGAAGGCTTTGAACTTTATTTTTCCGATGCTCAACTCTTCCGAAGTCGGATACTGTGTTGGCTGATGCTGAACTAACCTCTGAAAATCAAAATGGATTTAACAAAAATAAAGATCGTGACAAGCAACCAGTTCACTAGGTTAGATTGCCAAAAAAAAAAATATTTAACAATTGCGCTCCATTTAATTACCAATAATCAAGATCAAAAAACAGTTTCCACAATTGAATGATGCGTTTTAATTTCCCGGAGTCAAAAACAACATATGGAAACGTAAGTTCAGTAATTTTCTTTTTCTTCAATTTCTCGGAAAACAGATGAGATGAAGTGAACTGTGAACGTACGTACCTCGTCTTTGAGCATGTGAAGCAAAGTGGTCTTGCCGGCATTGTCGAGGCCAAGAAACAAGATCTTGGCCTCTTTTTGCCATAAACCGAGAGAGGCCAATACGCCGTAGAACCAATCCAGAAGAAACATTTTCCGATTTCCAGCTTAGAATCGCGATTCCAATTCCTACAGATCCCGGTCTATTGACTTTTCTCACTGTTTGGGCCAATAATAGAGAGAGAGATAATAGGTTAATTAGTGCAAAGACTGCATGTGTTCAGGTGTTTGAGTAATGTCCCGGAAAGTGAGATTCCCTTTTGTAAACGGACGAAAAAGAAAAGTTAACTGACCCTAGAAGGCTAGAATACCAAATGGAATTTGATAATTTGGGGAAAGAATGCAATTAGAAGAATAAAGGGGAAAGAAATACCAAAAGGCGAATTTTGTCAAATGGTTGAGACATTTATGACGTGGCGTTATTTATTTATTTATTTATTTATAGCTCATCGTGATTAGGCCTTTGATATATTATTTATAAATTTAATAAAGTTTCACTATATTAATATTTTTTTTGATATCTTAGGTATTAGTGATATTACTGTATCATTGAATCTTAGTTCAACAGACACACCAAGTCCAAAGAAATTTACAAAATTCTTTGTCACCTAAACATTTAGATAATCATAAAGGATAAAAAATGGCTAACCTTTCTATTCACTTAAAAAATAAACCAATAAACAAAACAAAGAAAAGGAAGACAAAGGAGAAGTGGGTTTTACATGCTTAATCTAAAATATAGTTAATTTTATTTCAAGATGTGTGAGTGGGAGAAATTTTTTTCCTTTTTAACTCAATTAGAATAAGAAATTAATAGGATTACAGGCACATTACAAATGATGAGATTATCTAGTATATTATTATCACAGTAAATTAAATTGTAAAAATAACATCTAAAATATTAATTCAACCATATTAGATATGGCTTTGAATGTGATATTTTTTTATCAGTTTCTAGTTAAAAGTTAGTAAAATTGTTTGATGGAGGTTTTTTTGGCCGTAGCTTCCCCATAGGACCTATCCCTTAGGGGAGGGGCCTCCGATCTCGAAAGATTTTGGCCGTAGCCTTTTACCTCCATCCCACATCGAGTAGTAGTAGTCGTCTCCTCCACTGCCATATAATCCTTGGGCTATGATGGAGTGAGTAGCCCGCAGTGCCCAAGGGTTATATGGCAGTGGGGAAACGACTCCTACCCGATGTGGAATGGAGGTAAAAGGCTACGACCAAAATCCTTCGAGGAAACGACTCCTACCCGATGCGAGATGAAGGTAAAAGGTTACGACCAAAATCCTTCGAGATCGGAGGCCCCTCCCCTAAGGGGAGGCCCTACAGAAAAGTTACAGTCAAAAAAACCTCCATCACTGTCAAAGCCCATAATAAAAATGGGGGCAAGTGGTTTCTTCTACCATGGAAGTGGACCATGTAAGAGAGGGGTCATATTTGGGCTGTGTTTGGGCCGCACCAGCTCATTTGCTTAGAATTTTGAACGAACATTTCAAACAACGAAACGAATTTTATACGGAGGCATTCACTCGTAAAATTAACGGCACTATCCATGCGGCGCCCTTCAAAACCGTAAACGTAATCGGAGTAGCGGCCACAATCTCTATCTTTAAATTTATTCTTCAATTTTATATCCACTCTCTTGGTTTCGCTATAACTGGAATTTGTTGATTTTTTCAGTTTCAGAGAAATGGCAAAGTCAAAGAATCACACTGCTCATAACCAGTCTCGTAAGGCTCACAAAAACGGAGTATAGTATTTCAGAGTATAGATTATTAAGAAGCCCAGGAAACACAGGCACACCTCCACTAAAGGAGTATGGATTCTCTCTTACATGTTTCCGTATATTTATACATTACATCGTCTGCATGACGTATTAATCTTTTTTTTTTTTTTTTGGGTTTGATTTTGATGTAGATGGACCCCAAGTTTTTGAGGAATCAGAGGTACGCCAGGAAGCATGACAAGAAGAATGGCGGATCTGCCAACGAGGAGTAAATTGCAGATTGAGCTATGTTCGGTTGAATAACAAACAGTTTTGTTTGATTTAGTCCTCTGTTTTTCAGTGTTAGTTTTTTTTTTTTTTTATAATTTCTGAATAAGCAGTTTTTACCAACTGGAATTGGAGATATCCAATTTACATGAATGGATTTTCTTGTTTAATCCTCTTAGCTCCCTTTTTTTTTTTTGTAGCTAAATTATTGTCAGAACTACTTCCTGGTACATAAATTCTTGATGACAATGGGCCTTGGCTGATCTATTGATGAATGGGTTGGTGTTGGTTCTATAAAAACATGTAAATTGCCTAATATTTCATTCAATTCTTTACACATAAATCATGGCCCTTTATATATTTTCTTAGCTCAGAAAGCCACAGATACAGAGCAGAACACACAACATGAAGGTAAAACGATTCGTTCATCTTAAATTAGTGCTCGGACATTCTTTGGGCGCTTCACAACCACCAGGGGACACTTGACATGCTTGGCACAGTAATCGCTCACACTTCCTAAGAGAGCCCTGCAAATTTCCACGGCATAAACATGTTAGAAAGAATTAGATATCCATTGATTAGTTTTGGAGAGAAATACAATCACTGAGGAACTTGTCAGCACCTCTTGAAGAAACCATAGTCGTGGCTTCCCATGACCAGGATGTCTGCCCCAAGTTTTTCCACTGCTATACATATCACATCTTTGGCATCTCCCGTTCCAACTTTTTTCTCCACTTTTATCTGCAAAAGTCAAATATTACTCAATAATTTGAGCAGAATTCAACAATTTGAGAGAGAGAGAGAGAGAGAAGAATACGTTGGTGTTGAAGTCTCTGTAGACTGCTTCAGCTCTCCTCATCACAGAATTCACCAAGTCCCTGCTGTATTTCTCTATGCTTGCAATGGCATCACCAGCAAAAATATAGCCTGCAACAGAAAAATACCCTTTTAAAAAGTCTTAAACTTGCTGATATGGATTGGCTTTCATGTCTCTGTCTGGTATTCGATTTCAATAAAAAAAAAAAAAAGAAAAGGCTGGTTGCAAAACTGACCGGTGACGTCTAAGGAGGAGTAAACCGGAGGAGGAGGTTTAACATAGAGGAGGAGAAGAGTGGTGGCTTTGGTGCTCTGAGAAAGAAGGTTGGTGAGGCACCAAGAAAGTGCGTACATGCTTTCCTCGCTTTCATCCACTGCTACCACTATTCTCCTCTCCTCCCTCATCATCTTCTCTTCTTCCATTACCAGAAGCTGTTACTAGTAGCAGATTAACTTTTCTTTTCTTATTTTCTGAAAAACTTCTGAGCCTCAGATGCCAAGAAAGGTTTGATGAAGAGCTGAAGCATCTATTGGGCTACTATTAATAGTGGCAGATTTACTGGATTGGTAGTGGGTAGTAACTGGTTTCCAGTTTCTGAGGTGTTTTTGGCCTTGTAGTCGTCTCTGATTTTGACTTTTGAGCCCACAATTTGCTGCTAGTTGGCTACGGTGAATTCCACCTAATTTCCTTCAAGGAGTTCAGTTTGAATGGATGAGTGTTAATGAAGCTAGAATTGGACACTTCTTTCTTTCACTTATAATTTCGAAACTTCTTTTTATTTTATTTTCAAAGTCAAAAGGAAGGAAGATTTGAAACTTTCAGGCTTCACTCTCCATTCTTCCTGAACCAACATTTTAATTCTTTTTTTTTTCAAAATTATATTTACACATTTATGGTAACCTAATTTTGATTATGTAAAGTATTTGTCTCTTCTCTGCGTTTATTTTAAATTTGAAATTTAAATTCTCTCTCTTCGTATTTTTATGCTCTGTCAATAATCTATGGGACTAATAGTTTAATAAGCACACTAGTTTTAGTATTTTTTTTTAAAACCACTGGTTTTAGTATTTCAGATGGAATCTTGAAACCATCAAATTACAATCAGAACCGTTCAATGGTTTAGGCCATCGAATCCTAACGGTCTGTCCAAGTGGTAGGTAGTCCATCCGCTAGGTTATTATAAAAACCAATCCATGGTAGGTGTACCATCCCGTCCAATTTTTGCAGGGGAATGGTCTAGTCATTTTCAACGAATTAGATGTATAATTAGTTTCCGTTATATCAGGTGACGGGCACATTTTTTATTTTTATGTTTTATTTAGAATCTAAATTTTTAATTAAAAAATAAAAAAAATGTGATAAAAAATAAAATAAAATTACTCTTTTATTTGTTTTATTTTCCTTTATCTTTTTTTTTTCTCAACGAAAATTCAAATTCTAAACAGAACGTTAAGAATCAAAACTTCTGAATACAAAATATGTTTTTGACTTTGTTTAAAACTTGATTAGAATTGGTAAGGGAGAAAAAAAAAAAGAAGAAATAAAAGTGAAAAGGAAAGCCGTTTTCACCCGTGTTTTTTCTCAAAATATTTAGTGAAATAGTTAGGCAACATAAAAATAGAGAAAAGAGAATAGTTAGAACTAAAACAATTCTCACATACTTTCTCTACATGTTTTCTTTTCCTCCTGACTATAATTTCGTTTGTATTTTCTTTTCCTCTTCTCTTAACAAGTCTATGAACCAAATAAAACATGAGAAATGAAAATACAAAATCAGACGACCCAAACAACCTTTAATTCAATTGCTCTGTATTTTGAGAAGGGTTTTCAAGGCCTTATCCACTCACCATGATATACATAGAGAGCTTGTTGGTCTCAAAGAGAATATCTGTAGAATTATTAATCATTAATTCATACTAAACTCATGAATGGAATACACAGGAAGTGACTACGCAGGAGAAATTCACCGTTTCTTTACATCTCCAAAATATCTCGCAGCCGGGTCTCAATCTCTTCATTCATGGCGTGCTATATGTATGTATATATATATACTGATGCTCCATCTCTATTCTCAAAGTCTAAAGTAGTTTCAAATCATAATACGGTAATCTTATCGCTATATCAAGGCGCACCCTTAGATTTTTTCTACTAGATTCATCTGCTAAGATGTTGTTATCAGTTTATTTTATCTTTTAAGATCAGAGACTTTCCATAGTTTTTTTTTTTTTGTTTTTTTAAATCTTTGACCCAATGTATCTCCAAAGCTAAGCAAAGTAAATCACCGATCTAGGAATTTGTTCCCAAAGTGTTGAGACATGAACTCGGGACTTTCTATAATTTTTTGTATAATAAAGATTCATAAATATTTCCACCTACAAAAGAAGGTAATTAAGTCAATAAAAAGACGTAGCTTGGATTCAATCAAACCTGTACTCTTATTCAAGGAACCCCATAATTTCTACAGTGAAAAAGCCTTCATACATTGATGGCCCCAAAAAAAGTGAACAAAAACAGGGTAGTCTATTTAGAGATTCAAAATCAGTTGAAATTTTGTACCCAAATTAATGGGAGGGAGGGAGGCGAGGTGTCAGTGTCGCTGTCAACGTAACGTGAATGTAGCCTAGGAGTAGCAACTCATCTCCTGAACCCAATCCACAATGAATGGTTTCTGTCCTTGGATGAAAGCTGGAAGATTCTAATAGACTGCTCTTCATTTTGGATAGGCCAAAGAAAACATTCTTTCTTTTTTTTTTTTCTTTTTTTGGATCAATAAATAAATTTGATAAATCAAAGAATGTCTAAAATTCTGTAAGTATCTATGAGCAAACAAAGAGGCCGAACCTCAAGATAATACAAACCCAAAATCTAAAAGAAAATGGAAACACAAAAGTTAACGGCCCTTCCAAATTATGAACAAAACACAAAATCATAATAAAAGAAACACAAAAATCAACAAGAATATAGTTCCGTCATAGCTCCTGAAAATTGAAAAAAGTAGCATAAAAGATCCTGTATAGTTGGATCTTGATAGTTCTGATGATAATAGTCAAGTGAGAAATTCTGTCATCGAACAGTCTAAAATTTCTTGTTTTCCAAATATAATAAATTGTGCAAGCAAAATCAATCTTCTTGACAATGGCCTGAACTCTAGTACCTCGGGCTTCTTCGATGATCCATTTTGCAGCTGTTTTGAGGATTGTCAATGCCAAAAAAAAACCCAACCATTTTTTAATCTCATCCCAAATTCGCCTTGCCACCGGACATTGAAAAAATAAATAGTTCAATGACTCTACTTGAGCACTACATAGAAAATACTAAATATCATCAATGTTATGCACCAACTTGTCCTTGGTGAGTAATCTTTTCTTAAACCCAAGCCATAAAATAAAAGAGTGTTTCGGCAATAGAGCTTGACGTCAAATTAACTTTGCCCAACAATCATTCAACCCGTTAGACCGAAAAAAGTCATAACTTAGTCCATAAGAAAGCATGCATAGAGAGAGAGAAAACAATCTTTCTTAATCCAGAAGAGAGAGAGAGATTTTCTATGCCATTGACTTCTTATCGACTAGTATCTATAATCAATACAATAAATAAATAAAGAAATATCTACAGAAAACAGTAACATGCTCCAGACTGTCTTTATCATGCGTTCAGTCTGCTTTCCGAGGCCCAAAGTATACATATATTTATGGTGAGAAAAACTTCAGGAGCTCCTCACAATTCTGTTATTTTAATAGTCACCATGAATTGGCATATTATATCTTGCTTAGTTTGATATGGTATGATTAAGAACCCATCTCTGCCTTCACAAGGGCAACTTCAAGTGGCTCATGAAAGTTGAAACCACAACTCCCAAAAACTGTGACCTAGTAAAGGGAAGACAAGAGAAGCGATCAACACACCAAAAAAATTGGGAAGCCAAACCAAGTTCACCAAAACCACTATGAGAAGTGAAATTAGAGAACTGCTATATCCACCCCAAAAAAACAAAGGAAAGTTTGTCCTGCACAGTATGTTTTAGTATACACACCAAAACCTATATGAGGAAATTGAAGGATGAAAATTGTAGGCCCATGTTCCCACAGGCAAAAGCCAATATTATTCTATATATGTAGTTTTTGAGTATTTATGATAGATGGTGTATTGATTTTTTAAAAATTAAAAAATTTTACCTGAACCTCTCAAAACTCAAAAACATTACCTTGACACTCATAAAATTCTTAGGTCCGTCACTATTTGTACCTTTCAAAGGTTCCATCTGAACAAACTAAAATCAATCATGCAAAATTCTAAAAAAATATCCAAGTATTGTTTTTAAAAATGTTTCCTTACGAATTTAAAAATGAGTTTTGCTAACATTTGTCCTAAGAGCATAGGTTAAACAATTTTTGTTTGGTTATATAAATTGTAAAAATCGTAAAAACAATTATGAATCTAGAATTTTGTATATTCAGACTCCTTGGTGCGGCCCATAGAATTTGACGGTGCCGTCCCTGATTTGTAGGTACATTCGGGTTGGGCTTCAGCTCAGGTTTTGCTGGCTCGGGGAATATCCAGCCGTCAAGCATGTCAGTCATTTTAATAATCAAAGAGGAAATAATGGGCCGGGCCGCCGCGATTAGCTCGATTAACATTAAAAGTTGCTTCTCACGAAGCAACCATATAACGGTTCCGAACTTTCTAAAAGCCACGCTCTGACCAACCCAACGAAGAAAAAACTCACTTTGTGGAGCTTCACAATTGAACCTAAAAAACTGTAATTCACTTTAAAGGATGGTCAGTAGAAGCAAAATTTAAGCCAATCTCAACTCACCACGTGGTACTATCTAAAATCTAATTTTTCAATGTGTTTAATAGATATCAATCTAAGGTTTTACGAGTAGGTGAATCACATGTGATGGCATACATAATAATGTAGTTCTTGAGCCATTTGTCACATTGGTCATACCTTATAGAAAATTTAATATTTTTCCAAATGAATTTAACTGTCTTTAAATAAATATTCAATTACTATATCTAAAAAAATAAAAATAAATATTCAATTATATTTCTGTGAAATATATAAATAAAAATAATAATTATCAAACAACTATGGTCCGACTTTCATTCTCCCACACAAATAGGCATGATTTGTATCAAATTCTATATATAAATGAAGAAAGAGAGAGCTATTGAAGCATTAAAAGCTTTGAAAAACTTGTTTCCGACAAAACTCTATTAATCACTGCCACACTTGAAATTTAGATACTTGAGTTAAAAAGCCAGTGACAAAACTCTATAAATTTATTATTTTTTCTGTAAATATTATTTTATTTGCACAAAGTTGAAAAAGATTTTGCGTCTAATTTTGAAAACGCACTGTCAAACACACATTTTTGAAAAGATTCTTAGGTGGGTCCTACGTGGCATTCCAACTTGACTACTTGAGTTGCAATGTGGGGCCACGGAATATTAATTTATGTAATAATCCATCTTAAGATTGCAACGTGGGATTATTCCCCTCTGAGTCTGTGGAGTGCATTGCATTCCTTGCACGAGTCAGATAGATAGATCAATTTTATTTTTTATATCTCATAATTTCCATTATAAAACGTGGACACTAACCCACTGCCTACGTGGACGGTCAAGATCCAGTCTGTCCCCACAGGTTAGTGCCGTCCACTTTGCTTACGATGAAGATTTCAATTTGAAATCTGACCTGTCAAATCTCACCTCTCCTCCAACCTTAGCCATTCCCATTTGTGTCTAATTAAAAAAAAGCATATTATCTATATATTAAAAACATGCAAATCATAATTAAAAAATCATATTCCAATTTTAATTTATATATTAAAAAATAGCTCGTTTGTTTTTTTTTTTTTAAATCAAATGCAAAAAGGGTTCATTTGGTTTTGTATTTGAAAATTATTTTTTTATCTTTAAAAAGTAAAAAAAATTTATTTGAGAAATTATTTTTCTGAAATTTACTGAAGAAATAGTTTTAAATTATTTCTAAATCTTTAAAGATTATTTTGCATGTGAAATAATAGTGATATGAAAATGTTATGTTTTTTTAAATTTTCACTACTTTTGTTTTAAAAAAAAAACAAAAACATAAAATGAAAATTTTAATACGATCCCGAATTAAGCCAAAAGCTTATTCAGAAAGAGAAGTGGGGAGAGAAGTGATAAGGTCGGGGAGGAGGGGATAAGCACAAATGTCAGCAATTCTTAAATATCCTAAAAGTTCAAAGTTATTCAAAAAAATTGAAAAAGACACAGGAAAGAGAGAGGAGAACATCATCGAGAGTCGAAATCGAACCCACTAGATCGCAGCTATTTGTGCGTTTGGCGAGTCTGCTTTTTCCTTTGTTTAATTCAAGACAAGTGGACCCCATGATTTCAAATTTCTGGTATCCCAGAACTGCTCATCAGATCCGTCAATTGTAGAAGATCATGAGCCCTCGTATTCAATTTTCAAACTTTGGGTTTCAAAAAGAGAAGTTCAAATTGAAAACAAATGGAGAACTAAAAAGACGTCCAATCAAATAATTTGTTAGTCACCTATCAATAAAGAAAATTTATACTAAACTAGAGCACCCTGAGTGTGATAGCAGTATATATTTAGAAATTTTTATGCATGTGACTATTTATAATTTTTTTATTTTAAATTAAAATATTCATTAATTTTAAAATTACAAGTCAAAATAGTAAAGCCTTATTTGGTAAAGCTGTCAGATTTTTATTTTTTGTTATTTATATTTGCAAATTTTTTTTTTTGGGGTATTTTTGTAGTCTGGTGATAGATATTTATAGGTTACCATTGTGCTCATTTTGATATTTTTTATTTTTATTTTTTAAAATTTTTAAACTATTAAAACTAAAAAATATTAACCAATCATTATTTTTAAAATTTCAAAAAAAAACAAAAAACAAAACAGAAATCATTGCCAAACAGGGCCTAAATATTTAGATTTGAAATGAAAAAAAATAAACCACCACTCATTCTAGTAGTTTGTTTTGTATATCAATTCTAAAAATTCTGTAAGTATTAAAATTTATAAGCGCAAAACAATGACTTAATTAGAATGCATTATTGCAGTTGTCAAATCCAGCGGCCTATTCATTTACATTTCAAAATGAAGGACAAGAATTGAACTTATATTCAACTTATGAGAACTCCAAAAGGTACCATCTTCATTAAAAGCTATGGAACTAGACCCTTGCCAAATTCGGGTTTCAAACTAGCCTTCAAAAATGAAAAACATATTCAGTGTAACAGTGATGTTATATTATCATACTGATATAGTATTACAAGTCAATAGAAATGCACCAAAATATAATTTTTATCTTCATCATCTAGAATTAAGTAGTTAGTTAAGATATTTTATCCACATTATTCCACTAACCGATATGACATTTCATCACATCGTATATATGCAAATAAATTTTATTGACTTGTAATACCACATCAACAATAATAACGTGGTATCACCGTTGTATTAAATATTTTCCCCCAAAATTGCTCTTTTGGCATGGTAATCTCAAGTAAATCAAGAAAACAAAAACAGAATTGCAATATATAGCAAGCAGGGGATATTAGTTAAAATATAGTCAGGGGTAATATATCAAACGAGTAGACTTCGGAAGCTCTTCTTCAAACGAGTAGGCCCTACTTGTGAATTGTTATAGTCTCAATGTGTATATAATTATATACGTACACGTATAGGTCAAAAGGCTTGAGGGTTCCAGTTATCTTAAACCGCGTAATACAATACATTGCATAATGCATCCTGAAGAATACAAGGGTACTATTGGAACTTCAGCTCCTCTTTTCTTCCATTTAAAGTCCAAAACATCAGAAAGAGGGAGAGCGAGAGAGAGTTAGAGAGAAAGAAACAGAATTTTGAAAAGAAAAAAGAAACATGGGAGATGTTGTTTTGTTTGTGGAGGATTTCAAATTAGCTTCTGCATGTAGAATCTGTCACGAAGAAGAGTTCGAGAGCTGCAACAACTTGGAAGCTCCTTGTGCTTGTTCCGGAACTGTCAAGGTATATAGCCAATAAAATGTTTTTGTTCTTGTGGGTGTGCTTTTCAATCTGGTTTTGAATTTTTTGTTTTTTAGCCTTCTGATTTTTTTTTTTGTTTTTTGGGTTTCTGTTTCAGTTTGCGCATAGAGATTGCATACAAAGGTGGTGTAATGAAAAGGGCAACACAATTTGTGAAATTTGTCTGCAGGTTTGAATCTTGATTCTGCAGAGGAAGATGATCATGGATTCTCTGTTTTGATGTTGTTGTTTCTGTGGTTGGAATTTCCTGTTTTCCCATTTTTTTGGTGCTTTTTCAAAACGAGATTATGAATTATTCGGCGGTGTCTTTCAACATCTTTTTGTTGTGGTTCCAGTTGGATTAACTGTCGTTTTTCAAGTTTGAACCTTTTCAAACTCTGTTTAAATCAATTTTGTTTTGTCTTCAACTTTGGGGTTTTCAAGTTGTCTTTTCTTCAACCCCTATTCTTACCGTTGAACGTAGGATTACTCTCTCTCCCTCCCTCTCACTCTTTCGGGTTGGTTGTTATCGGAAAGACAACAATAGAAATTACGAAGTGTTTAGATACTTCTCTGGTAATTATTTTTACTTTGTGAAAATAGAAATATATGTTTCTTTCCTATATTGATATGAACAAACATCTTATGGTTTTTATGTCAT
Source organism: Euryodendron excelsum (assembly GCA_033060915.1). Classification (NCBI taxonomy): domain Eukaryota; kingdom Viridiplantae; phylum Streptophyta; class Magnoliopsida; order Ericales; family Pentaphylacaceae; genus Euryodendron; species Euryodendron excelsum. Next base: position 1,243,840 of record CM065380.1, on the reverse strand, counting down.
CTTGGTATTCTTGGAGACTTTAAAAATCCCATATTCGGCCGTAGCTTCCTTTTTTATATAACAAGAAATGGGTGTGCGCAGTATCTATCTATATATACACTATATATATCTGAATATATGTATGTGGACGTTCTTAGCTACTCTTGCTTCAAATGACTAAAATTATAAGCTACGCAACTCTATTTTCTAGTTCTCTTATTTTATTTTTGTTTCCATTCCAAGGTTTTTGAAAGTTCGAATTTTAAATGAAATGGTGGTTGTATTCTAGTCGTTATTGAAAAGGACATTTGTCTTGGTTGCAGAAATTTGAACCTGGGTACACAGCTCCTCCCCAAAAGTCCCAGGTGGTTGATGCCGTTGTGACCATCAGGTAGTTTTTCTATCTACTAATAGATATATATATATATATATATGTAAAATGATATGCCCGATCTTACCATACAAATTTGAAATTACAACTAAAAATTGGATTGGTGAATAGCAAAAAGTTAGTGAACAATGCAAGACAGGGCACCTCTGACTAGATTATTTTGAGTTACTTACATATTTGTAATTGATAATCATACTGATAATAGAGGAAGTTTGGAAGTTCCAAGAAGAGAGCCAGAGCTACAAAATCCAGGATCAGTAGCCATAGCCGAAGAAGAACGAATGCTCGAAACCAACTATTCAGAATGCTCATCAGCAGCTGATCAAACTGCCAATTACTGCAGACAAGTAGCTCTCATTGTAAGTTCTCTCCATCATAATTCTCTCGAGGATTTGAATTGAAGAATATCCCAAATGGCAGAAACGGGTTAAAAAGGAGCACAATACATGTTCAAAAAAGTTGCTTTTCAGATGAATAAGTTACTTATGCACTAAATTTTGCTTATACATAAATGGGGCAGTTTACAGTTCTGCTGCTAATGAGACACCTACTTGCCGAGGTTACCAGAGGAACAGAAGATTACCCATTCGCACTTGTTACTGTAAGTAGCCTATTTTCTTCTTGCCCAGCTGATGGGTACTTCCAATTTGGCTTCCACCCTTGCCAAAGGTAACTTATACCTAATCTAACTTGAAAGTCTCTTTTACTTGGTTCGATTGTTTTGCAGTTGCTTATTATTAGGGCTAGCGGAATTGTTCTCCCGATGTTCATAATCATTCGGATAATCACAGCCATCCAAAACAGCATCAGACGTCGACATCAGGTTAGTTTCCTGATTGATGACCCACAAAGATGTGAAGTGCACTTAACTTAACAATCAATGAGTTATAATAGATTGGTTTTTCATGGTTAGTTAATTTTCTATTTGGTAGGAATCTGATGATGACAACACATCGAACTCGGACGATGAAGACGAAGAAGAGTATGAGCATCACAGGATTGAAGTATACTTTTGACAGATCTTCCTTTGATTCCACTTTTATTGTACTTGGGAGCATTTACATATCAATGTTCATATGTTTCAAGTTTCCCCCATTTTTTGTGGGGACAAATGAAAATATTAGAGGACGTTTCCACTGTTGCAATTTGGCTCTCCAAATAAGTTCTTACAAATTGCATTCAAAATATGCAAAGTGAAAGGAATAATACAGTGTAATACAGATCATATAGGTCAGTTGCATTTACTTAGAATACAAGTTCGCTCAACACCCAATCCTGTACAGCCGTTGGGTACGGCCAACAAACCAAACCTTTCAGCCGTTACAATCTCTCCAATGGAGACAAAGGCAAGCTTCCTTGAAGCCCACATCATTTGACCACAAATCTGTCCCATAAATATAAGATATATAAACCCAACTTGGCCAACCAACACACAAAATGAGAATCTAATGACAAATCTTTTTTATATCCGATTCTGATGGCTGGTTAGCTTTAGATGTACTTCAGGTATCTTAACAGTCGGGGCTCTATTCGCAGCCAGAATATGTACTTCATCAAGAAATTCCAGATATGAAAGCAACACTTCAACAACAGGGTTAGGTAAAGCTGCTGGAATCATGGTTACTCTGTGAGAAAGAATCTCCAAAAACAACCAGAATGGAACTGACAAAACGCAGCAATGCATAAAGTATCATGAAAACCTAACCTCCTACTTTCGCTTCAAAAGCATTCTTGCTCTATGCTGCAGTGCATTCAGTGAGTTGACACACATGCTCTCACCAGCCTCATGGCAACTCAAATTTGCAGCAACTTTAATTAAATCTTGGATAAGACCTGTTACTTCGTCCTCCCCCCAGCTCTGAGCGGACGTGTCCTTATACCCCTTCCTGTGTTTACCATACATTCCTTCAAATTCTTGAGACTTGGCAGCAGCTTTGTGAAGTACAGTGTCAGGAAGTCCTGAAATGATGTTGAAAGAACTGGAATTTCATGATGTAGTAATGTTGTGAACATTACAGAGGAATTTACATTTCTTCTGCCAAAGTCATGATTCATGATAAGCTATTAAGTATTTGTAGTCCCTCCCACACATTTTGCTTCTCCCTCTCTCTCTCTCTCTCTCTCTCCAAATATTATTAGGTTCTTAAATCAAAAAATATACATCTGATGCTCACAAAGGGTATATACAGCTAAAAAAAAGGTTCTTCACGTGAAGGGCAACAATTAATCAATTGGACGACCTAATATTTGCATGTCAACTACTAACGCTTTGTTGCTTGTATAGGCTACGAATAAGATGACAAGGAATATATAATAAAAACCTTACCAGCTAGCCTGGCAACATTGACGCCATAGCTTTTAGGGCATGCACCAGGTGTCAGCCTGTAAAGAAAAGTAACTTCCTCCAGACCTCGATCTCCTTTTCCAACTTGGCATGCCATATGGCATAGGGAGACCTAGACAGAACACAGAAAAAAAGATTGTTCAGACAGATTATTCACAAAAACTGTCATTAGTACAATCAGAGAACGGAAGATATATGCTGTGAATTCTGTTCAATGAAAAATTCCGATTTTTTAATGGTCAAATCTTATGCAAAGGACAAAAAGCAACTCTGCTTGTCAATTAAATAGTCATTCCATAAATGTACATTAAATATCAGTTTGGAGAGGAAAATATCAAACAGAAGAGCAGCTATACTTTGGAGTCGTTCTCGTAGTCTACAGCTAATCGATGATAGTGAGTAGAAAACATTCCTCGACATTGCACCTTGTGGACAAAATTTTCGAGAACCGACTCCCTGCCAAAATTATATCCATAAAAGAAAAACTGAGATCAACTGGGGTTTTTACTTGTTGAATTTTTTAGAACACGACCAGTAAGTGACAACCAATAACAGAAATTATTTTGATTTGGAAGTACGTATTTCTCAATATTTTCTTTTGTGGCTTACGCAATGGCTTGACCATCTGAAGTTGATGTCCCACGTCCAAGCTCATCCAATGCCACAAGTGAATTGCAGGTTGCCAATGACTGCATTAACCATAAAAGTGTTTTATATGCATATCGTACATACAAGAATGTTAAGTAAAAGAACTACAAAATCTACTTGCTCGAAAGTTCAAATGTTTTCCGAACTCACAACTTGCCATACTCCTCTCATCTCTCAGGATATTGAAATAGGATGAAAATATCATTAATTTTCATTGGAAGGAGAACTTGAAAATAAAATGAATTTCAGAACTTAATTTTAAAGATACGTTTAGCATGAGTCATTAAGAATTTCATCAAAGAAAGTACCATGAGTCAATACAACTTTCAAGGAAAAAAATGTCCCACCCCAACAAAAAATATCCACTAAAAGTTTTATTTAATTTGCTGTCTCTACAGTGGTATCTGAGAGTTATCCAAAATAACTTTGTAATTAAGAGCATAATCAAATATTTTGATACAAAACTTCGCTCTCGTAATTACAAGGAAACTCACCAGCATAGATGCAGTTTCTAAAAGCTCCGTCAGAAATGTACTTTGGCCTGCCATAATATGATCTTTTGCTCCCATTCTAACAAAGATTCGGTCAACAGGTGACATTTCAAGGCTTTCTGCCGGGACATCTGCTCCTACCTGAGAAAAGAGCTAGAACTGAAGGCAAAAAAGACAATAAAGCAAAAATTATGAAGTCACATGAAGCAGAACTTTACCTGGGCCAAAATCACGGCCAAGCAAACTTGGCGCGGAAGAGTGGATTTCCCACCCATGTTAGGGCCAGTGAGCAGTATGAAACTTGCACGACTGGAACCACCAATAGTAACATCATTAGGGACGAATGTGCTCTTGCCTAGAGAATCACTTCTAAGAACAGGATGTCCTAAACTTTTGGCACTTAGGTATGGCATTTCATCTGGACATGACAACCCTGAGATAATAGGCCGGCACGTGGGTCCTTCATAATAGTCGCTAGCAATTGCTAAGCTAATCAAAACATCTAGTTCTGCAAAATGTAGTCACCTCCACCATGTAAGATGAATGGAATAGTATTGTTGTAAGATGATGTCATTGTTTTTAATCACTTTTAAGCTTTTGTATACAACGTTGAACCGAAATGATCCAAATGGTTGCAGGAGAATTCCACAAACAGTTAGTATAGCAACTATATTTATTTACACACACATTTAAAACATGAGAGAGAGAGAGAGAGAGAGAGAGAGAGAGAGAGAGTAACCAAAACTAAGAAAACGGGCAGTGCGTAATAAACCAAACTGTTTATCACCAAACCATCAGTCGGGACATTTTGCAAAAGCTTACTATGTTCACAAGATCTAAGGATGACTCTAAAACAAGCTCCCATATAGACAGAAGGGAAGGTACGCATACCAGCAATTGTAGAAACCAATTGTCTCCACTTACTATGTTCACAAGATCTACGGATGACTCTAAAACAAACTCCCATATATGACTCTGAAAGTGATGTCATTGTTTTTAATCACTTTTAAGCTCTTACATACAACCTTGAACCGAAATGATCCAAATGGTTGCAGGAGAATTCCACAAACAGTTAGCATAGCAACTATATTAATTTATACATACACATTTAAAACATGAGAGAGAGAGAGAGAGAGAGAGAGAGAGAGTAACCAAAACTAAGAAAACGGGCAGTGCGTAATAAACCAAACTGTTTATCACCAAACCATCAGTCGGGACATTTTGCAAAAGCTTACTATGTTCACAAGATCTAAGGATGACTCTAAAACAAGCTCCCATATAGACAGAAGGGAAGGTACGCATACCAGCAATTGTAGAAACCAATTGTCTCCACTTACTATGTTCACAAGATCTACGGATGACTCTAAAACAAACCCCCATATATGACTCTGAAAGTGATGTCATTGTTTTTAATCACTTTTAAGCTCTTACATACAACCTTGAACCGAAATGATCCAAATGGTTGCAGGAGAATTCCACAAACAGTTAGCATAGCAACTATATTAATTTATACATACACATTTAAAACATGAGAGAGAGAGAGAGAGAGAGAGAGAGAGAGAGTAACCAAAACTAAGAAAACGGGCAGTGCGTAATAAACCAAACTGTTTATCACCAAACCATCAGTCGGGACATTTTGCAAAAGCTTACTATGTTCACAAGATCTAAGGATGACTCTAAAACAAGCTCCCATATAGACAGAAGGGAAGGTACGCATACCAGCAATTGTAGAAACCAATTGTCTCCACTTACTATGTTCACAAGATCTACGGATGACTCTAAAACAAACTCCCATATATGACTCTGAAAGTGATGTCATTGTTTTTAATCACTTTTAAGTTCTTACATACAACCTTGAACCGAAATGATCCAAATGGTTGCAGGAGACTTCCACAAACAGTTAGTATAGCAACTATATTTATTTATACATACACATTTAAAACATGAGAGAGAGAGAGAGAGAGAGAGAGAGAGAGAGAGAGTAACCAAAACTAAGAAAACGGGCAGTGTGTAATAAACCAAACTGTTTATCACCAAACCATCAATCGGGACATTTTGCAAAAGTTTACTATGTTCACAAGATCTAAGGATGACTCTAAAACAAGCTCCCATATAGACAGAAGGGAAGGTACTCATACCAGCAATTGTAGAAACCAATTGTCTCCACTTATTATGATGCTCACAAAAACATCCAACCAACCTCTGTAAAATGCTTTTCAACTTAGACTCCTTTTCAGATTCAGCTTGAGAGAGTTCTCCTATCAACTTCTTAATATTTGGAGTCCAGTATCGAAAGAAGCCCTGCATATCATAGATGGGGGGGAAAGCTGAGACAATTGTTCAGAAAACAAATTGTTTAAGTGAATCTCAAGTAAGCAAGTGAGAGAAGACCCGAACCTACATATATGAATCAGCAACAAAACTACATCCTGCCACGCATTCAGTAAAGACAACATAACATACAATTGCAGAAACAGAAAAAAAATTATTTTATTTACCCAATCATCAGATAGCACATCTCCCTAAGATTGCTTCCCCCAATATTTCAGACCGGTGAAAATGGTGTCGCAACTACATTTGATCAACCGATTACATATATACATGAGACATGAGCTCATCAAACATAATTTTGGTTGCATGGTTATTCATGCTGTGATGATAATAATCACAATACAACATGATAGTGGTACAGAGTGCTCCAAGTCGCGAGTCAAAGCAAGAAAAAAAAAATTATAAACATCCTAACATCAAATGGGTATTACATCTCCAAATTATTCAAAACATGGGGATTCAGATCTACCCAAATAGTTTTGGTATGTAAAAATAGTCAAATCAACTACAGACAGCACAAATTTTTTCCCTTACCTTTTTGGATGATCGTAACTCATAGTTCTGTGGAACGCACCCACTCAAATTTTCAGGGACTTCCAAAAGATATGCATCCTTTCCGATTGTTACATAATTAATCTATACCAAATCAAGAGAGTAACAAACTCAGTAAGTCCTAAAGAAATGAATGTGGAAGAAGTCTCCTATAAGGTTAACTATGGAGACATTTTAGGTAAGCTCTTACCGATGCATCTCCAAGTAATTTTTGCTGTTCCTTTAAGTGTTTTCTCAAAAAAGACTCTACCTCTGTAACTGCTCTGCATGCGGAGTCATACTCCATATCAACCCCTTCACGAGGTATTATACGGCCTGAATTATTTGCTTCCACCCAATCAAAGGCATCCTTGAAATGTTTTAGAACTGAATCAACATCAGGAAGACCTTCGGCTGCATACAGTGGATACATATAAAATGCAAAACAAAATCCAGTTCATGATATTGAAGATATCAATGTGAACTATACGAGTGAACAAATGATGCAAGAGCACAGATTCAACATTTTCCAGATAATACTATTAAAGAAATCAAATGCAAATTATACCAGGAGTTAACAAATGATGTAAGAGCCTAGATTCAACATTCTCCAAAATGACAGCAAGGGAAGAGCATGCATGGGTCATTAATTCACAACCACGTAAAGTTGATATGAACTCTTGAAGCTGTTTCTTTGATGCATCCTCGTATAGAACCACTTTATTTGCATTCCTTCCATTAGCTTCACTGCATTAAATGTAAATCAGTGCACATAAATCAGCTTAAGAGACAATCAGAAAAATTCCTTTAATAGGATATGAAGTACAACAGAACTTGTCCAATAAACAGAAGTTATATAGTACATAACAGTGCCTATCTTTACCTGCCAGCAAAGATGCGGGAAAGCAACCGCTCCATATCTGGAAGCCTGGACAAATCTTTTCGATATTCAAGTGCAAAAGGCAGATTAACCCCCTATAAAGCAAACTGTATATCAGGAGATGTGCAGACTAGATCCCAATAAATAATAAATAACTAAATAAGAAAGTCCAAAAGGTCCAGTCAGAATGTGTAACAATGTATCAATATCTAACGTAAGTCCTAACCAGAAACCTCTCCTTAGGAGTGGCATGAGATACCAATTACTGCTTATGCTAAAACAGTATATTTTTTCTTTCCTTTGCTTTCTTTTCTTTAATAATAATACACACCAGCAATCTATCTAAAAGTAACAAAAGGGACACAATCCACGGACACAAGACCTAAAGAAGAAAAAGAAAACAAACCAAACAAGACTACAATCTCATCTCACTTCAAAACTATACAAAAGCATTTACCGAAACTGAATCTCCACCTTGCTGTAGTCCTTAATAGCCCTATAACCTTGAAAAATACAAAGGCTGAAAACATGGTCATGATCAAATGTTGACAGATGATCAAACCAAAACTGTGAAAATGAAGTCAATAATTTCACAAAGTATGCCCATGAATGGAAACAAAGGTAAGAAAGAAAGCTAACAGCATCCAATTTTCCATCAACCTTGATGAGATTCTATAAAACAGATCACTTCAGGCATCCGTTAAGGCAACAATAGAGGAATACTTACTTGAGTCTAACTGGAAAGGCGACCCCATAAAACTAAATTCTTCATTCAGATTTTGTTAAAGAGTTCAGACAATAAAAAAATTTGCAGTTCACAGCAAAACTAACAATGTAAGTTTTCAGCAGAGCAAAACATTTAGAAGTGATGAACTTGCTCTCAATTTGTATACCCTGATCTCAAGTGCCAAATTCAGCTGCAAACTTGGTGAATGCTTTCTCCAAGCATGGTTATTCCCCATTTTCCCTTTCTTTAGTAATGAAATGCCTAGAAATGTATTCTTTGTTAACATCCCTGGTACCCTAAGCAGTAGTAATATTGTTTTTCCTTCTCTGACTTGCTCTACTCCAAATTGTGGTTATTGGTACACTTCAACATAACAGATAAACACTACTAAAATACTTTAAAGTTTACCTTTAAACCATTTACAGCATCCTGGCGTTCTCTAATTGACTCCAGATGATATAAAGGTCTTGCAAGCCATTTTTTGAGTAGCCTCTTTCCAAATGCTGTCACACAATGGTTCAATTGTGCGTATAGGGTTCTGCATAGATAGACAAATCACCTTAGAATTAGGTAAAACAAACGAAGTTGAATTGTATATAAGAAAGAAGAAGACAAAGCTACCCTGAAGAGCCTCCATTTCTGCTGTTTTCAAATATCTCAAGGTTCTCCAGTGCAGCTGCATCAAGAAGCATGTATGGCTTTTGAGCAATATCACTAAAACCAGAGCATGGAAGCAACTCAAACTTTGCAAATCTAAGCAAAGTTTCATCCAGAAAAGCTTGCTTCAAGTAGAAAAGAGTGCCTCCAAGAGCTGAAAGTGCATAGCTGCCATCATTGCCTGCATTCACAAGCCCCGACAGTACATCTGGTAGGGAGCTGAAGCCATCTTCTAAAGAGGATTCAATAGCATGCAACTTTGTTTCATTCAGAGATGAAGATACTGATTGCTCATTAATACACCTGTAGATAGCCTTGACTTCACAAACAGTTTTCTCAGCGTCCCAGAATTCCGAAACCGGAACCAACTCATTAACTAAAGGACTTCTCGTATGTCTCAGCAGTACTCTCTCGGTCTCAGAGCTAAGCAGTTTTGCAGGTTTTACAATTTCCACTGGCCTTAGTTCAGATAATAGACAACACAAGGCACTACACTCCAGATCATCCCGAAACTGGTAACATAAAAGCATACTTAGTCAACTAAAAAGAATCAAGATGACAGACTTGGCTCAGCATAGTAATCAACAAAATTCCACAAGCATGACAAGCGAAACTCAGTACTCAGATTACTTCTGTTCTAAAGAGAGCGGGTGCAAACAAAAGACCATCTCCAATACACATTCAAATTATGGCAGAAACACATTCATCCACAGACGGGCATACGAATTATGCTGCACAAATCCTGTAGTGGCAGGAGCCTCATGCACTGGGCTGTCCTTTTTAAACCTCCTTCCGTCAACCTAATAGGGACGCGCTCTATTGGCCCTACGGTGCAAAATAGTGTTGATCCACTCAGCTGACACTAAATGATTGAGACTAAAATTTTGCTAAGTGCGTTTAAATTTGTGCACATCCTTGGATCAGGGGTTTATGATTGCATTTGGTCCACTGACTGATATATAAAGGTATATGGTTGAAAGACAGTAACTTTTCCACTCAAAAGATGAAATTAAAGAGCATCGGTGCATGAACTTCAGATCTAGACTCACCTGACCAAGAATAATGTTGCTTGTGGCAGCATCAACCACACAAACACCAAAGACCCGCTCCTGTTGGTTTGCTGAAATTTGACAGCTTTCAGTCACCGCCATCAGGTAAGAAGCCTCGGGGTTGGCTGACATCATCTCTCCCTCAGTTAGTGTTCCTTTTGTTACCACAGCACATACTTCACGTTTTACAACCTATACACCGAAGGTAAAATGTCAACCTATGAAATGAGACAGCAAAAGATTTCACAAAAAAGAAAATTTGTATTGATCCCTTGGGATCTTATGAATGCATGTGTGACCTTGTCTTTGGATCCCTTCTCCTTGCGACGAAGCTCAAGTTGTTCAGGAGTCTCTGTCTGCTCCACAACAAGAATCCGATAGCCCTGCTCTGTCGAAGAAGCTCAGTAAATACTTTAATCATAGAAGTAGGACTGGCTCATCAGAGAATTATCAGAGCAGTAAACCCAATGTACAAAAATCAGAGAACATAAAATAGAAAACATGGGGACGTGAACCTTCTCAGCCAGTTTCTCCACATTCATTGAGAAATTCTTTTCTGGAAATCCACAATGAGGCTGTTCTCCCTACAAATGCAAGTAGATGCCAAAAATAATTTGTGGAATAAAAATCAAGAGACAAAATAATTCATCCAAATAAATGTCCAAACTATAAGGAGAAATTAGCATATATGCTCTGAGCTATTGTTCCTTCCCTCTAACAATTTAACTGGCTTATCTAAGGAAAGGAACAGCAAACGACAGCGCCCAGCAAAATGGGAAATTTTTTTTTACAGAAAATGAAAAAGAGAAATGCAGGGCCAGCTTGCAAGGATTCTATATAATCTCAAACAGTGTACTGAATGTACTTGAACCAACTAATACCTTCATATATTGCAAATCAAGTTCTTTTGCTCCTACATGTGCATCCATTTCGAAAAGCTCATAAAACTTGCCCATCTGTTCCAACAAGAATAAAATTATTGGCATCTTATAATTGACAATGACATAAGTGAGCTTGATTTCAGAGACTTGACTCTAGCATACTAAACAAAAGCTGTTACCTTGAAAAATAGAACCTTGTCCATATGTTTTGCCTTAAACTCCCACCATTGTCTCTACAAAGAAACAATGGACCCATATTAATGAATTGCATCACAAGCTAAATTACCAAACCCCTGAACTAGCTACCATATAAAATTATTACCTGGCCACCACTTAAGCTCTTCAAAAAATCAGGAGGTAAGTAGAGAGTTCTTGGATCATAATTTACATCTCCAAGGCGTCTTCTATTGGCATCCCGACGCTCTCTGTTGCAAGTTGCAACAGCGGAGCAACTTAGTATCAGGATTGGTGTATCCACATAAAAGGAAAGTGAATGACTCTAACATACTAAATAAAATCAATTAGGACAGATCAATACATCAGTAGCATATTATTTCCCCTTCTTGAGGATTATAATTTTGATATTAAAAGAGAAGCAATCTGGTGAAGAAGACTCAAAAAAAGACAAGCTACAGACGCAGCATGAACTTACTCCCCAAGGAAGTGCAACTTCTGTGCTTCACGCATGCCAAACCTTTCTGTGGCATCACCCATTAAAACACCATCCGCAACATGAGATGCCTTTCCGCCTACAAAAACAAGCATTCAATACACAGCAACACATATCCTAGAACATTCGATAGAATAAATAGTATCTCGGCTCATCAAAGATGGAACTCATGAGCTCCTGAGAAATACAAACTGCAAGATTATGATTGTCAGATGAATTCCAAATTTACTGAGGATGCCCAAAATAGTTGATCATAACTCATTCTTATTACTACACGTCTTCACATTGTACAATTCCCATGAAATTTCAAGTCCATTAAGAAGAGGAACAAATATAAATTAAAAGAAGAAGAAATAAAATTAGAAACGAACTGTCTTAGGCTCCCTCACTTACTGCCGTTATCTTTGGGCTCCATCAATTTGCCTCCGTTGCCATCTAGAGAAACCTTACATGTGCCCTTCTTGGCCTCTACAGCGCTCTTGCTCTTCTTACTAGAAGCGAACTTCCCTTCCCCACTCGTCTTGCGCTTTCTTGATTCTGAGTTCTTGCCCCGTGTTCGTTTCGTACTTGCCACCTCATCCTCTTCACCATCTTCGTCCTCTAAATCCATACCCTCGGAAACATCCTCGGCTACTTCAGGTTCCCCAATCTTTCCCCAGTCTTCATCTGCCGAATCATCATCGCCACCACTTTCTACATCCGCATTTGCCGCCGCCTCTTCTTCGTCATCTTCGATCACCGAAACGCGACGCAACCGGCGAAACCGTTTTGTCACTTCCTCAATCCACTCGATCTTTTCCTTTGCGAGATCCAAGACCTCCTCATCGGCATCGTCGTACTGAATCGAATGCTTACCGGAGACTCTATCAAAAAATTTAACGGAACCTTCGTACCAAGATTGATCAAGAGGCCAATAGACCTTAATCCTCTTATTCACCACCTCTTCGCCGTACAATTTCTTGGCGGTGTCATCGGGTGTTGAAGGAGAAGACGGGGATGGACCGATGATTAGCAGAGGTTTCTTGTGTTTGCCTTGGAGAGGTGAAGGAGTGGTTGGGCTGGGACTAGGGCTCCGTTGGCGGTTAGGGTTAGACTGAGATTTAGGGGTTTGTTTGGAGGGAACAGGGGAAGGGGAAGAAGAGGTCTTGGAGAAGAAGGATGTGATTTGGCTTTGTTGATTCACCAAAGGTGATCGGCCATTGCTGAGTCGACGTGACATCGAAATGAACCGAGACAGAGAGAAAAAGAAACAGCTGAGACGCAAAATGGTCTGAGAGAGTGAAGGAGAATGAAGAGACGAAAGAGCGACGATTGTTGGGGTTTCTTTACAATTAGTAAGAAGGAAGGCGGGAATTTACGGGAATTGATGATTCAGACGGCGGAGTTTGGCGGGAATTTGTGGGAATTGCTGCGCAGTGCTGGCCTAACGGCACTCATCGGGTCTGGCATTCATGCTGGCCTAACGGCTCTCTTCTACAAAGCCATCTTCACTAATGAGTACTTTTATGAGTAATTTTTACCTTTTATTTTGAAGTGATACACATATATGTTTTCCCCTCTATTTGTAGCATTATATTGCTTTAAAATGCATGTCTCAAACGATCTACATAAATATCTAAATGAACGTTTATAAATACAAGGAAACAAATGCACATCAAAATACTTATTAAAACAGCAATAATTCAACATATATAGATTAAACGTTTCATTCCGTGTCTGTCATTTTTTTTCATATGGAATGTGAACATATGATGTTGAAAACTTCGAGTTCTCTCTTTTTTTTAATTGGTCACCTTTTTCCTTTGATTAGTCCGTGATTTGTGTATGGAGTTGTACAGACTTTATCTCTTTATTTGAGAGACGAGGTGCAAATTATAACTCACTTAACAGATCATGATTAACTTAATGGATAACATTAGGAATGGTAAGGGACCGAAAAAAAATAAAAATCTAACTACATTCATCCTGTTTGGGATGAAAATGAAGGATGCAAAATGAAAATTTATATAGTAATGGAGACGAAAATGGACTAAATTCTTCCTCCGATCCTCCTCGCCCAACCGAACTTCCCCCACTTTTAGCAATTTTTTTATTTTTTATATAGATTGCTTTTAGTTTTCTTTATGTATAGTATGCTAGTGATACCATTATTAAACTTTGCATTGATTAGTGTCTAACTTATATTCAATAGTTTTTTAATATTGATTGTTAGATAGACCTTGAATTTGTTATTTTAAGTTTTATTTCTTTTGACAATACAATAATACTATTTTAATTTATATACAACCCAAAATGTTGGACGTTTATTCCATCTTCTTACCAAGTAGAGACCATGATACTATTAATATTACTGATACTTTAGTTTTTTCTTTTCTTTTCTTACACTTTGTGTTGTTTGTTTCTTTTGTACCAAAAAAGAAAACAAAAAAAATCAAAAAAAAAAGTTTAGGCTTAGGCTTGAGTTTGGGAGGTGAAGTTGGGGATAGAGGCAGGCTTGTATCCGTGAAGTCAGAAATGGTGATAGGGATGGAGCTTAATATTTTAGCTGGAGGTGGATATGGAGATTTTAACCTCTATCCCGTCCGCTCCATTGTCATTCCTACATAACATGCTTAGTTAGTGATTTTATTTTATTTTTGACCAACCTAGAGCATTCATTGTAAGCCACATTGAAGGTGAACGGTTAATAAAAAAATTGACAAACTACACGATTTAGTCCGATCTACATAATATTAAAATTCTAAATAAAAATCATTTTTATTTCTTTATGTTGACAAATATGACAATTAAAAGAAAAGGTAAAAACATTGTCATAAACCATCATCTATCACATTTCATTTAAAAAAGAGAATTAAATTTGGCTAACTATAAAAACTTTGGCGATCAACACCGTCCCGGCACACCCTCCCCCCCCAAAAAAAAAGACAGAAAAAGTGCCATTCTAAATAGAGAAATCGCAAGAATTTATAGCAAGAAAACATTCATTCCAATTTTGCATTGTAGATAAATGAAAATCACTTGATTTCAAATTAAAAAAAATCCCATCCTCACCCACCTTAGTTTAGTATCTTCTAATGTGTGTGTGTATATATATCCTATATTGTATAATTGTTTTTTTGTTTTGAAAAAGGATTGTGTTTTGTTCTCATCTCTCTAGGTCTCTGGCTGGACACTTTGTCGCTAGACTCCAATGGCTGGTTTCCTGAGTGCCAGGTGTTAAACTATTTTTGAATTTTCTAAAAACTATAAAGGAAAGAAATTAGAAAGAGCGTTAACCCAATTTTTCGAGATTTAAAATGACTCACCCATTGGTAAGGATTTGAGATTATATTTTTCATAGACGATATCACCCTTCTCATCTGTAACGTGGGGAACTGTATCAATGACAACCAGAACTGGGTTATTCGGTCATTGGAGAGCACTTCCACAGTTTGACTATGTAATGTTATTACTAAATTACCCCTTAAAATTTTCTTCAATTAATTCAAGTGTATTAACCAATTAGCATTAAATGGATTGTGTTTAAATTCATTGCATGGTTGTCATTTAAGTAATGTGCAAGCCTGGAGGTTCAGTGCTGCATGGAACCACCTGGATGCCATCTGCCACCGGTGACATTTTCATTACACACATAGACATACATAAATTTGTATTAAGCGACTTAATTAGTTAAACAGCTTATAATTTTTTTATTAAATTTTTGTGTTTTTTTAATAAAAAGAAGTCAAAAGCATAAACTAAAAACTCCTAAAAAAGAAAAAAAAATGGAATTATAGATGGAAATTACTATCAAGACAAAAAAAAAATTATTAAAGAAATTTACTGCATAAAACTCATCCCCGAAGTATTGGGTTAACACTCTTTCTTAAAAATCAGATTGCCCCTAACTGGGTTTGTTAAAGGGTAATTTCGGTAGTCAATCTTTAATAGAGAGAAATCAAAATCTCGTCGCTCCGAGAAATAACTTTCCATGCTGTTTTCCCTCCACCCTCTCAAATGGCAGAAAAAGATTTGACGAAAGTAAAAAAAAAAGGTAAGATTTAAGAGTCAATAGGTCTAACCTCCGTCTCCAATCCATCGCTCTTTGCGGCTCTTTCTCTCGCTCGCTCTCTCTCTCTGTGGAGTTAGGGTATAATTCACTCTCTTACTGTACTGAAGAATGAGACTGGATATACGTGCAGGTAAGACACCGCCTATACATGCACACACACATACATATATATATGCATGTATTTATGTATACATGATTCTTTTATTTGTTTTGAGCGCGGTTAGGTTGAAGTACAATTCACGGATCTTTAAACACTTATTTCCTTTCTTGTTTTTGTTCTTTAATAGGGTTTTCTCTTTGATTGGTTGCAGAGAAAGAAGAAGAAGGAGGTCCTACATTCACAAATGCATGTACAACCTTGCATGTAACCATGAATGGTCAGATGTGAAAAGTACAGGCAAAAGTTCAACCGGGGATCATAATCTTTTCTCGACCCAAAAAAGATCAAAGGCAAATCTAGGTTCAACGATTTTTGTTGCTTTTGTGTTATTGATGTTATTTCTCTTTGCTCTTCAACTTTCTTTCCTTATTTTCTTTAGATCTATGTTTGGAAGCCACGTAAACCTTTGCGGAAAATAGTTAAACTCTAATGTGTTTTGTTTAAAATTTAAATTTTCGGAAAAAAAAGTAAAGAAAAAGAAAAACGTAATAAAAAATAAAACAAAATTACTATTTCATTTTATTCTATTTTTATTCACTTTTTTATTTTTTCACCAAAAATTTAGATTTCAAACTGAGCGTAAAGCTTCTAAAGTCAAAAAAAGATTTAGTTCCTTTTTACACCTAATTAATCCATTAAATCCCACCACAATCACCAATGATCTTTTGGCATACCTTTACTCAATCTAAGCTATCCCACTTTAAACCCTAAGTCGTAAGCCGCTTACGCAGTGATTTATGAAATGCGATAACTATATACATCTTATGGAATTGAAATCAACATGTCATGAAACTAAAAAAAATTACTGATGATAAGCTTCCTGACATTAATTGTAGAATAATTTCCAATGAATGATCTTTAAATTATTACAATGATAATATAATGTTGCTACAAGAAAATAATGATAACAGATGGATCTTATAGTTATAACGAATTTAATGCACAAGTACTATATTTTTTGAAGTTAATTAAATGTTATATGATTCAGTTATTGAATTCTTTTTTCTATTCTTGATTTTTGGCTCTTTGGATGGAAATTCTTGTTGACACAAATAAAAGGACACATTTAGGTGGGTAGAAATAAATATTTTTGATATCGTATTTTTTTGAACTATTTCAATTTATTCTACTCTAGAACTTTACTGTGTTTTTTAAGAAATAATTTATGCATATGATTAATCCGTATGATGAATTACTTATTTATTCAAAAGCAATACTGGAAGGGAATACAATGTTTATAAGGAAAAACTATAGATCCCTTCTACGTATCATGCACATTGAAGATTCTGTATCTCCTCCAGATATGATTCACTTGAAGATTTATTTCTTTCCCTGTGATATTATCGCATATCCCCATATTTCATTTCCTATTTTTTCTTGAAAATGCAGAAAAATGTGGCCTTCCATTGATAATAACCACACAAGTTCGATGAAGCTCAGCGCATTGATAATCGTGCGGCCTGTTTGTTTCTTCATCCTTCTGGTAATTTCTATAAACGGATGATTGTGTGACAATATATCTGATTTTCTCAATCATGTTTTGTGATTTCCTGGTTTAAGTGCCAATAAGAGGTTATGATATTTTTTTCCCTATAATTGCTTCATGCAGGCAATCATAGCGTTGTTGCTTCCCAGTTTAGTGATCCCATCTTGGATTATTAAGGTTAAAAGAATTGAGCAAGAAGTGAAGTTGATATCCCGCAATCTCAGCCATGAAGTGCTATCAGAAATTGAAAAAACAGCACAATTGTTTTCTCCAGTGAATTCACCTGCAACAAATTTAGCAAGAGTTTTACGTTCAAATTTGGATGGAGTGAACCTTTCACTCTCTACTATTCAAACTTCTGTATGTATTTGTCTGTTCTCTTACTATATAAGAAAAACCTTTATACCAAAATGTAAATGAATTCTTTAGAAAAAAAAAAAATATCACTAGAAGCTAATGGTAATAGTTTGCTGCAGGTGGCTCCTGTACTATTTCAAGCATTATCAACAATTCCACATTTATCACAGATTTCTTATATTGGATTGGATGGTTTGTTCTTCTCATACTACACCAACGGCTATCAACATTCAGCTGTGTATTCTAATTCTTCATTGTTTGTGAATATGAGTATCTCAAGTGCCACAACAAAGTACACCAGCTGGTACACTCAACCAGTAAATTGTGACACTGGAAAGCTATATGGAGAAGCTAGTAGTTCCAATCCTTTAATTACAGTTAATGCAAGCTGGTTTCAAGAAGCATTGGTTAGAAAAAATGGGTATGCTTCATTAGGAATTGGCTGGGAAAATGCTCAAGATCTTCTATTCCTCAATACAGCTGGTATAGATAGAAGAGGAGTTATCTCCCTAGGGTTTCCAGTGAAATCGTTGAATGATTTGTTCTCTGACATAGATTGTCATGGTGGGAACTTGTATTTGGCTACAAGAGATGGGAAAGTACTAGCCGAAGGGATCCCCAATACTAGCTTGGTCCTTGTTGGGGATTTGGTTTCATTCAAATTGCTGAATCCCAATGGTACTCAAATAGGTTATGTTGGTAATGTAACGTGCAAACCTGAAGATGGCACGATGAAAGCATCGTTGTTGAGCATTTGGGAAACGAAGTATATGATTTACTGTTCTCCACTTGACATTGCTGGAGTGCAATCGGTATGTTCCAAACATTTACATTATAAGCTTCTTCTTCAAAGTTATCTTTCATGCAATGTTGTCATTTACAATGTGTGAATTGGAATTGGGTTTCAGGTATATGTATTGGCTTTGCCACAAAAGGGACTAGAGAGGCTTGTTGAGAAAAATATCATGTTTGGCTTCATGCTTCTAGTACTGATGTTTGGTGCTATGGTTATCTCCATTGTCGCTTTTGTCTTCTTAATTGTCAGAGCAGCAAGAAGAGAGATGTACTTATGTGCTGCGCTCATAAAACAAATGGAAGCAACTCAACAAGCAGAAAGGAAGAGTTTGAACAAAAGCAACGCATTTGCAAGCGCAAACCATGATGTTCGTGCTTCGCTTGCTGGCATTAATGGCTTGATTGAGATGTGTCGTGAGGACGTTGCTCCTGGATCAGAGTTGGAGACCAATTTAATGCAAATGGAGGCTTGTACAAAAGATCTTATGGGTAAATTTGTTGAATATATTTTTTTTTATCTTCATGAGATTCTATTCAAGATTACAGATGTATAAAAAGCTTCTATGGAATACTATGCAGGTATTTTGAATTCTATTCTTGATAAAAGTAAAATTGAAGCTGGCAAAATGCAACTTGAAGAAGAAGAATTTGACTTGGCTCAACTGCTCGAAGATGTAGTTGATTTCTACCATCCTGTTGGCATGAAAAAAGGTGTGGATGTGGTGTTGGATCCTTGTGATGGCTCTATCTCCAAATTTTCAAAGATCAAAGGTGATAGGACCAAAATTAAACAGATATTATTTAACTTACTCAGCAATTCTGTAAAATTTACACCTGAGGGGCATGTGGCAGTTCGAGCTTGGGCTAAAAAACCCGGTCTCGATAACTCAATATTTTCTTCTGGCCGGAACAGCTCCTTGCATTGTCTTTCATGCTTATTTCTCAAGAATGATGAAGCATACAAAGGCCTGGAAACTGTGAACACCATCCGAGAAAACACAAACTATGTGGAATTTGTTTTTGAGGTGGATGATACGGGACAAGGAATTCCCAAAGAGAAGCAAAGTTCTGTTTTTGAAAACTATGTTCAGGTGACAGGGAGAGGTCTTGGACAAGAAGGCACCGGCTTGGGGCTTGGTATTGTTCAATCTCTGGTAAGCAAAAAATTAGTAATTTCTCTACAAAATCAATATACTTTTCCTTTTAATTCTTCCCCACTTCGATTCATGAATTCAACACTAAAGTTACTGGATTTCATAGTAAAAAGTATTGATTTGCTTTCAACTAATAAGTTGCAACTTTTCTAAGTTACTATTTCCCACATTTTTTTCTGTTTTTGGTAAGTCTTGGTTCTCTAGGCCAAAAACAGTAGCTAAACTTGCCTAACTTGTTGGTTTAGCTAAACTTGCCTAAATTAGTAATTTCTCCACAAAATCAATATGCTTTTTTCTTTTAATTCTTTCCCCATTCCAATTCCTGAATCCAACACTAATTAACTCCACAATGCGGACTAATGTTACTAGATTTCATAGCAAGACTAAAGTTACTTGATTTCATACTAGGACTAAAGTTACTTGATTTCCTACCAAAAATTATTGGTTTGCTTTCAACTAATAAGTTGCAAATGCTCTAGGTTAGCATTTTTTCCCCTTTATATTTTCGTTTCTTTTGGCTAAACTTTTCCTGACTTGTGGGTTAATTAATTTCCAAATTTTGAGTTCCTTATTTACTACCAGGTACGTCTAATGGGTGGTGAAATAGGAATCGTGGACAAGGAAATAGGCGAAAAGGGGACATGCTTCAGATTTAACATCTTCCTGATGACTGCATGCGAGGCTGAGTCAAGTGCTAATGCAAGAGGAGATCTTGATGTTGAGTCACATGGCGGTTATGTTTCAGGTGATTCATTTCAGCATTCAGGGATTAGTACTCGCGCCACCAGCCCAAAGCAGCAGGAGGGTTCCCGTGTTGTACTTTTTCTTCAAAGCGATACCCGGCAGAGAATTTCACAGAAATTCATGGAGAGCCTAGGTATAAAAGTGTCTGCTGTGAAAGAATGGGAGCAACTTCCTCAAACCCTAAAGAAGATAAAGCACAAGTTGAACCTTTCCCAATGCAGCTCTTCAGGTAGATCGGATGCGAGTTCAAGGAGTGACAGAATGAGCAGTCTCAGCAGACCCGAGTCTAGGAACTCAAGTGCCAGAGCCAAGAATGTCCCTTTGAGTTCCATGGATGGTACAGATCTTATACCAACTCTTCAAAAAAGGACTAATAATCTTATGAAAGGTGTGCCAAACTTCATACTGATTGTGATTGACACCAATGCCGGTCCATTTCGAGAATTAAGTAGAGCCGTGGCTGAGTTTAAAAGAGACCTTCACAATACTTGTTGTCGAATTATTTGGATAGATAAACCAGGTGCTCGAAATATACATTCGAAAGGCCTCGACGAGGACAAGCTCCCTCCTACTGATCTTATCATATCCAAGCCTTTTCATGGCTCTCGCTTGTATCATGTTATCGGACTTCTACCGGAGTTTGGGGGTACACTGCCGGGAACTTCACCTGAGAAAAGGAGAGAAAATACATACTCACTTGAAAAAGTTCCTCCAAGGTCTAGATCGAAGAAGAATGCCATGGCTCACCACTTTCCTATCGGCCCAAGCAGCGAGAAACCCTCCAGTAGTGGGAAGGAAGTTTTGGATTTGGGGCTCCAAAAGGGAGAAATAATACAAGAACATGGTAGCACGAGCAGTGAGAAACCCTTGAGTGGGAAGAAACTCTTGGTGGCTGAGGATAATATAGTGTTACGCAAGCTGGCTACGTCAAACATTTCACGGCTTGGTGCAAATGTTGAATCATGTGAAAATGGGGAAGAAGCTTTAGAGCTAGTCTGCAAAGGTCTATCCGATCAGAGGAAATTATATGGAGTTAAAGGGTTTCTTCCTTACGATTATATTTTGATGGACTGCGAGGTAAATATTTTACTTCCCATCTCTTTACAAATTGTATATGTATTATATGTATATATTGTAGAGAGAAAAAGTTTATATTTTGAATCTAGCAGATGCCCGTAATGGATGGGTTCGAAGCAACAAGACGAATACGGGAGGAGGAGATATATTATGGAGTTCACATACCTATCATAGCATTAACTGCTCATGCAACAGGAGAGGAAACAAGCAGGATGATGCAGGCTGGAATGGATTTTCATTTAGCTAAACCACTGAAAAGGGAACAGTTAATGGAAGCCATCATATACATCCATAGTAATTAGAAGAAGAAGAAAAAAAAAAAACATGTGAAGCATTTCCTGTTATTTCCCATTATTACCATGTGCATTAGAGATGTGTACTTTCTAGCCAACCATTGTTTCATCATACAAACATGTTAAACAGTATTGGAGGAAAGAGATATACTGCATAGTCAGTCCCCTTGCAATATATACCCTGGATTTTTAGATTCTATAGTTGGATCTACACTATTGGCCCAGTAGAAAGAGGTCCCCCAGGCCCTACGGCCCACGACCTGGCCCGTGAATTTGAGTCACCTCCCCTACCCCTCACGGCCTGATGCCCTACCTTAAATCACTGACTGTAGAGAAATATAACTTGATGATTACTAACATCAGGCCACATCTGACCGAGCGACCAATTATAATGAATTGCTATCATCCCGAGCAAGCATCACTCTTCACTCTTTCTATGGTCAACCCACCTCTTGCTGTCGTCTTTCATTTTTTTTCCTTTTTCAATTTTCTTTCATGTTCATTAGCTCATTTAACAATTTTTCTTCTTTCTTTTTAGTTAAAACTTGATTTGTTTTATATTTTTATTAGTTTTCAGTTTATTCTTTCGACTTTTCTATCAAAAATAGTAACAAAAAAACAAATTCATAAACTACTTGTGCTCTTGAACTTTCATAAATGAGCCACTTTTATCTAATCTTTCCATTATTGAACCAATACATAATAACCTTAGTACTGATAAAGGTAGAACTTAAGCTACTCTTGATTTCTCCTCTCCAATTTTTTATTTTTCCCATTCGACCTACCTTTCGTTTGGGCTTAAACCCCGCCAAGCTTTTAAAAAATCACATATTATTTACCTGTTTTACACCTCCTTAACGAGTTACTTTTGAAATATTGAGAACTCGGAGGATAATTAAACAAATTGGGCGACGAAATCAAAATTTCAAGCCAAGTTCACTGTACAAAATGTCATTTAGCCATTCATACGCTTAAGTATCGGAGCTGTAAAGCAAAAAAAGAAAGCAAGAGGAAAGAAAGCCAATTTTCTAGGGTAACATTTACAACATTAAAGCAGCTACATGTAAACATTCTCCAACATGGGAGCAAGAGCAGCCAATAAATTACATGCCGAAGACCAAAAAGGAAGCTCTCATGTTCCAATTTTCATCTTTTTCTATAGATTTTCCAAGTGAGTGTCACCTTTACAGAATCTAAATATCCCATGAGGTAAAATAATTTATTTCACCAGACATCTTCTTCATATTGAACTTCACCAAATATTGATCCGACGAAATTGGATCACTGGATCATAGATTAGAAAGAAAAGCAAACATCTGTACTAAATCTTACAACTTTGAGAATGTCCTACTTAACCGTTCTGATAGGCGCTTCATTTTCGCTACAACCTTTGAATTTCTCCCAAAATAATATGCTTGGGCATTTGAAATCATCACTCTGAAGTCATGCTCAACTGCTTCCAAGCTTCGATAGTAATTGTTTTTCAACCTCGACTCAATTACATCAGGAGATAATGGGACTGGAAAACTGCAAAAGGTGCAATACAGAAAAAGAAGGAAATTCCCTCATGTATTATGTGTTTTGCCCATCAAACAATAATCTTCAAATTATTTGAACCTCTCGACTCTGCAACTCATTCCAGCCTCGAGATTAACCCGATGCAATTGGTGCATAATTTGTTAAAATATCTGAAACATTCTTATGTCACAAATGAACATACTCCACCATGCATTGATGCCCTACCAACCCTACACTTGGGTAAGGGTATAAGTATGGAAATGTGATTAACAGGTGGTGTTGTACATTCGCCTAACAAAAATATTTAACAATTCGAGTTTACTAATTACCATACTAATACATATATAACTCTCATATTCATGAAATGCACTAAAACACTTTGCAAACACCAATTTATTCTAAAAAATAAAATAAAAAACAATATTAAGAGATATGAATATTTCACCATATCCCTGTAGATGAATCTAATACTTAAGACACATTCCCGCACCCGACACCCGTATATGAGTGCATGTGATGTCATAACTAATTATCACACTTATCGCAAGATAGACAGATATCCACTACAAATTACTAGGGGAATGTATGAGTAAAGCTAGATTAGTTCAAAACTCCACTAGTACGAGTAAAATGTGAGACCAGAAAGAAGGGCCAAGGAAGCAATAACAAGACCTCACAAAAGGAATACCTGTTTATGAATTTCGGCTTCTGAGCAACTTGGTTGAGACTTATAATTCCATACAAATCCTGCAACATTCACAAAAGATTCAAGAAAAAGAACTTGAGACAAACTACGTCAATCCATTTGTTCTTCCTCAATCAGAAAAACTGAATATTCACATAAAATATAATAGCAACTCAAACAAAAGGGAAATTAGAACAGTAGAGAGAGTAACCTCATTTCCCCTCACTGGCTGCAAGTGATTGAATGAAGAAAGCAGCTTATCTCTGATTTCATCATCAATATGGGGGTGCTCCCATGGGCTTTCAGGATCATGTAGTTCCCAAGGACTATGTAGATTAGGAATTATTGGCTCATCCTTGTACAGAATTTCATACCTTTCCCATGGACTGCCAGGGAACTCATGAGATTTGTCCGCCGAAGAAAGAATCCGACCTTCCCACCATTTGCCACCTTGCTCACTCTCATCCCTCCACCACACCAGGCATTTATCCCTTGAGGTCCAATTTCTTCTAATAGCAGCATCATACCGTGTTCTCTCAACCACAAAATCCGGAAAATCTCTCAGTTCAGGCAGAGTGAATCTAAATGTTTCACCCAACACTCTAGAAGAAGGATCAGAAAACTTAAGTGTGATTTTACAACAGCTGTCTCCAGATCCTACAAACGTGGAATAATCAAGGCCTTCAACTAAGCAAAATTCCACAGCTCTGATGTTTTTCTTGATTGATACCCAAGGACCTACTTCTGACGAATAACATGATTCTAAATATTCTTGATGACCCTGATACTCACACAATGCCATTAAAAGCATTTAATAGAGAAACTTGAGAAAGTTAAAACTAAAACATACATGAAGGTTTAATATAGCTAGTCAAGACAAACCATAGGAATTTACCTGTCTCATGTATACAACTTTATCACCTACTTGAGGGATGTAACGATAACCCTCCTCCTGCTGTGAAAGTGTTAACCAATTATATGTTCTTGGACGGTTATGTGACTGCCTTGCATCTGAAGAACTTTGGTCATTACCATAATAAACACCTTCTTTGTTTCTACTAGACCTGGATCTGATCGTCATTTTTGAACATGTCATCCATTTTTCTGATGAAAACTGATCAAATATTTTCTCAGTGAACTTTTCCGCATTTTTGGAAGTCCCCACTGATTTAAGTCCCTGCCTCACCTTAAAGTTGAGGTCCACAGCATCTGTCTCCCGGGAAGTGGCCTTCGACCCCATGGATCTGGTTCTGTGCCCCGCATCAGTTGCAGCTTCAGGGATATCAATTCCTGAATCATGATCTTGGCCAGTGGCCTTTGAAGCACTCTCTCCCAGATCCACACTGTAACCTTCTGGATTGCTTCTAGACCAATTTGACTTTACTCCTTTGTAACAAGCATCATCCAATTTTCTGTTAGAATCAGAATGCAACCTCAACACTGAACTTGGTACGTCACAGCTTTCATCCTCTTCTGGTACTCCCAATCTCAGATTGGATTCCATGCATGGTGGCCTTTCTGACATTAAATCACCACCAGCACTAGTAGGGACATCCACTGGGATAATGAACTTTCGTTGGAGAGGGCTTTCAGGATCCCTAAAAATCTTCTTTGATTTTATCCTTATCTTCGTTGGCTTGGGTGGAGGATTCTCCTTCAATTCATTGGAGTCATTTTTTACAACAACCAAGTCATAATGTCTGCATACATCAGATCCAGAACAATCTTTGTCTTCCTTCCTGAAATTTCTATCGCCAGAGATTGCAGAAACAATGCCTGCCTGTTGGTGGTCATCCAGGGGTGAAAAATCACATGAGGATTTATGCACATCTTTAGGATAAAGTGTTCTATTTCTTGAACCACCATTGCTCTCTAATGCATCAGTTCTGAATCGTTTCTCATCAATATAAGGACCCCTCAACGACTCGCCCCCATAATTTTGGATTTGTGAACTGGGGCAAGAAAATCCATATTCGTTCTGTGGTTTAACATAACCAGTGACATTAGTCTTGTTTCCATCTTGGGCACCGAGACTTGCACCAAACCCAGTGGATGAATCTGTTGGCAAGAGATCTCCTGATTTCATTTGCTTGGATGTTCGTACTTTGACCTCCCCCCATCTGATTTTGCTGTCCTTGTACCGTACAGATGTCTCCAAGTGGCCCTCAACCTTTCTAGGTTCTGTATCTCTGAAATCAGTCCTCTTGTGGTTTACAGATAGCTCTGCATTGATAGCATTTGCATTTGCAGAAGTTCCCGGATCCTCTGAGATCAAATTAACCCAATCTTCTTTTGAAGTTTCTTGAGTATGTGGAGAAGATGAAAATGCTAAATCAGCCTGATTGTCAATCTGCAGTCTGGCATTTTCTGAAGTTAAAGACTTTTTAGAATCACGCAGTGAAAGCTTCACAACCAATCTCCTTTTGTTTCCATTATTCATCTGAGACTCAAGGGGTTCAGGAGGCTTGACTACATCCTCAGACCTATTTGAGGATGCTTGTTCAGCTTTCGGATCTTTCAATCGCACATTCCACATGTTGCAATCAGGTTCACTGCTCTGCCTGTTTGAATCTTGCAAATTCGTCTCACTTTCCGATGAATCATCTTCTGAGCCACCTCCATCTTCATCTGTAGAAGCTCCTGTAATCTTAGAGAAAAATGAGAGAGCATTGCGTGCAGCAATTCGCTGAGGTCTCAATGACTTTGCCTTGAAAAACTTCCTTTTAGAAATTTTCCTGCCACTTCTTTGTTTCTTAACTCTTTTAGTCCTAGATGAAGTGCCATCATGCTCATCCAAATTCCTCCTCTTGACACATCTCCCTGAAGAAGTTATCACATTGACCTGAAAAAAATAGCATTCAATGCAAGCCAATGCAAACAGGAATAGAGTGACATTTACGAGGACAACACTTACTTCTGCCTTGTGCTTTCTCCTTTTCGATCTGCGCAGGCCATCTCTATATCCCTGTTCAACCATATTGTCTTCCGCACTGCACTCTGGATCACCAGAAGAGCTGGAATTTAAACTTCCCTGCTCACCTTCACTGGAATATTCCTCAGTAATATTATACTCCGAGTCAGTGTCTTCATTTATAACTTCATTCTCTGGTTCCCAGTACATGGCATCTATAAACTCTGGTAGTGGCTCAATCACTATGTCCAAGTCTGCCAAGGGTAAGATTTCTTGGCCCAAACCAATATCTGTGCCAATAGCGAATTTTATGGAAGAGGGACGCCACTCAATACCCAGTGCACCCAGCCGACGTTGCTGGTACATACTCTGATAAGGTTCTGGATATGGTATCATACCTGGTATTTCCCATTGAACACAGATGACTAGTTGTATCAGACAAGTATTTAGGGGAAGAAAAGAAAAGGAAAACCTTCAAACAAATGGAGGCATCAACGTACTTGAATCACAGAGGGGATCTTGAATATTCCTTAAGTGTGGAGCAAGCTGCGTCTCCTGCATCAGATGGAAGAAATTTACTATGTTATTATAATATTGAATAAAATAAAAGGAACCGAAGATATGTGAACAAAACCAGTCACCTACTGATGCATAGGCAATGATTGGGCCTTATCTTAATGCATGATGATCTAGAACTTTTCAAAATTACCTTAAGTTGTAAATTTGCATGAATAGAACAACTCCAGAAACAGAAAGTCTTCAAAATTGATGAAAATGTAAACAAACTGTCTCTACTAAAAGTCATGTATGTCATCATTGTGTTACATCTGAAATGATATCATATCATCTCCAGTTGCATACATAAATATGGATTACGGATCACAGCTACAGGAGATAAAGTCCACTTTGCCAAATGATGTGACAGTGATTAGTCACTCACCTGATCAAGAACATTTCCAAGAGTGTCCTGGATAAGGGGGCGATAATCCCCTAGGAAGAACTGTAGGAAATATTTACAAAGAAACAATCACCATATGCAGGTTGCAAGAACTGATGAACTAGTAAACAACTGCCATACTTAAATCAGAAATTCTTATACCTGATCATATTTGGCATCCTTCTGGGACTCGCCTTGACCAGTGTTTAGCAGATAAATTTGTCCAGCATCATCTGAAAGTACAATTGATGTCCCATCCCTATAAAACAATGAAAAAGATATGTCTCACTAGGGACAAAAAAATAGCTTATGCATTGCTAGAGTGAAATAAGTGTGCCAGCATAAATTTAGCAGATGCTACCAATTTCATTACCCAGGCTCGAGGATGTTAAATTGATGATGACCAACTCATCCAAAAGCTCAAGCTATTAGAGGGAGGGGAACTTAATTATTTACATCCTCAACATGCCCCCTTAATGTGTGGCCATACTCTCCTCTATAAGAGGGCGAAACAAGCACTAGGGTTCTAAGTATCAAGTAAGCAGAGAGGTTCCACCACTGGATCCATTGCTGGCTCTGGGACAATGTTGAATGTTGAACACTATCTCATCTAAAAGCTTAAGCTGTTAGAGAGAGGTTTAATTTAATTATGTATATCCTCAACAGAGGATAAGGTTATCAATAAATTAAAGCATGATGGGCCAGCGCAGAAAGGTTTCCACCTTCCAGTTATTGTGTGATCAACTAAAATACTACAAAATAGCTCTAAGACCGGTATGTTTTATGGTCAATATGCTGCACTGCACAACTAAGAAATAACATGTCCTAAATTGAGTGCGGCTGATGTATGAATGTCGAGTTGGACAGTTACAAATTAAAAAAAGAACAGAAATAGAAGCCAACAGATTTGAGAGATGGTACAACTAGCACTCAAAGGAGACAAAATGAGGAAAAACAACTATTTTAGAACCAAATGAAAATATTATGAGACAAATATAGCTCTCTAGAAATGCCATTCTTTGTAAACATAAGAATAAATCCCATTAAAGGTTTTTCCATTCTAATAATGAAAGGAAAGCAAGTAATAGTAAAAAAATAGATGAATTTAGTAGGTTCTACTAAATCACTTACTGAGAGAACTTTCCATCAACCAATTTAAAGCGTCCAATTTCATATGTCCTGATAGGCGTGCCTTCCCATATCTTCCAACAAAGTACACAAACTACTCAACAACTAGGAGCAAATAATAGATGGGATAACATAGATTATTAAAGAACCAGAAACTCACATCCCATACTATGGTTTTCCCATCATACCCAGCGCTCATGGCAATACGGGGGTTGAAAGGATGAACATCCAAAACATATGTCTGCCAAGAGTTGAAGTTCAAATAGTAAAGCCATATACTTCAAATGAAAAAAAAAAATGAATGGAGCAGATAGCATTGATCAAATAAGTAAATAACCAAGCAGGTCAAGAACAATAAAAATAAGGGTAAATTACACTGACCACCCCTGAGGTTTGATGAAATTTAAGAAAGCACTCCTCACTTACTGACAATTACACTGACTGCCCGTCGGAGTTTGTTGACAAATGGTGTTATCACATTGATTACATATATGTCCATAGACACTGCAAACCTCCATTGCCGATCTTCCCCTCGTCTCCAGCCATGGACAACCCTTTTTTCCCCAAGGCCGGTAACCACACCAACCCCTTTCCCAACCGCAGCACTATTGCCGAGCCTTCACAGTATATATATGCATATATATATACACATATACTCTGAAAACTCCGGATTTTGGATAAAGCTTCTGAGATGGGTTTGGCTGTTTGAGTTGAGGACAATCAATGGTGATGGGTTTGAAAGAGTAAAGAGAGGGGCTTCATCACTATATAGAGAGGGGTTTGAAGGAGTAAAGAGGGGTTCGATGGGTTTGGAAAATCGATGCCGATGGTG
This sequence comes from Euryodendron excelsum, assembly GCA_033060915.1. Taxonomy (NCBI): domain Eukaryota; kingdom Viridiplantae; phylum Streptophyta; class Magnoliopsida; order Ericales; family Pentaphylacaceae; genus Euryodendron; species Euryodendron excelsum. The sequence goes on along the minus strand of CM065380.1, from coordinate 1,214,133 downwards.
GTTCACTGGTTTGTTTCGTCACTATCGTCGACTTACCCAAATCGTTGGCCCACGCCCAAACCTAACCCACCTCACTAGTTCAACCAGTCTCTGTCCATAAAATCCCCTCAGAAAGCCAAGGCTAGACTCTCTCTCTCTCTCTCTCTCTCTCTCAATTTCTGATGAATTGGAAGTTACCATTGCCATACGCAGATGGCTAATTTGAACTATTTTTGACAAAACCCATATTTGATGTAGGTACTGATTTGCATTTGATTTGGGTTTGAGTATGATAACTATGGAATGGTTGAATCTTTTATAGTGATGGTGCCGGCGATGTGGAGGTGAAGGAGGGTGGGAGGTCAAAACCTTGTGTAGTTGCTTTGTGGCTGCTGGGTAGTGATGGTGAGGGACGATTGGGCTGGTGATGGTGGTTTTCTCATAGGTGATAGTGATGGTGATAGTTGGTGGCAGGTTGTTTAATATCATGGTTGATTTGGGGTTGTGTATGGGTTGATTGATGCTAGAAATTGATTTGGGTCTGTGTTTATATGTATGTATAACCCTTTTAAATAAGTGGTCATGGTGGTGGCACTAGGTGGCAGCTGTGGTGGTGGTGATGGGGGCTGGGTCATGAGAGCGAACCAGTAAGCTGCCAAACCTGGTGGAGGGGGAGGGGAAGGAAGTAGGGCAGTAACAAGTGGTGGGTGGGGAGGAGAGAGAGAAGTAGGGAGGGAGTTATGAACTTTTATGTATTTATGAATTAATTTTTGCATAATTACTTTAATTATCTTGCTAATTATATTATGAAGGGTAAATTAGGAAATGCCAAAAGTTTGCTAGTTGACTTAGTCAACTTCAGTTTGCTGACTAACATTGATTTAATGGGGAGGGGGAATTTGTTACCAAAGTTGAAAAAGAAGGGAGGTCAATGTACTTGTCAATATGTGAGGATTACTATCTCACATTTGTGAAACCTCAAGAGTGGTCAGTGTAATTTATCTTAAAAATAAAAATAAAAGTTGCAACATTCTACAAGAAATGAATCTACTTGAGGGCAACCAAATTTGAGTGCAAGTTATCAAGATTTTCAACAGACACAGACAATGAACCAAAAAAATTATCCGCTTTAAATGACTTCCGAATAAATTGAAATATCTGTCAACACATACTACGAAAACCAAAACCATTGATTTTCTTTATTTCATATCAACGCCCTTAATTTAGATTCTATCATTATCTGTTGGAGGCAAACTCAAACAAATTCTTCCTGAATGATTACTAAGAACTCAAAAAGAGTTTGTTGAGCAAGTATGTTGAAGGCTGCAAATAAAATAAAGAGCCCAATTGAATAGCATTTGGATATTATAGCGCAAAGACATTTCCAAGGCAATTAAATGGCAGATCAAAAAACCTTATAAAAACTTGCTTAAGTATCCCATGCTAGTCAGGTTCAATTGAGAAAAGCACCCAATTTGGTTATGAATTAATTGAAAAAATTTGTCAATTTGGTGCTTCAAAGGTCTAGTTATGACTGATTTGAACCGAAATTATGTGGCATAATTTGTTAAGCATTATTTTCTAAAAGACAAAATCCTAACTTAGAAGATGCACCGATATGGTAATTTTAAAATCAATGGCACATGTCAGCACTTAGCACCACCTTTGAGACAAGGACACGAACATGTGGAGTCTAACATATATACCAGGAGTTTGACACAACGACCTCAACATAGTACTAGTTGTGGCACAATTAAATGGCTGAAACTTTTTGGAAGCATATTTTTAGGCATGTCTGATGCAGCAAAAATGGAAAATAGAAGCATCTATATGTAGTCTATCTAGGGGAGACATGATTTGTATACATGCAAGAATTAGAACACGTGTGTTGTCTTTAATAAAGACATTTCTTGAACAAATTTATGGCACCATCATCAGCCTCACCTTGTCCATCTCGTACTGCAGTATATGCTCACACATTGCTTATTCATAGACATAATCATATCAATCAAAATAAATGCCTTTTGACTATTAATGGCATCTAGAACCAAGCGATATGCATGACATTACATAATCTAGAGAAAAACCCTAACTCTAAAAGAATCTAGATAGAAACTGAAAAGTATCAGGAGTTTCTGCATTAGCAATGTGTTCTGGCAACATGTATTGCAGTGACAACTATGAAGCCCGAACATGCCATTTCAGCTGCCGTGGCTGTGTACATGTGGACACAACTGGATACGTGTTAGACAGGCCACGTGGAGTGTCCAAATTTTTACAATTTTTTCAGACCTAACACATGAGAGACAACAAGGACAAGCGTGTCCCTTAAACAAACATGCACCAGAGACATGTCTGTGGCCAAGTTGCAATTTTAGAAACTTTAGTGTGAGGGCAACGACAAAAAGAAAAAAAAAAAAAGGGGTGAAGTCCTAATTAGTCAAACTAGGGAGCTGCTCCCATTCTTCACATTCCATCCAAGACTCGAAGCTAACCCCGAGAGAGAGAGAGAGAGAGAGAGAGACTTGCACATAGTTGCCAGCAACCTCCACAGACAAGGGCAATAGGTAAGTTCACACCCTTAGCTTCTTTTTCCTCCTTTTCAACAGATTTTTGGTATTTCGTGTTTCAAAGTCAAAATTTTGAATTTGATCTCTTGGTATTTAACCAAATAAGAAGAAAAAGAAGAAGCCAACCTAAATGTATCTTGTGAGAGAGAGAGAATACAGAAGACACCAATCTCTATTCACCATAACTGTGAGAGTGCAACTTATATTCAACCAGGTATCTCATTTTTCTTTTGGTAACTTGTGACTTTTCTTCACCATACCTATTGTATGGGTGATGGAGGCTGTGAATTAGTAAGGGAGCCTTCAGGAAAGTAGGGCAATTGTTGAGATAGCACTAGGTCACCGGAGATGGGCTTCGTGAGAGAAGAGTCTTAGGAGGAGAAAGAGAACAGTAGTGGAGGTCTAGAAGTAGAGAAGCAGAGCCTCTGGACTAGAGATGGAGGTAGATGTCTTGCATGTACAAAGAGAAAGGCTCTATTTATAGGAGGGTCAGGCCACAAAGGCTAGCTCACCTGGTCACACCCCCGAGTGAAAACAAAGTGACAGGTGGCTCCCTAGTCCCTATGCTTGGCTCGACAAACTGGAGGCAACAGCCACAGCTGGGAGCAAGGTTTTGAGTAACGATAGCGGTCTCCATAACAGTAACGGCAGCGGTGACGCGGTTTCGGAGTGCAACAGCCGTAGCATAATGGTAGCGGAAACCAGAGTTGTGAAATTTTTTGTTCTTCACTCCCATAAATCTTACCAATTCACAACTTTTTTTTAATCATAGTCACACATATATTGAGGTTTAAAATGGTTTTTGATTTATAGACATGATTTAATATGCGTGCTACCTTTTGTAGTATTTTTGAGTCACTGTTAAGAGAATTTTATATATTCTTTTAATTTTATCTATTTGTGTACTGCTTTAAAATAAACTATAATTTATGATAAAAATTAAAAGTAATCAAGCAATATTCTTGACAAAACATAAGCAACACAATATCTCAAGACAAATAATTTTCTTCTTCTTTTTTTTTTTTTTTGAAGTAACAACCAAATACAAAATAATCCACTCAAAACGCATGACTTATAAGTTATAACTATTTTATGCTTCTAGTATTCGAATGGGAATACACCTTGATGAACCCTTTACTCTAGCATGAATGATAAGCTGTTTTTTGTCATACATAACATGGATGCTAAGCTAATGCTGGATTAAACCTATACCTTTCTTGACTTTTTGACTAATAACAAGTGTAATAACCAAGCGAACCAAGTAGCAGGCCAAACCGAGGAATCTGAGGCTAGAGAATAACTTTTAATAACATCATCTAAACATTATAGAAACAAGATACATTCAACCATAATATGGTTCAGAAATAAGACACCACTTACAGATGCACTGTGACCAGTCAAGGAATGGACCAAGCTACCATCACTAGCATTCCAAACGCATATTCTGCAGTCTGTATTAAAAGCCACCAACCCACATTTGCTCAGGGAGAAATGACACGGAAATTTTCCCTTTGACAAATCCCAAGATATGAGGTTAAACTTCAGAGAGTAATTAGAAAGCAACTGACAGTAACTATCATCTAACAATTAGCAGAGGCATCTGCTATATATGCATATTAAATTTGGTATTCCAACAATACTGATCCATATAATGAGAAGCAGCAATGCTTCCACATACCACAAAACGCATGTTTTAGAATAAACAGAAAGCATGACTAGATATTATACAAGCACATCTAGAGTATCAGACTGCTCGAGCACTTTATCGTGAAATTCGAAAGTTGCTAAGAGAAAAAAAAAATCATGTGCCAAAAATTATCAAGTCAAAAAGTATTGTGCATGAAAACCATCAAGACAGAGCAGTCCTAAAAAGGTTTATAGCTTCCAAAAAATCCAGGAGGGTTAGGAAGGATCAAATCCTTGAAAAACTTATTGTTAAACTATTTGTTGTTTAATTTTTGCCAATAATCAATAATGGACAACCTTTAATATCCTTTTTAAGTGACTATGGCAAAAACAAAGAGCTACTTATCAGTTATTCAAAGGAGCAACATGTAACTGCAAAAACATTCAATTTCAGATGAGCTGGATAGTTGTCTCTAAACTGCCTTTTTATTCTAATCTTCTGCAATAGGGATAGGTTTAAGTTACCATAGCATGTTTTGGCCCATTACTAAATCCTGACTCATACATACTTCGACATTAACAAGGATGTCCTATCATGTGCATTCTAGAGTTGTTCCCACTCACCAATTTTTCTTCCAGAATTTCATAATAGTGCACGCAATTTTTTTTAGGACTAAAGTTTGTCACAATAGGAGAAGAATATAAGACAGGCCAAATAGAGAAATATTAAGCAAGTGACATATGCAACGATTAATGGCAACAGAGAGCAGGGTTGTATTTAGCAAGTTCTGAAACATGCGGAAAAAAGTATCTGAATTATGTGATTACCCATGATGGCAGCAAGTACAAAGCCAAATAGAGAAATATTAAGCAAGTGACATATGCAACGATTAATGGCAACAGAAAGAAGGGTTGTATTTAGCAGTTTCTAAAACATGCGGAAAAAAGTATCTGCATTATGTGATTACCCATGATGGCAGCAAGTACAAAGCGATTATCCAGACTCCACATAATCATATTAACACCTCGAGGAGTTGGAAAAAATCTCTGACGCGGGCCTCCTCCTCGAGGAGCCTGAGGAGGCATAGGGGGAGGAGGAACTTTGAGATGATAAGCCCGTGTCCAACGTACAGCTTTTCCCTGAAATGATTGAAGGATTATGACCAAACAAAGCTATAATGATAGGGCCTAAAACACAAGTGGTAAACTCTTCAAAAAGAACTCACATGAGATTTACGTGACCTTGGAACCCAAATAATTGCACTGCCATCACGGGAGCATGTAACTATGTTGTCATGATTAAACCTGGGAATATCATTAAAGCAACAGTTGGATACGTATATTAAGGAAGTGAAGTGTTTATACCCAGTAGAGCATACTGTGCTTTTTTTTTCATGCCCTTTTGGTAAGTTAAAATGTTGGTGTGTTGTTTTTTTTTTTTTTGGGGGGGGGGGGCAGGGGCCATACAAAAACAAGCAGTAAAAGCACCAACAGTAATAACTTTTCCAGAGCATAGATCATGTCATGCAGATTACTAAGGAAGATGTTTACAGACCAAGAATTTTTAGTTTTCAGTTTGTTATCCTCAGTGAAGGAGTCAAGCAACGAGGATCTTGGAGCCGCAGCACAGGCACTGCATATAGAAGGCAGAAGAGATGATAACAAATTTTTGCAGGGGAAATTTAATTCATCCACCATTGCTGACTAACCTGAACTGCACATAGTTGACATCATTCTCATGGCCAGCCAATAAATCAATTTCATGGTTTGGCTGCTCTGAGTCATCTTTATTGATCTTACAAGCACTCCAAACCTGCAAGTAGCTAGTTCTTAAGAAATTAATCCAACTACATTTTCAATAATATTTACTGACAACAATCCAGTATAAAGTAACAATATATGCATGGGAAAAACTAGTCAAAATCTTGTGTTTGAAGGTACCCTTGCAAAGGTGTCAGAGCTGCCGGTAACAAAAACGGTTCCATTAGCATTGTAAGCACAACATAGTATTTGATGGCATTGCAGACCATTGCTTAAGGAAGGACAATTACTTGTGGAGGGATCATTGCTCTTTCCTGCATAAAAACCAATGTTTCCAAGTAAATCCCGTCATCCAAATGCCAATTAAACAATCAGAGAAAGATTCAAGTAATAATATAAGGAGGCAAGACCATCTGTTGGCTTTGGCAGGTAAACACGTAGACTGCACTGGGTGTATCTAGCATCCCAGATCCGACAAGTTCCATCATCAGATGACCTACAATCCAGAACAGAAAAGCAAGAAAGGCAACATATATTTATACATAACAAGTTACCATAACTGTCTGAACAAACCAGTTGCAGTAGAAATATTGCACAGCAAGTTTCTTACAAATTAGAGACTAGGTGGATAATGGGATAAATAAAATGCTTTAGGTAAAATCCAAAAATGGGGAAAGAGAAAACAGAAAAAGGATCATGATAGGGAAGGATAGGCCCAAGTTCGAGTAATAGGAATCCCTCACAAGATTGACAAGAATCATCAATTCAAATGCTATCCAGTGTTAAACAAATGGATTGGTCTTGATGTAGATAGGTCCAAGCCAAGCCACATTTGAGTCCAGTTAGATCTACTCAGAATATATAATATTATATGTTTAGATCTGTGCCGACAAGTAAGAGACTACCACACATTAGCTCTAGTACTTAAACCCTACACTTGCCTCTTTAGTGGTGGAAGGAGATCCCATCTAAGTAACTGATTCATGGAGTGGGAGTGGGAGCCGGTGTGTCTATTGTCAAAATATTACAAGAGTGGGAGTACCTCCAGGGAGTATACACATTCTTTTATAATTTTTGTGCATATGTACATTTATATACATGTATTTGTATAATTTTTATTTTTTTAAAATTGATTCCTTGTTTGTAACTACCAAATATGCAATAAAACAAAGAGTTGTTAAAGGATTGTAGTGATGCTTCGGTGGGAAGGTTGAATACCATGCTCTAGGTCATTGCTATACCTTTGCTAGTTTGTTTTGACTTGTTAACGTTGGAAGGTGCACATAGCCTGCTGCAGTGTGAATGCACTCACTATAAAGTCCACCTGGCAATACATTATTGGCAGAGAATGCCAATCAGTTTGAGAGTCCGCAGATTTGATCCGTTTTGGCTTCAAATTTGCGAATCCGGCCACCCAATTTGAGCCAATTAGATTACTAAGATTCCACTCGCTAATAGCTGGAGCTAATTTAACAAGAAAAAAACGGTCTTTTATTTTTTTGATACAATCTCTATAAAATATATGCTATATGGACCTTCTCAATTTGTTAAGTACCCATGTTGGACAATCAGCACTTGAGTAAGAGCATAAGATGTGTGCGACATATCTAGTTAGATATGCTTCCAACAATTTTGTCTTTGTAGTCAAATTTAATACATAATGACGCATAATACTCCTGTTTTACAACATATTGCATGCTAGCTTGTAAACACCATTTTATCCTAAAAACTAAAATAAGCATCTACCAATATGAAATTTAGAAGTGGCCCAGCGTCCTTGAACACAAGTATTAGATGAATAACACACTTGCACACATACCAATTGCCAACACCCTTACTTGAATCCATCTAATATGACATAAAACGTAGCAAGATTTGGCAGAATTTTATACATGGATGTTTATGTAATGAAAACTTTGGAGTGCTTGTGGATGGTGTGCCACATGGGTACTTTCCAGCTTCTCGAGGGCTGCGACAAGGGTTCCAAACCTAGCCTCTTGATTTTAGCTGAAGAAGTGCTAAGCTGGGGCTGCTTCCAAGCAACTGCACCAGATGTGCATGTAGTCATAGTAGTCAGCCAAGAGTGCCTCTGTTCTATACTAAAAAATACACATGGATTTACCAAAGCATATTCAAATCTATTTGGAAAACTGAAACTAATTCAAAACTTCAAAATGAAGATCACAGCAGCCCGGTAGTTATTTGGATCTCATTTGACTAGGATGCAGTAATCCAATTGGACATATGGTGGACTTCGGGTAATAATTTTCATTCACCCAAAACCATCTAACTGAAAAATTGATGCAACTTACTATGGAGTGAATATTTGGCAAACTAATCCATGTGAATCCTTCTTTAACCAGGAGAAAACCCACAAAACTAGACCTAAAGAGAAAATTTATAGAGGCCGTCATAGTCAGATGATTCTAGTCAGTGGCGGATAGAGGGGGAGTTGGGCAGGGGCCACGGCACCCCCCAAAACTTTCAAAATTCTCCATAATAGCAATAGATTTTTGAATATTTACAAAAAAAAAAATTATAGGTATTGGCCCCCCCCAAAATTCTAAAAATTTTCAATGACACAAATCCTGGGTCCACCACTAATTCTAGTACATACACTTTTTTAGGCAATGGAAACACAATCAACATTTTTCATAATGGAGTAAATCACCAATTATGATGAAGTAATATCCCAGACACGTTACCCTTTAATCCATCTGAGAAGCAATTCAAAAGCGCACAGCATTATGAAGCCACATATGGCCATATTTCACAAATTTAAGGTGTCAATTATTAATGCTCCTCTCACCGAGGTCTTCTTCTTCTTTTTTTGACAAGTATCTCCCAGCAAGGTATTCCAACATATTAATCCAGAAAAGCATCACAGTCTCGAAGTATTGCAGTATATATCTTGAATTTGGTATCTCCTGGATGACACTGTGTAGGCTGACCATCCCTCCTACATATTGACTAAATCTTCAGAAGTAAATTGCCCTCAAAGCTTAAAGGACCCTTGTAAGATGATGCTTCTTAACTCTCTGACACGAATTTCTTTTAATCTATGCTTAAAAAATTAAAAGGTCCTAATATTACAGTAAGCATTGTTGGTGTAAAAGGAATCCAGCATAGGCATGTCACACTATAACATGCTCCGGAGCTAGCAGCACACAGCCGTTAAATGAGATATTGACAGAGTAAACACATTTGATCAACTGAGACACTACTAGGAACAGAACAGGAATTTAGAAGTATGGGATGTAACTTACGATAAAAGCTGGTACACAAAGCTAGGCCTGGGACTAAATGCAATAGCAGTTACACCTCCTATATGTCCACGCAAAATTGAAATAGGAAGCCCATCTGGCAAGCGCCACTGTAATGACAAGAAAAATTATTAGGTCACCAAGGAATACAGAATATGATAGATTTATTTGTTAAGTGGATACTGCAAGGAGTTCTTACAACTCGAATGCTGTAGTCATTTGAAGCAGATGCCACCAAGGCATTGTTTGAACTTACAGCCAAGTCAGTAATGTCACCCTGGCAATAAAATTTGAGAAGGCAGATAACTAAAATAAAGAATGAAAAAAAAATAGAATAGAATGACAACGGACTTGTATTTTTGTCTCTGGATAAGTCAGAAAACAGACTTGTATATAAACAAACTGAGAATGACATAATATAAAACATTCTTCACCTACTTCATGTCCACGGCAGCTGGCTAGGCAAAATGCAGTTTCCATTGACCAAATCTTGACCAGACGATCGTCTGATCCAGTAACCACATATCTCCCTGAGCGATCAAATATTGCTACAGAGCAAAAGCAAAATTATTCCAAACACATCACTAATGTGTTATTTCTGTTTAAGAAACAACAACATGAAAATATATAATCAACATTGGAATCACAGGATATGGTGGATAGAGAAAGAAACAATAACTTGTTCCTTAATAACATAATTATTAGCAGAAGAATAGGGAGCAGCAAACAGCAGAAAATATGAAATTTTTTTAAATTGTGATAAAAAATAATAGTCAGTAGCTAACATCAATAAATCTTTTATAATTAACATTGGAATCACAGGATATGGTGGATAGAGAAAGAAACAATAACTTGTTCCTTAATACACATACTTATTAGCAGAAGAATAGGGAGCAGCAAACAGCAAAAAATATGAAATTTTTTAAATTGTGATAAAAAAATAATAGTCAGTAGCTAACATCAATGAATCTTTTATAATAATTGCCACCAGAAAACTAAGAAATAATAACTCAATACCATTTGCATGAATCAAATTCTCAACGACCCGTTGGTCAAATGAAGTTTAAGGATGAGTTACCACAATAAACAGCATCCCGATGTCCCCTTAGTTTCTTTATGTTTTGCATCTTTTGCACCATCGTTAAAGGTTTAGCAATAGTGTAACAGGCAGAGTGAATGGAAGGAGCACGATGGTGTTTCGGAAAACCACCTCCAATTTCTCTGAGACTTAGCCCACGCACCTGATCAGCCTGCATGTGAGGCCAACGCAAGTATGCAGGCAGAGACTTGACTTGCTTGTTTACTTCATTCTTGTCAGCTGCATCATGTAACAAGAATACTAATAAGTAAAGAACAAATGAGGAATTGTCAACAATGAGAAAAGTGTTCCCCACACAAAAGAAGAAAAATCTTTTCTAGTACTTGGTTCTTTCATCTTTAGTCGACCACAGATAAACATAATTCTTGAATGACAAATCATTGAAAAGGAGGATCAAGTACTACTACTTCAAAAATGAGAATATTACAGGATGGAGACAGAATTAAGTGAATCCTAGAAAGCTTATCCCAAAACTATCCCTTTGTATGTGATATCCACAACTACCATTAAGGCCTTTATGGGCTCTATACATATGCAAAACATTATCTGCAGAGGGTATTTTCATAAAAAGCAAAAAGAGAGTAAATCGTGGTAGCTGCTGCCAGAAAGTTGAAGTTTCTATTGCCCCAGGGGAATCCACCCTGTGACGCTAGTAGGTTAGTTCAATATACTCTCAGCAGAATATGGCCCAATGCCATTCCAATGGTGAATGAAACCCTAACTATATAATTGTCAGTATATAAGTAATAGTAGCCACTTAGAACCAAACTTCACAGGAAACTGAACTTTAAAAACATGCTTCCATGTTGATAAAAATTGTAAATTAGTGCACTGGTATAAGAGTTGCCAATCAGACTACTATCTTTAGGTAATCATCCACACCTTTTCTTTTACAGTAAGTATTGTTTCCCAACTCAGACTTGAATCCTGCACCTTCCCTAAAGCTTGTTCTTGGCGGCGCAAACAGATATTTTTATTTCATGATTTATACCACCCAGATAATACAGAAAGTTTTGCAACATATACAGAACCAAAAACAGAGCAGGATTCTGAATGTCCATACTTTGAAGGTATACATGATCATGAAGTTAATTGGAAGAATAATCCTTTAAGAACAGAAAAGCGTGACGTAATATAGTTTACAAAATAACGTACAACCAAGAAGCGGAAAGGAACCAGTTCTGAGCAGTGTAGAAACATCAACTGCACTTGGATCACTCCTTCCACCCGTGCTGTCCAATGAAGTGGCTGCATTCAGCATCAGTTGTTTCAACAACTTTACCAAGTGATCCTTTTCAATGTGCGGATACCTAAAGGTGGCAAGAAATAATATCAGTAAAACCCCAGTAGGAGCAACATAGGGACGTTACATTGGAGGAAGAGGACAGAAAGAAGGTAAAAATAAAAACAACAAAAAAATAACTAAAATTGTTGTTGGATGGGCTCTAAATTACACCACCAAATGTCTTTCTTGCTCAAGAATACAAAGTGGGTACATGGCCTACGCCCTAGTGTCATGCTTTTGGTGGTTACTTTTACTTGCCCAAAATTAAAAAGGAATCAACCATCTTTCAAGTCTGGAATTTACTGACAATTCCTTCCCATTTTTCAACTTTCTTCCGATTCTTGTGAACCTGTTGCTTTCAACGAATTTTAATCCCCATTGGTATTGGATCCATCAGGAAGAATTTTGATGCAATGGTAGCAGTTGATTCATAGTATTTGATTTGTCTTAGAGAAAATTATACATATATTCTGATAAGTTCAGGTGAAAAATGGTAAATGTAAAAGAACAAACTAAGGAGGTCGCCATTGTGCTAACACTAATTAAGAGGAATACCTGTCCTATAGAGAAATCTCAGAGTCCAAATTTGAGACATGGTCCCATAGGATAATATGAGTTTTCACAGCAGGCATCCAAGTATAAAATTCACAAATTAGACTATGGTTAATTCAACCGCCAAATAAGTAGCATTAATTCATACATAATATATCAGTGATAGAAAACATTCACAAGATCTACGAAATAAATGCAAAAGTTCACTCATTTTTAGAAAGAATACAGATTCAAAAGTATAGAACAAACATTACAACACATTCTCATACTTTTGGTTCTAAATTCTTGATTAGGAAAAAACCTAATGAGGCAAGCAAGATATTAGAAGCATAGGTACCTTTGGACTAATTTATTATGACTTAAAGGAAAAGAAACACCGTTGTCATTTTCGTGCCCACTAAGTGCACCACTCCTTGAATACCAAGCATGATATCTCCTAGGTAGAAGTTGATGCTCCTCGAGTTCATTCCAGAGTTGTCCAAAAGTTCTCTGAAATGGCCCAGCTGATAAAAAATGCATAATCAAAAAGTAAATTTCTCTAAGGTCAACGTCTACATCTGCAACAACAGCATGATCAGCAACCATTTCCTGTTCTTCAAATTGAGCCTTTGCATGCCCCTTAGTGGAAAAATTAAAAGGTGCATCAACAAAAGGCGTGCACTTTTGGAAATCCATACGTTCATATATACCCTGAAACAACAAAACAAGCAGCAGCTCAAAACCCTCACTTCAAAAGCACAATGGACGCTAATACTTTACACGTGCACGAAAAGAAAGAGAGAAGCAATGACATCAACAACATCAAAACTATTGTTTAGAAAGAAAGAGCTCCTACACCCAAACTAATCACGGAAGGACAGGCTTACACCTACCCAATTACCAGAACATAAGCCAAGATACCATGTATTACATAAAGTCGCATCTAGAGAAGCTTTTCTTTGTTTCAACTATTTTTTTTTTATAAATTTCCTTTTTTTCCGTTAATACACCCTTTCAGAAAATTATTCTCTATAACTAAATAATCCTTTTTTTTGTGAAAAGATTTCAATATACTATGATTTATTTACTTGAATGTTGATTGGATGAATAGGACAAGATCAGGCTGATTTCTTCAGCTTGAATGGTCAGATTTGCAGAAGTCAACTTTTGAAAATGAAAACAACTGCAGGGAACTCATCAAATCAATTCCGTGTTGCCCATATGGCAATATGTCAGTCTTAAGCGTGCAAATACATCATATGTGAACAATTTGCAAATATGATCCTCAAATTGCATTATACCAGAAGCATGAAAGCCAAGAAATAATCATTTTGGTAAGAAGAAAATATTAAAATCTAGATCATGGTGGTTGATATCCTAAGTATTAAACAACACAGACACAAGGTTTTGGATAAGACAATTTGCAAAAACTCCAAAGACAGAAAGACAGTATATATGTAAGTATTAAAATAAGTAGGTTGATGAAGAAAGCAATGTATACATTTCTAATGTCACGAAAGGTGGAAATGATAGTAACAGCTTTTTATCAAACCTAGCCCCAAAACAAACTTACCTGCTAAACCCAACGTGTATCGTAACTTGATGACTATCATTGTATAACCTAAGAAGCATAGGTATGGACACAGATACGAATAGGGGACACGGCATTTTTAAAAAAGAAGGATACGGATAAGACGGCGATATGGCAAAACAGCATATATTTCATATATTTTTGTTTGTTATGAAAATGAATGCAACCTCCACAAACCACCTAAAACAAGATGAAAATAACTAAACAAGTTCACAAATATAGCACACCAACTAAAAGGTTAAGGATTTGAAGAATGTTACATTAGGGTATTATATATTTTGGTGTTTCAAAGTTTTAAAATTTTAAAATTTTACCCTACTTCTAACAATAACATGTCAATCATGCCGCATCCCAAAACATGTCCAACTAAGGGATACACATGTCCCCGATGTATCCAGTGTCCCCATTCAAAAAAATAATAATAAAATTTCTAGACACCCCCCCGATGGTGTGTCCGAAGAGTGTATGTCCAACATATGTCGGATATACAAACGGCACTCTAAACAGAGTTTATGTGCTTCCTAGGTAATCCAGTCAACAACAGAAAACTACTTTACCTATTGCAACAAAGTCAATGAAAATGATAGCACATGAAATCACCAGTTTAAGGGAGAGCACAAGAAAATACTGAAGACAATTCCACCAAGATGAGTAGATGCATGGAAATAGATTACCTGGAGATGAATAGTATCAAACATAGTCATAGAAAGTCCCTATCACCACCCCCAAACCCAAAAATAAATAAACAAATAAAAGGTCTCAGCACAAACCAGCGCCAAAGGAGCTTCACCCCTCACCAAGGCCCCTTCGCTGCGGTGCACAATACATCCCTTGGAAAAGTAACTGTTAGCACTTAGCAAGCTCTAGCCAAAATTTAAGGGGGCCACAGTAATCACATTTTGCAATTCCTCTCACTACATTGGAATGCTATCAAATCCAATTATGGTATCACATGATACACCATCTACTATTTCATGGTTTGTAAAAGTTGTGATTCATGGATTTAACTGATTACAATTGTGTTATGCCATTTCAGCAAACCAGCAGTACTATTGGTTAGCATAATGTATATCCAAGTTAAGGAGGTCATAATCTCATTGATTTGAATCATCGTGTCATTAATCTGCCAAGAAAACAGGTTGATCTATCGATCCATATAAATACAGGAATTCGAGCTCTGCTCTTCACTGGGATTATCATCATCATCATCATTAGTAGAAGTAGTAGTAGTAGGGGCAAGTATATCCTATGTATGTTCCTAAGTTACATATCTACTCGTTACGTCATATCTGTCACCTTAGTGCGATTTGAGCCTTTAAATAATGCAATCACCTTCAAAAGCTAAAAATTTTAGGATGAGAAGAATTCTCCTCAATCTATTGATTTGAATAAATGAGAGATATTGCAGATGCAAACTCTCAACACTCTTGAATGAATAGAAAATTAGCTATTTCAAATCTATGTATCAAATCTTAATTCAACATGCATATTTACTTTATCATTAGAGCACTGTTTGAGCTGAAGATTGTGAATCTCATAGAGAGATATAAATTGTGTGATGAAATGACGTACAGGTACACAGGATAAAGCTTAATCAGCAGTAAACCCTTATTGAATTACAAAGTTCTCATGATATAAGTGGCAAAAACTACTTGTCTGTATAAGACTAATCACTTGGAGTTCACTTTTGCTCAAGCTTACTTGCTCACACCATGAGAGAGCTTGGGTGAGTTGGCTAACTAGTCATGCTCTACTTTTTGTTTATGAACCTGATCTAAAGGTGAAATTTGTAAGCCAGTTGGTGTGATTTTTCACAAGAGATTCCCCACACATAAAAACATCAAATTGATACAAACCTAACACATTCTTCTATGAGTTATGAGTAATTCATTAAATTAGTCCCATTCACCATGAGCAGTGAGGAAAAGTTGCTTGAAGAGGAATCATATAGTCCAAACCCATCAGGATAGAGCCAATTCTGATTAGAAAAGGATTTCACCCGCATACTAATTAATATTAATTACAGAAATTCAGACTGTCTTATAACTGTCTGGTCAGATTCTGCAGAAAGTTACCTAATTACGGTTTCCTTAAAAGGAGTGTAAAGAAGACAGATATTAATTGTAACAAGAATTTGCATCCGCAAGTACATGTATGTTGGCTCCCGAAATCTTAAAACATCAGCCCTAAAGCACTGTTACTCGGTAATAAATAAAATAGAAAAATACAGATATATTTCAGTTTCGATTCCAACTACTGACATGGATGATTAATTGTAATCAAAGGAGCAGTGAATAGAGAATGCAGATAAAGAGAGCAACACAAAATAAATAGCAGAATAATTTGCAATGAGATTGTAATCTCTATACTGCTGCAACTAATATACACAAATGCAGCATAAAAGAAGAATAAACATCAAAATCAATTCACTAACGTTCACTGATTACATGAAGAACGGACTTAAAGATCAAAATAAAGGTACATGCACAAGCAAGAGAAGATATCTTCTTCCTCCATTTGGTTGCTGAGAAAACCGATGGAAGAACAGAGAAGAAGGTATGGATCTTGCGTTAGGTTGTTTAAATTGATTTTGATTCACAAAAAAAAGTGAAAAGATTCATTCAACTATGCCAAATAGCGGACTGTACGCAGTCAGTGAAGGTTTTGCCTTTTCGGTTTCCAAACAACGAGAAATTTAAAAATTCAAGATTTCAGCTACTTTTTTTCTTTTCCAGCATTTTCTCGGCACCCAAACGGTGCACAAAACTAAGTTCACTTAGATAAGTGAAATCCATATGCAACAACAAAGATCTGAGATTCTGATTGTTTTACCTTTAGACAAAGTCGGTGTGGATATAATATAGGGCGAGCTTTCAGAACATGCTGATTTCTCGGTAGCGGTAGAGAGCTTCAACGAAACAAGTTTGTTGGAAGCTCTGTTTGGACTATGAGAAAGTGCCGGTCCCGGTTTATTTTCTTTGTTCGTGTTCTCGCAGAAGGGGGAAGAAAGAAAGATCAGCAAACCAAAAAAAACAGAAAAGAAAGAGAGACAGAAAGAACCAAAGAAAGAAGATGGATGAGAAAACCTGAAATATTTTTCAGACAGTGATGGTAAAACAATTTTAGGAAATAAAAGAATTACAGGGAGTAGGGAGTTGAGCGAGCGCTCTAGGTAGAGTGAAAAGACAAATATGACCGTTATCTGCCGAAACGGTATTGTACTTGTTTCTATTTTGGTTGGGGTTATAGATGTCTTTTAACTTGTGAGTGGGACCGTAGGACTTGCTTTTATAGATGCTTCTCCGTCGGATCGTCGACCCTGGTGCAGGCGCTCTGGGAATTGGCTCCCATTTTGGTATTTGTTGTTTTTTGAACAGAATGGCGAGAGCTTTCTCTGAGGTGGAATATTTATAAAAACTGAGTAATTGGGGCAAAAACATCTAAAGCTGCTATAAAATGAAATAAATATAAAATAATTAAATACAGTATACAATAAAATTAATTCTTTTAAAATTATTAAATAATAGTTAGATAATTTTTTAAAACTATTATAAATAGATCTTCTTAATCACTTAGAATAGTTCTTCTTGATCACCTAATATTTTATTTCTATTATAAAACAAAACATAAAATACTATTTAAACTTAAATATTTTATCTACACTCTTTACTTTTTTCTCTTTTTTCTATTTCTCTATGCTTCTTTCTCTCTCTTTTCTTTTTTTTTTTTCTCTTATTCTCTTCTTCTTTCTCCGGCTCTATTTATAGACGAAGAAAACGCACAATAATGAAAGAAAAACGTCATTTCTTACGTTATGCTTGCAAAAGTCATCAATGAACAGTTATTTCACTCTTCCATAACACTCCCCCTGAATAACTTTTATACAAAAAATATACCTCATTAAAATTTTACTAAGAAAAACTCAATGAGAAAAAATCTTAGCAAATAAAAATATTGCAATATTCCTATGCAGCGTGATAAGGTATGAGTGTATTAAAACTGTCTTACTAAAACCTTGCTAAGAAAAATTCTATGAAAAAAAAAACTGTTAACAAAAAAAAAAATACAATATGCAACTCTCCCTCATTCATATATCTAGTATGAAGTTGATAACTTCGCTTGTTCAGCATAAAATATATTTGAGACAATACACGCCAATGTTGTATACTAATTTTTCAAATATTGCAGTTAGGAGTACTTTAATAAATAAATCTACTAAGTTGTCAATTGAACGTATATGTTAGATATCAATATGACCGTTAAACACAATATCACCGTTTTTCTAGAGTTCATGTGCATAAAAAAAAATTTACGATATATGTTTGGTTCTGTTACTTTTGATGTAGCATCTCTTAATTTATGCAATACATATTGCATTATCTTCATATAATACTGTTGAGATGTCTTTGATCGAAGATAGTTTGTAACTTTTTTGAATATGTTAGATCATATATCTCAACCAAATGCACTCTCAACTTGTTTCATAAATTAAGATAATCTCAGAATGATTTGAAGAAGTTGCGGTTAGTGTCTGCTTCATAGATCGGCAAAATATAACAGTGTTACCATAAGTAAATACATATCCAGTTTGTGATCGTGCTTTATGTGGATCAAAGAAGTAACCAGCATCTACATAGTCAACTAACTCTGATTCTAGTCTCTTTGAATAGAATAAACTCATAGTTGTTGTTCTTCGAAGGTAATGGAATATGTGTTTTACCCCTTTCTAATACCTCTGAGTTGGTGTTGAATTATATCTTACCAGTAAATTGATAGAAAATACAATATCAGGTTTTGTACAATTTGCAATATATATAAGAGCTCTAATAGCACTGAGATATGGTACTTCAAGACCAATAATTTAATCACCATTTTCTTGAGGACGAAAATGATCTTTTTGTACATCTAGTAATCAGACAATCATGAAAAAACTCAATGAATGAGCTTCATTCATATAAAATAAATTCAGAATATTTTCTGTTTATGTAAACTGATGAATGATAATTTCATTTGATAAGTGCTCAATTTGTAATCCAAGACAAAATTTTATTTTTTTAAGATCTTTAATTTCAAACTCATTATTTAAATAACTAGCAGTTGTTGTAATATCTTAAGGGATTCCAACAAGATTCAACTCATCGACATAGACTGCAATAATAGCAAATCAAAATTTTGATTTCTTAAAAAAGATGCACGAAAAAATTGTATGATTCACATATCCATTTTTCAATAAATATTCACTGAGATGATTGTACCACAAGCGTCCAGATTGTTTTAACCCATATAAAGATCTTTAAAGTTTGATATAATATAAGCTTCGCGGTTTTTAAATTCTTGCTTAAAGTATTTTAAATCATTCAGGAATTTATATATATATATATATATCATTATCTAATTCATCATATAATTAGGTTGTCACCGCGTCCATCAAACACATATTTAGTCCTTTTAAGACTGACAAACTAATCAAGAATTTGGACGTAATTGCATCAATTACAGTAGAGTATGTATCGTCATAATCAATATTGGGTCCTTATAAGAAACCTTGTGTTACTAGTCGCAATTTATATATTGCGATTTCATTTTTCTTATTCCGTTTTCGCATGAATATCCACTTATATCCAACCAGTTTTACATCTTTTAATGTTTGGATAACAGGTCCAAATACTTTGCGTTGTACTAATAATTGTAACTTTGTCTTAATAGCTTATTTCTATTTTGGCCAATCATGTCTACAGTGACATTCGTCAACTGTCTGTGGTTCAATCTCCTCCTTACTTTTTGTAATTTCAAGAGTCACTTGAAATTAAAATATGTTATTGTCAACAATTTTATTTCTACTCTATATTTCTTATGTATTAACATAATTTATTAAGATCTCATTATTTTCATATATCATTTCATTTGCAATAGGTATTTCTTTAAGAGGTTTCTCTTATGGGAATTCTTTTACAGGAGTTTTTTTCTCTGAAGATTTAGAAATTATAGTTTTTTCAATAATACTGATTTGCTTATGTATTTGTGAATTCCTCTTTAGTGGAACTGTGTCTCTTGCACTAATATGTCTTCCACGCTTCATGCATACTTTTGATTTATTTATTGCTATATTAACAGATTATCCTACAAGGACATTAATACATGTTGGAGTATTAGTAACTGATATATATGATTTTTTTTTTTTGTGTCAGTAAGTACATCAAGTAATTGATTTGTAATTGTCTGTAAATAAATGTTCCTGTGAACTTCTAATTCATATTAATTTGTTTGAGGATCAAGATGAGATATCGTGAAAACATTCAAAGCGATCTCACGCTGCCTTTCTAGTTGCATCTTATCTCCTCCTAATGGTGG
This sequence comes from Euryodendron excelsum, assembly GCA_033060915.1. Taxonomy (NCBI): domain Eukaryota; kingdom Viridiplantae; phylum Streptophyta; class Magnoliopsida; order Ericales; family Pentaphylacaceae; genus Euryodendron; species Euryodendron excelsum. The sequence continues at coordinate 1,194,077 of CM065380.1, read as the reverse complement.
AAAAAGTGTCTCATTAAAATGACAATCTGTAAAACTTGTAGTGAATACATCCCTTGTTAAAGACTCAAGATATCGAATAATAGATGAATAATCAAAATCAATATAAATCCCAAGTCGATGTTGGGGATCCATATTAATAAGTTGTGGTGGCATAATTAGTACATATATAGCATTACAAAAAATCCGTAGATGTGAAATATTTAGTTATTAACCAAAAATAAGTTGTAATAGTGAATATTCACGGTAAGCAGTAGGTCGGACACAGATTAATGATGCAAAATGTAATAGGGCATGTACCCAAGCAGAGACATGTAATTTTGTTCTCATAAATAAAAGTTGAGCTATTAGTTGAAGGCGTGTGATAAAAGATTCAGTTAGACCATTTTGAGTGTGTGTATGTGCAATAGGATATTCAATATCAATTCATATAAACATGCAATAATCATAAAAAACTTGAGATGTAAATTTATCAGCATTATCCAGTTGTATTGACTTGATCGGGTAATCTGGAAACTGTGCTCGTAATCTAATGGTTTGAGTAAAAAATCTAGCAAATGCAACGTTACGAGTAGAAAGTAAACAAATATGTGACCATCAAATGAATGCATCTATTAAAACCATAAAATAACAAAATGGTCTACATAGTAGGTATATCGATCCACATATATTCCGTTGAATTATTTGTAAAAAGGTTGAGAATTCAAATACCACTTTTAAAAGTGATGGTCTGACAATTAATTTTCTTTGAGAACAAGTGACACGTATATAATTATTTGTCAAATGAATTTTCTAGTTCTTTAGCAGACGTTCATGTGAGTTATCAATTATTCGACGTATTATCATTAATCCTGTATGACTAAGACGATCATGCCAAAGTATAAAACTCTTTGGGTCAAAACACTTGTGGTGCATCACTTCAGGTGATCCCATAATTCTTATAGTTGTATAATATAATCCAAAAGATAAGGTTGTAAGTTTTTTTTAATATATGCTTCTGGCATGAAACAATAAAAGTAATGTAAAGATATTATTTATTATCTTCATTTGTTATCTTTATATGATACCTATTACTACGTATATCTTTAAAATTGAGCAAATTCCTTTTAGTTATAATTGAACACATAGCATTATTAATATAGAGTTTTGTTAATTTTGACAACTATATATTGGCTCTTTCGAAACCTTCAATTAATTTTATAATGTCAGATATTGTCTTAACATTTATTTTCAATTAATGTTAAGTTTATAAAATATTTGTTCTCTAAAAAATTTGTATGAGTTGTTGTACTATCTATTAGACATATATCTTCATCATTCATCAGAGAAGTCATTAATGTATTTGTACTTTCCATACTTTTATAAACAAAATATAAAACTTGATTACAAAAACAAAACATACTAAAAAACATGACACGAGAAAGATAACAAACTAAAAATGAACAAGTACATAAAACTAGTTAGTGTGGACATTTCTATCACTAATTAAGTGATCTATTTTTTCATTAGGATTTGCAAAGAAGTTCGAAATATTAAGGTGAGTGACATCTACTAATTCATCAAAGTCTGTAAAATTTATTTATTTATTTTTTCTCTTTATCTTTTGTTAACGCTCGATAAAAATTCACTAATGGTTTGAGTGTACGATAGGTACATGACCAATGTTATTTCATACCACACTTGTAACAAATATCTTCATAATTTTTAGAAAGTTTATTTTATAAACCTTTTCCCTTTTATTATTTTGTTTCAGATTGATTCTACTGTTGGTGGTATGGTGTAGTATTCTTAATTCGAGAACTTGATGAATTATAACTGTTACCTCCACAGTAACCCCTACAATGACGAAAATTATTGCTGTCACGGCCACATCCACGGCTACGTTCATGACCACGTCTATAAAATGAGACCGCATTCACTTTTTGGAATGATGTACAGTCGGTTGGGCAAAACTGGTAGTTTTTCATCAGAAGTTTATTATTTTATTCAGTTGAAAGAAGATATGATATCAATTCTGAATATTTTTTAAAACCTCGCTCTTAATATTGCTGTTATAGGAGCACATTTAAGGCATAAAATGTGGAGTATATTTTTTCTAACATATATTTATTAGTAATATTTTGTCCACATAATTTCAATTGTGAGCTGATTTTAAGTAATGCAAAATTGTACTCATTAACAGTTTTAAAATCTTGCAACCTCAGATGCATCAAATCATAGTGAGCTTTGGGGAGAAGCATGGTCTTCTGGTGTTCATATTTTTCATTTAAATTTTGCTATAATGTCAGTGGGTCTTTTACAGGAAGGTATTCAGTTTTTAATTCTTCGTGAATATGATGGCGGAGAAAAATTATTGCTTTTGTATGATCTTGTTGGGATTCTTCATTTTTTTATTTTATAGTATTTTCAATAGTTTTTGCACATAAATGAATCTCAGCATTAACTACCCAGGATAAATAATTATCGCCCAAAATATAAAGAGCAATAACTTATAACTTTGTAAGATTTGACATATTCAGAATGCTACACTCACAAGATAACAAACATTAAAATCACGATAATACAAAGTATAATTATATATAATTACTATTCATCAATAGTAATAATATGAATAGCAATTAATATATAGTGTCTATATGCAATTCGTATATATATATATATATATTTTTTTTTGTCCGTATTATAATTTTCAATCTAGATATTAAAATATGTCCAGTCATATGTTTTTGGTAAGTTATTGAAACAAGAATTTCAGATTTATAAATATCATATGTCAAAAATTTAAGATCAGAGAGAATTAAACTAACAAAGTTTGGAAATATAACTATTCATTACTATTTAACAAAGTTTTGAAATCCAACCATTTATCACTATTCAACAAATATAAATTTGAAGAGTGAATAGTAAATAACTCAAAACAAACATAGATGAACTAAAATATGAACAACGAAGTACCTTCACAAATATAATGAAGTACCTTCCAGATGTAAAGAGTAACATAGTTATATTTTTCACGAATACTTAGAGTTTCGTGCTGATAACATATTATAAAACGAAATAAATATAAAGTAAGCAAAATAACCAAACACAGTAAATCTTATTGATTATTCAAGAGAGATAAATCTTCTTGATCACTCAAGACTTTATTTATATCATAAAATAAAGCATAAAATACAATTTAAACTTAAATATTTTACATACACTCTTTACTTTATTCTTTTTTTTCTTTCTCTCTCTTTCTTTTTTTCTCTCTTATGTTATTCTTCTTTCTTCCGCTCTATTTATAGATAAAGAAAACACACAGTAATAAAGGAAAAACGTCATCGCTTACATTATGATTGCAAAAGTCATTCACAAACAATGATTTTATTATTTTCATAACAAGAGCTATGCTCGTATTTAGTTTATCCCATTGCGTATTGTATTTTTAAATTAATTAATTACTAACAAAGGTATATATCTAGTTGCCTTATTTATTTAATTTACTTAACTCAATTGATGTTTTACACTTAGAGGTCGGCTGTATGTATTCTCCTTTGTCATTCAATCATTTCAAGAAGCATAATCAAATTTACGCCACAAGATGACATGCCTTTTGTTGTTATTATTATCCCAATTGAAGTTAATTTTAGCCGTCCTCATTCATCTTTCTCATTTATGTATAACGAAAAATAGTTCATATTATCTTATTTGAGTTTTTATAATGGTTGATGAATAGCCTTGGTAGGTAGAGTCGTAGAGAATATAGATGATTTTCTAAATAAAAAAAAGAGAGAATATAAATGAAGGTATAAAGCATAAACTTGGCATTTGGGGACACTCTTGACACGCAATGCTGATATTCGTTTTTTTTTTAATTTATTTTTTTTTGCTTGGACTAAGGGACCCTCCAAGAGATGTTGAAATTTAAATAGCAATTGTTTGCAATGGCGCAGCAAGAAAATATTTTTAGGAGGAGCAACTATTAATAAAAATTTTGAAATTTTTTTCATAATCAACAATAGGCAATAGAATATTTAACTTCTATATATACCTGTAATGTATATAAACTTAAATATATAATACATAATGAGATTTTTAATGTAAAATAACTATTTAAGTATGACATTTATAAATTTTTAGAGGGACAAATTGAGAAATATTTTATGAATTGTTAATTAAAATGACATTCTTAAAAACTTGAGGAGGAGCACTTACAATTTCAGAGGGGACAAATTCAAAATTTTTCTAAATTTACAAGTAAAAATACAATTGTTAAAAACTTGAGGGGGCACTTGCTCCTCTGGGCCTACATTGGCTCCATCGTTTGTAATAATATTATGCCAGAGTTTTAGAGGAGAAAAAAAATTTAAAACATAGTTAATCAATAAATAAAATCTCTGCAAATTAAAAACTAGCAACTGGCTAATAAGTGATTATTTTATCTTCTTAGATAGTATTTCACACTTGGCTCAGCTGCAGGAATTCTCTTTTGTAATTTAGTTCTATCAAGTAACATAATCAAAGCTAAACAACAACACAACTCTTTTGTTATTATAATCCCAATCTAAGTTAATTTTGGTCTTCCACATTCATTTTCCTCCTTTATATGCTAAAGAAAAAAATTGCATATTAAGGAAAATCTAACAGAATACTTGAGCCTTTCCTCAACAGTTTGCCTCATTAGCAAGTACTAGTAGAGACATTTTAAGATGTCACATATTGCATTATTCACTTCTGTCTTTAAATTCAAAACAAAAACATCAACACTTCATTTGGAATCCGAATTTTTGGTAAAAAAAAAAAAAGATGAAGAAAAATAGAACAAAATGAAAAGCAATTTTGTTCTCTTTTCCATCATGTTTTCCTTTTCATTTACTTTTTTAACCGAAAATCTAAATTCCAAACGGAGCACAAATATTTTTTAGGTGATATCGTTAGCACGTGAAAGAAAAAGAAAGCATTGTCCTAGCATGAAAAAGGAGCATTAACAAGAGGATAAATGACTCTCTCTATCATGAGATTAAAGAAGTGATGAAAAGCTTGAGGAAACATCTTTCACCACATCCCTTGTGGCAAAACTGTAATGCTAATAGCAAACAGAGCTTGAACTGGTTTATCTAACTTTGAAGACCAGATCATTAACTTCAGATACCCGAACAGCTGATTTAGATCATCAAATGCAACTGCCGCAGATAGATCATCGTCCCTACAGTTGAAAAGGGCATTTGCATTACTGACTTGATATTCCATTTTTGTCATGAGGAAGCTGGGATCTGTTCCGAGGTCTTTGCCAACTTTGCTTGTATAAGCTTATCTAAGATGGGGGGTTCCAATGGAATTGGATCAAGACAACGCTCTGCAGCAGCAACAATCACCTGCTCAACAAAAGAAGCCCATGCTTATCATTCATCATCACAAAATCAATAAATATGAAGTTCCAAGCCTATCTGTTCTTGCAAGTCGTTTATACAATAGCAGATGTAAAATTAGATTCATAAAAAACCAAATTGAACTATAAGATTAAAAAAAAAAAAAAAATTAGAAGGTGAACTGTTCCTCACACATGGCGGGCCCCACCATGGGACGGAGGAGATCGTGTGTGGATATGACAATTTCCTAAATTTAGTGTTATTACCTCATCAAGCAGGAAATTAACGGCAGCTTCATCTTCCACAGTTTCCTTTAAAGTAGTCCTCAGGAACTGAATGTCCAACTGAATTTGCTGGAACCCACTCCGGTTAAAGGTCTGAAGCCGGACAAACTCTTGCAAACTCTTCAAGAAAAGTTTTACAATAGTTGTGACCACTGATTCCTGCAATTTACAAACGCACTCAGCTGATTTTGTTCCAATACCAGTACCAGTTAGCTTTTCTACCAGCACAAGTGCTAAACCTGCGTATGTTCAACTTTTGTGAAAATTTCCATTTTTTGCTTAAACAACTTTGCTAGATGGGTTTCCAGAAGCTGGCTCCTGGCTCTTTGGGCATTTGACCGACTCATTTTGTCATCTCGTAATGGATTGCTGCGTGAAGAAGTGGCGCTTCCATTGCTGCCAGTTCGATGATGTTTTCGATGAAGCCCTTGAGGCAAAATCTGCTTCACTTCATTTCCTATTGCTTCTAACTAGCACAAGAGAAACTCAAAGTGAATGTCTTTATTTCTTTTTCACATACACATACACATGTCCATGCATCAGATGTATACAACACAATTTAATAACCACATGCAAAGATTTTTTTCTTGAACCTAACATCCTAATGGATTCCCTCCAACTCTACTTCCAATTCACTAAATCTTACATGAATCAAAATGAACAGAACGTACCTCTTGAAGCAATAAATCAACAAACATATGAACTTCTCTTGGTTCCTTGTGCTGGAAAAATAAAAGCACAAAAAGTAAGAAAGAAAATCAGCAGAACCATTGCAGACATTGAACTATTGATAGACTAGGTAATGTCCTCCAAGGTCATGAAAATCCTGCTTAAGCTGTACTAACCTTGACCCAATTTGGTGTCGTAAACCTCTTCCTTGAAAGAATGGATATTTTTTGAGTTCTCATATTGATATACTGCAACAGAAAGCAAGATTAAAATCAATTTTGTAACTAATTTTGGATATTAGTAGTTATAATGAATATGGAAGATATTCAACGTGCCATCTTGTTGGATAGAGCAAGTCAATTGAGAGCAACTAAGTGGCCGTCAAACATTTCACAGTGCAAATATAGAAAAAACTATGTTCTACATGTACAGGGACTTCAAAGCCAGATCAATATCAAGTAGTTTCTTTTGTTAATGCTAGGCCGGGATTCTAAATCATTCCAACCGAACTTTCTTACAAGTTGATCACCAACATCACCAGTGCCTCAGGCGAGCCAAACAGGAATTGGTTTTGCCATTCCAATGCAAAGCTCTGCTGGTTTAATGGGCAAACTAATTTATAGTTTAAAATTTTAAATTAAAACAGTATATATTATATAATCCTAGATCGTTAGGACAAAAGAAGAATGTATTTTCCTCAGAAAGGCTCTTATTCTCCAATTGGGTCCTTGTGATTTGAGTTTCAGATGGAGCAGGCCCTGCAGGGAGAGACCAATTAAAATGCCAGAGTGAAAAAATACAGTGTATCAATGCATTTTGATAAAGAAAATAGTGGCTATCTAGTGTATCTCTATCCTCACTCTGTACAGTTTGGATAAATTACTTGGTAATCCTCAATTTGGACAAATTCAGAATATCTGTAAGGTAGCTTGCCTTGAATCGTTGTATAGTTACAAGTTTTGAACTGACACATGAATCATGCCACATTTCATCTCAAGCTGCATGATTTCCAAAGGGAGGGACTCTGTCCACAGTCCCCACCCTCAAATTTGATTTCTTGAACAGTCCAATGGTATATAACCTTCCAAATTTGCTACCCATAAGAAAGGGCATAGAAATGCAACGCAACAACAGCTGCAATTGATGAAGAAAACAAGTTTTGCAGAAAGCAGAAGTGAAATGTTGATTACTAGAAATAAATATGAACATAGAGATAAAGATGGGTTTCAGTAATCTTAATGCAAAAAAAAAAAAAAAAAAGAATATGTTCTGGTGCAGGAGAGGCAACTTTGGGTTGAATTATAGAAATTGACACCATGAATCTAGTAAAAAGTTCTACGCAAGTAATGATAATTCACATAATGGGAATGCACAGCTCATACAACTTTGGGATGTAGCCTTAAAAGCTTAGAATGGTAAAAAGATCCATAGAAACTTATTGCAGTTGTCATAAATAACTTCACAACTTAGTAAATGCTGAGTATTCACAGTGCAGACTATAAATTTGTAAACTTCATAAAGTCGTGATGCAGAAAACATACAAGGTGCAAAAACTTTTCACCAGCTGACCGAAATATGCGACAAATTTCTGCAGGAACAAAAGCAGGACCATATTCATAGCCTCGAACACCACCACCAGAAAAAGAGGCAGCTATTTCCTGACAAATTGAAGATTTTCAGTCAAGGCAGTCTCCTAAGGCTATGAAAACGACAATAATTGGGGTACATAAACCCTGAAATACAATAGGAATGTAAAAACATTAAAGATATACTAGCCTCAGTGATTCTTGGGATGGCACTTTGTTCAATGAAAACAGAAAGTTGGGCCAGCACAAGAACAAGCCCAGAAGGAACTTTGTCTCTCTGTGTTCCCTCGTTCAAACCTTGATCTGTATTGGTCGAATTATTCTTTCCTGAAAGCAAGAGGAAGTGATCATCAAGTTTTCTGAAGAAGTCTTGAAATCCTTCCTGTACCCAGTCAATAATCAAGTCTCTCAAGTTCACCAGCAGCCCTAGGTTGTCATCAAGAAGTTGGTGGAAGTCCTGTGATACAGACAGAATAAGAGATTGAAAGGTGAAATGAAGTAGCATAACCATAAGAAACTTCAGCTTGTAATGCAATGCTTGTTTAAGATTAAATGCAAAAAAGGGTACAAGGACTACTATAATAAAAGAAATCAGCACAAAAAATAAATAAATTGAAAAGGAAAAGACAAGCTAATCATCAAATTGTTCAAACTAATGACATAGTTACTAAGAATGAGGATTATTGTACAAGAAGGAACATAAAAAGATAAGCTCTACCTGCTTATACCACCACATGGTCAGTCGGTAGAATTATTTAGGAAATTAAAACATGGTATACTAATTTCGTTCACAAAATGGTTTGTTTTCAATCAATAGAATTAGAGCAATAATGCATGCTTGAAAATGCACAAGTTTCCTAAACATTTCTAATAGTTCATCCAATATGGATTAAATTAACCATGTAAGATTAAAATGGTTTTTGTTTTGCAGTTCGTATTTGCATGGATCAACTGATACATGATGCCCCTGACACTTAATTGGCTGACCCAGAAATCTATATTGTATTTACTTCCTTATTTATTGTATAGCCTTACAAAAATGAAAAATAAGGAAAGAAAATAGAAGTTCTTCAGATTGAAGACCCGGTGCTTTTTAACATACATGTACCATATAAACATATCACATTTCTGGAGATCAACGGGTTAGTACTGTTGACTAATACTAATAGTCAAATTCGTGCTAAAAAATCATCAACAAATCTAAGTTTCATGTGAAACAAAAGTTAGGAAGATCTGGAATGGATTTTTGTGTGATAAGAAGTATTTTGGTGAAATGACAGCATATGCAGATCTGAAAATTGCCTAACATGAATGAGCATAACTTGAGCATAACCAAAACTAGAAATGACTCCTACATATGCAGACAGATATAGTTTTCAACTATTCACAACTCCTCGTGTTTTACCTGCAGGACATCCATGCTGCCTTTGATTACCGCTTTTTTGCTGGCATCAAAGGCAGACTGCAAAGAATATTCTTCTTCTACCCCCTCCTTCGGTCTACATTGGACTTTTGTAAGGGCATCTGCCAGTTCAAACAATCAAACATTCAAGAACAAGTGAAACTCATGCAGTCAATGGCATGTTGTGAATGTCATATATTTCTTTGAAACTGTGTTTCCTATTATCTTTGATCAGATAACATAATATATTTAAAAATCATCAAGTTGTTCAGATCTCTAAGAGTCTATGCAAGTGTCACCATAAGTCATTTATTTCTCTTAGAGTTGCTGAACCTAGTCCCATCTTTGTCACCACCAGCGAACAGCAACAAGCTTTGATCTAAATAGATCAACGTTTTACACTTCCAAAACTAGAACGCTGAGACTAACCTGAGATATCAAGCAGCAGAAAAGAAAATGTGCTTTTAATATACAGTTTGACAGCAACATGGGCAGCCTGGAACCATATAAGTGTGATCAATACACTAACTTCATCCAAATATAAGCATTACACAGTTTATTTTCAGTAAGATTGGAGAGATGAATAAACATCTAGGAGACGAAACTATAAAATACAAAATTGAAGGAATGACAAGGAAAACCTCCAAAGAAAAATCAGATAGAGCAGCCCCACGTAACACTTCATCCATCAAGAGCACATCCGTCCAAGTTACTCCTGCATGAAGATGGGCATTTGATTATAAATCACATTCAGATTGAAATATGCAAAGGTATACGAAAATGAATGAAATTTCGAGATTTTACTCTCAAAGTTTGTAGAGAACTGATCATCTTATGAAGAGCTCAAGAAACAAAAATAAAGTTGAACTTATTTCATGATTATATTCACAAAAGTTTAATGGTGTCAAGCATCAATATTCCCATGGACTATGATAACAACTAAATTTTTGTTGAGACTGATTTTGAATTACAACAGGCAAAATTTTAGTGAATTCGGGATTATTCTCCACTCTCCAGTTGGCATCCAGAGAAAATCCTGCAACCAAAAAGTTCTTGAGCACAGTATTAACTCACCAAGCACACTGCTTATTGGCTCACGAGAACATAAAAGCTCCACTGTTTTAAAAAGCAACACTTCGAACTTGATAGAAAACGTTTTTGGTAGAAGTCCCTTTTGCAAAGCCCCTTGGTTAGTAATAGAAGAATTTCTCATTTACAGGACTTCTTTTAAAGTTCATTAAGGAGGTTGGTTTTGATCTTCTCAGTTTGTTTTTTTTTTTTTTTTTTTCTTTTTTCCCATAGGTAAATGAGATAGAGGAAGATTATGTTGCATTAAAAAATGAGGGATTCAAATTATGAACAGCAAGAAAAACTCATCTCCATCTGAATTCAACAGGAATATGCGAAGACTTGAAAAGAAGAGTGAAAATCAACTTCACCAACCAATTGATGTACTTCATTATGAACATCCTGCAAACCTCTACTCCTAGACTAGTTTACGAAGGCAGCCTACTTCACCAAAATCCATTCCCAATGCACACCTTAACTGCAGTGGTCTCACCAGTCACTTCTAGATCACTAAAATGCTAGTTTAAAAATGAAGACAACAATAAAGCAATCAGTAGATTCACCCAAACCTATGTAAGGACCTTCGGCTATAATGCACATATCACTCCACTATTCTCCTTGGTTCGACTATAATATCCATATTACTCAGTAGATTAGCCCAAACATCAGCAAGGACATGTAACTATGTTAAAGAAGAGATGACTTGTGTATCAAATAACATCTCCAATTCTTTTATGGTAATGATAATATCAATTCATTGGCTAAAACACAATTTCAAGCAACCTCTATTGATCCATCTTCAGTGACCATCTAACTCTTAGACAGTTGCCTAGCTGAGTAAAAGCAAAGAGAGCCCCAGTAATCTAAAGTCTAAACTTATCAGGTTTATCCAGGCAATTGCTAACTTAAAGAATCTATAAACTCAAACTCAAGTACCAACTACGTGGGGCAAAACAACTGGTTATTTTAAGTACTTAAAGTAGCACTGGCAGAACCAGTACAATGACATCTAATGATGAAATGATAGGCATTTAAAACTTAACGAAGCATTCCCAGTAGATCTGCTGAACCAATTCGTCTATCAATTTGTTGTCGAGTGGCTTCAAAGTGCCTACAGGAAAAAAAATGCCAATGACACAGTTTTTCTTTTTTGAAAGATCATTCAAGAAAAGAGAACATCAGATGATGCTGCAGATTTGAGAAAATGCCGAAAAATAAACCCATACTTGGTAACTAGGTCTTGTGCAAGTTTGATTAGTTCCTGTTCTGAATCAGGGAATATCACTCGATAAGCACGAACAGCTTCCACAAATTCGCGAGTAGAAGCCTACACACAGAACGTTGTACATAAGCAATGATTCCTGTGCATGGACTAACTACAGATATGTTAGACAGTAAAACAAAGAAAAACCTAACACAGAACTACACCCAACTGGTTGACCAGCTTGTTGGGTTAATTAATGTTGAAGTTAAAGTCAATAGTATTCTTGATAAATTAGGGAAACCCGCCAACACAATGAGAAGTTCCTGGAAACTATACAGTAAGTTAGTAACTAGTATAAAAAGGTTGGGGACTCTAGGTTCCAACACAATTTGCATCCCATACATTCTTTTTAAAGTAGTTTAGAATCAATGAAGAAGGGCAAAGATCATATGAGAAACAGTTTCTTTAAGCATCATGAGGTTTTCACCAAATGAGAAGTTACTTCTACTTCCATAGTAAGGGCATAGACATAAATGTACTAAATTACAAACTGATTTAAATTCTCTACAAGGCAAGACATGGATCTAGAGAACTTAGCTATCAGAATGTTTTGAAGTGCTTTGCATGAATAGTTGGCAGAACCAGATAAGATGCTTATTTTTAACTGTTAATAACTCAGTTGCTCCCTTATACAGAAACCTCCAAGAATATATCCCCCCCATAAGCAATTTAAAAAAAGAAAAACCAATCCCACACATTCTTCATAGCAAAAATCTATAAGAAAAGGCCAATGTAAATCCCATTTCATGTTCACTTACCTCAGGAGCAGCAGAAAGAACTGAGTCAGGAAAATGTCCACGACTAGCAGGTTCATCATGATCCACTGAAGCATTACTTATTTCTCTAGCATAAATTTGAAGGTCAACAAGGAATTGTTCCAACTTTTCCAGGAGTTTTGCCTTCAAGCTGTCAACCTGTCAATTCATGGCCAAACTGTCATGGTTCACACATCAACACATATTCAGAATGACTAGTTACCTTATAAGAATGAACCATGTAAAAGAAATAACAAATAATCTTGATAGACAAAATAAAACTGGAGAACACAAACCGGGAAATCCAACTGCTTAAGAAGCATTGCGGCCCCAGCTCTCGCATGTATAGATTCAGAATCTGAGAATAGCTTTCCCTGAAAGGAAAAGTTTCAAGTGTGAGATCTATCATTATTATCATTATAGCAGCAAAGAACCAGGAATTCAGCCAGTTATACCCAGAAAAATTCAACTTCTATCCTCATTTATCACATTTACGGCTATATCATAAATTTCCCTCAGAAAAAGTGCTGGCTCAAGCCATGACCTTCCAGAAAATCATTAGAAAACCTGTCCTCCAGTCATGAGAAACCTATTTTCCTTCTAAATTGCCTGACCATAAGTCAGAAGCATCTAGCAAACAGGCCCAAACAACAAAGGACCTCAAGATCAATTACATTACATGACAACTACACATTCAGTCTCATCTCAGAGCAATTTCAACCTTAGAAGCTCATACATTTAAAAGATAAAGTGTACACGAGTCACCTTGGCATATAGGGTACAATTTCTGTTAGAGATTTGCAATCTTTGTTACTATCCTGCCTACAAAACTAAGACTTTGTTTAAGAACTGGAGGTCATTTCTTTTTGGTAATTTTTCTGAAATGACATATCACTTTACATTTTGAATTTATTTATCCATTCATTGCCCTAATGGGAATTGAAGGGGCTGGAAACCACTAGCTTATAAGTACACTTCGTTCATTCTCACTGTTTATAGAATTAGAATCCATCACATGGACTGATAACACATTTGATCGGATAATAACAAATCAGAAAAATTCATATAATTTGTATAACAACTTGTGAAATACTGGTCGAGCTGAAGTGCCACAAGGTATTATCAACTGAATTTTATAGAAAACTGATGTAAAAGTATTTTTTCTTAAATATCTATTTCTTCCAAGCAATTAAACATAGACTGGGTTTTAAATATTCCTTTTTCTTTTTTTTATTTGGCTGAGGGGTTTTAAACATTATGCATCTACTGTTAGACATCTCTTTTTTCTTTTCTTTTGATAAGCAACCATTCAGTGTCTGGCTTCCTACAGTCTTTATAAAGTATGTGAAGGGCTAAGAGGCATGGCTCTTCTTCTCCCACAGTTCCTACTATCAACCACTAAATTAGCAGTATGCCAACTCTTGCATGTGACCAACACTAACTGCTGAAAACAAAATTCAACTCAACAAAATCTTCAGTGCCAACTACTTGAGACCAGTTACATAGGTCAATTTTCCCCCATCCCCTTTTGATAGGGATCAAATCCTCCCTTAAACCATCGGTCATCGTTTATTTTCTCACCACCTGGTCCACCGCAACCAACATTCCTTTTGGCTCCATTTTCTTGTAGAACATTTTTTCAACTTGATTTTGATCACCATGCTCACTAGTGCATCCCTAGATTTTCATTAACATGATAGAACCATCTCACATAACTTCCCTCGTCATATGCTCATTTGTGAAGTGGTTAATAATAATCTCATGTAACTTCCCTCATCATATGCTCGTCACGTGAAGTGGTTAATCTAAATAGATGCCACTAAATAGAAACTAAAGCAAAACAGATGTTACCTGCAAGTTCTTTATAATAACAGCCACTACTTCTTCAGATGCTCTCCTACAATCCTGGAATGATGAGTCCCCATATGCCTAGTGAAGCAAAACAAAGAGGTATTGATATTATAAATGAGAACTAAATTAGAAAAGAAACAGGACCATGTAAGAAAATTAACCTTGAAAATCGGCATGGCTCCATTATAAAACCTGACTGCATCAGCATAAGCTTCTGATTTTATACACTTTCCAAGTCTAGAAGGTAGATCATATATGAACTGCTCTTTTCAACATAAGATGAAATATGTGTAACTCATACATGGCCAAGCACCCAAATTTACATAAAGGTTAGAGTGTGGGACCTGAAGTAAGACTACATCCACCTATTTGGAAAATTAACCAAAACAAATCTAAATCACAAGCTCACAGAATTGAAAAATGACGCATTCAGTTCAAATATAGTCTCTTCAAATAACAACTGCACTACCTTGTAACTGTTAACTGACAAGAAACCTCAGCAGTCCTTAATTAATTCCACATGGTTTAGAGCATAACACTCAGAAGAGAGAAGCTAAGCCACAGTGAAATTAATTGGAATAAGGATCCATGAGGCAAGTGATGAGTTATTCATTTTGTTTCTTTCTTCTCAGAAAGCAAACCTCAGGACAGTTAACAAGACAGGTACTAGCCCCCCGATGGATGGCAAAGTCAATTCCAAATCAAATTGGTTGTATTGTAGAACTTAGCAATTAAGTTAAGCAGACAGTCAGACACCAAAGTTTTGATGCTTCACTTTATTACCTGAACTTTACGCAGAAGATTACGTGTTTGATGCAATCTCTCTATATGCTCTCTTTTTTCAAAAAGAGAAGTGTTGACCCCATCACTTCGAGATTGCACGGACAATATCTGCAATGATGATGAAGAAGAGGTGATTCTTTACCACATCTTTCCTTTCTTTCCTTATACCTTATCATCTTACATTAAAAGCAATTGTCAACCAACACCAGAAATAAATGCTTTCCAACACCTTTTCAAGAAGCTGTTCCATGTTTGATTCCATACCCACAATATTGTTTTTCATCCTGAAGAAAAAAAATAACATCAACCAAGTATTCTTCATCTAAATTGTAATCAAGAAACCCAAAAGAAAAAAAAAAGAAATAATATTATCTCCATCTACAAAGCAGGACAAACATTTACAAATATTATTGTTATTGTAACCGTCATGATCATAGACATCAATATCAGGCCTATGAACTACAACAAATATAAATAATTATTTTCTGTAAAATTGTTGGACATTAAGATCGAAATCCACATTCAAATGCATCAGTATCCCAATGTCAATATTTCTATGGGTTTATCTTTATTATGTTGATCTGTGAAAGTAGTATCTTCAAACTGCTAGCAGATAATAATATAAGTTGGAGCAACAGTTCGTTTACAACGTGAAAATAGAAATAACTACCTTTTAATTGTCTCAGTGGCACTAATAAACTTGTTGTAGTTTTCATACACCAACATTTGCAAGTCAGTGTCAAGATTTTTAATCTCAGACGCCATCCCGACATGTCTTTGAAGCAGGCCCTCTAAATTTGACTTTTGTACCTAAAGATTGTAGAGAGAGACGTAAGTAATTATTGTTCTGATCCTACTACCACTGACAATGCAACTGATGCATTAAGGTTGAAAGGAGTTCCGATAATTGGAACCATTTCCAATAAAACCTGAAAACAAACTTGGACTGCATTGATCAGAATCTAAAACCTAAAACCACTTATGCATTAAGGGTCCTAAATGAGATATAAGGAAAGTTGTTTGGAGATGGCACTTGGCACTTGGCAGCAACATTAAATAACTTTCCAGCCACAATTGCTGTGACAACACTTGGTATAATCAAACAACTAAACTATCATAAGAGCTACATCTAACAAGCAAGACTCAATCTCTAGATCGAACTTAGTTGGGGCAAGATGACATAATTGGGGTATATAAGACAGCAATTAAATTATAACTGCCCTGAACACAGGCCTCTGATCAAATCGCGTCAGGCTTCCCAAAAGGTTTTGAAAATTTGGCTCCTTGGTTGAGAGTTGATACGCCTGTAATGGTTGAATGCAACACCTTTGATTACTGCAGCCAAAACTAGCCCCCTCCCCAACTACCCAACCCTCAACCCTGCACACCCACAGGCGCACTAGAAGCCCCTAAAGGCAGGTACAACCCCTTTCATAAATTCCTAAAGACTGAAAAAGAATGGTGCATGTTACTTGTTTTGTTTTCTCTGTTTTAATAACATTCATATCCAAGCTTCGTCAAACAATTACACAATAAAGAAATAATTTTTTTTGATAAGTTACAAATAAAATTAAATAAATAAATATACAAGCACATACAAAGTGATGCTTATAACTAAAAATGCTTTCAGGAAAATTGCAATAACAACTGAGGTGCAAATTCAAGAATTATTTGTTTCTCATCAATATTTTAGAACTATAAAACATAATTGACCAATAAATTAGCGTAATCAGGATGTCTCTGAGTTATATCCATCTCCTTCTTGACGTATACTTTGTCTTTAATGCAAACCTTAAAGCTTTATTTTAATCTCACCAATTCCTTACCGGTCCCCCTTTCAGATGGATGAACGACCGCGCTCAAAGTTCTCTACTCTGCTAGTCCCAAGACCAGGGAAGTACTTATAATTGGGATTGTGAAATGGCCAGCATTTTAACCTTTCATCAAATCTTAACAACCATAAAAGCTTAAATTTATTAACTAAGATAATAATGGATATGTAACTTCTTTTTTCTTTTAGTTGTTCCCTTACACAAAAATATTCTAGATTTAAGATTTGTAAGCCAGAAAGCATAAGCACCACTCAGATAGAAATGATTCAACTAATTCTACCATAACATCTTAACAACCCAATCTCTCTTTGATTCTAATGGCAGCTGGAAACAGTGCTCCTCTTTGAGAGCCATGGGTAATGTTTCAGAATTCTCATTCCAGCATTGATCTAATCTTCTTGGAGTTCTTCCCCCTTTGAATTTGATTCGAAACTGAATCATAGACGGAGGGGAATGAACACAGCTACTGCTTCTGTCCAAATTCTCCTAATTTCTTTTTGGACGTTTCCACAACCTCACGCACAATTTTGAAGACGACAGGAAGAATACAGTAAAGAAGAAAGAATTTCTTGTAAACTATTTCAGTCCAAGATCCTGTGATTACTTCTATCCTCAGTACTAAGATGTCCATGAACAGCCACAAAATCTCTCAATCAGTTCCTACAAGACACCAAGATCGAGATGAAACTGAAAGAGAAAGATGGAACGATCTACGTTCTATCCAGTATCAAAATTCGCCCCAACTGAGCGCTCGCCCATGCCTCCACTCAACTACCACAAAGAAAGATTGAAGATGAGAAACAAGTAGAAAGGGGGTATAGAAATACACAGTTTCGCAAAGCATTTAAATCCAACAAGAAGATCAACATTACACTTAACGAGAGAGAGGAGTTCCCGTTTTCTGCGTCAGATCCGTATTATATAAGTGTATATACGTGCGTATAATGTACATGTACATATTTCTTGAACGATCTTGAAAATTGATGCAGAGAAAGAATAAATGATTGAGAGAGGAAGGGGGAAAGGCCTACGAGGAGATTCATGTACTGGTCGGCGTCGAAGGAGGTAGTGTTGATGGTGTCGAGCGTGGCGTATTTGGAAGAAGTGTTGGCGGGCATTGAAGGAGGAAGAGGATCCGTGGAGTAGAAGCTCGACAACAGATCTCTCATTCTCTTCGCCTTGTCGTCCAACGGAACATCATCGTCCACCGCCATCTTCTCTCCCTCTCTTTCTTGAAAACTCTCGACAGGTTTTGCAAATCGCGATCGATTCACGTTCGAAGCTTTCCGAGGACTCGACGTTTTTAAAGAGGACGAATAGACCGCCTACAGGAATGCCGTTACTTCAACATAAAATTAAAATAAATTTATTTATTTGGTTTGATAGGATTGAAAAAATAAGAAAAAACTTTGAATAGTCATTTGTCAAAAAAGTTTCTTTTTTACTTAGCTACACATAAAAAGGGAATGTATAAATAATGTTATTTTTTTACTTGATAAATTTAAAATTCAAATATATATAGAATTTATCCGTCATCTTTCAAAACCTCAAGAGATATTGTTGAAATTAATAATTTAATCTCTACAAATGAGAAAATAGTCCAGTGCTCAGGTAGTACAAAGTATTGAGTGATAATTTCTATCACATGATGATATGTGATGTGAAAATATATTAACATGATGATATATGATGTGGAAATACATTAACAACTTAAAATTGAAAGGTGGTAGAGAGATTTTAAAAAAAATATCTTATCAAATTTTGTCAAATGACATTTTTTTCTTAAGTCTTTCTACTACTCTATTAATTCAAGTTACTGATATATTCACCTACCACGTGTTACCGTTTAATAAAAATTATCACTAAATATTTAATATTACCTGACCATTAGACTTTTTTCCTTTCAAATGACTCATACGTTTTAAAATATTAAAACTGTTCAATTGAAACAGAACCTTTATATATAAATCATTTCACACGTCGAAACTGTTCATATATTTGACAAAGTCTTTTTTATTTTATATATGAATGGCAAAGAGTCTTACCATAATATTTTTGACAAAGTTTCCGAACTCTATGAAAGTCACTACTTGAAGTGAACGCTTTGCCTAACTTTTTTTTTTTCCACCCACTACTTTTTACGTAGGATTTCACAAAATAACCCTCAATTGAAAAATAATATCTATTTAACACAATTTTGAATTTTTTTAAGTTAGCATTTGTGTGATAAAAAAAAATGTAGTTTGTGCAATATTGCAGATATGCAGGGTTTACAATGCTTGGCTGGTCCAATGTGGCCCTGCCCAGGTGGTTTAAAAAAGAAAAAAGAAAAAGTCTATTTGGACTTTCTATTTAAGGAGGTCAACTCACATTACAAATAAGTATTTTTGTTGTCATGGTTATTCCAATAGTATCCACGAACAAGAATTCAGGGGAAATTAGAGAAAGCTTATAAGCTTGGTTATATAAGTCTATCATCTTTTTAATTTTTTTAAAGTTTTTAATAATAAAAAAAATTTGTTATTTTCACAAAATTTTTGTATAAAATTTTGTATTAGAATGATATGGTAGTGACAATTTTATAACTAAAACTTATTATTATGATGGGTGCTTTGTTATGAAGTGAAAATCTCTCATTTTAGACATATTATTTTATAGTATAGAATTTTCTGTTTGTATATCATTACTCTAAAAAAATAAAAAACATTACATAAATACCCATAATATGATAGAAAATAAATTTTGGTTTAGAAAACTAGTTAAATAAATTGATCCAAGTACAAATCAAATTGAATTATTAAAAATTTTGGCAGGTGAACATTACTCCGATCAAATTAAAACTAAAACTAAGATCATGCCCAAATTAAAGCACATATGAATTATAATATACTATTCATCATGGTGTAGCATATATCAATTCGTGTTGTAGTATACCATAACAAAGACACATACATCGATTCATGTTGTAGAACATATTAATTCTTCATATTGCATCAAACGAATTATACACACTTCTAATCTACAGCATTTTATATGCCTATTTAACATCCCTGTTAAAGAACCGTCTTTCTATTTGGCATATCATTGGACACCTCACAAGCCTCGACTACCTTCCAATTCCTGTGGGCCATTTCAAATAACGTCATTTGTGTAGTCTCTTACTACTTGTGTTTTTTTTTCCCCCGCTAAGCTAGTATTGACTTTTCAGTTGCACCTGACAAACTGTATTTTCATAATATCAATCCTTAAGGATTGCGGAATGACCTGCATATGTCTTTAATACAATCAAAGTTTGGGTTTTGGTCGAATATTAACAAAGTTGCACACAACTCCACATATAATAATTGCTGAAAAAACGGAGAAAGAGCACTTAGAAAGTCTTAGCACACTACTACAGAAGTGCAAAAATTGTATTAGTATCAACAAAAGGCCGTTAGCTATAAACTTCGAATAAGAAACAGCTAACTACCGAAAATACAACCTGCATTATATACATTTTTAAATTAATTTTTGTCAAATTAAACAAGAGAATAAAATGTCTCTCTAATTATCTAATATCTTCTTTCTTGATTATCTAAACAAGATATGAATACTTCCTTTCTCTTTCTCTTTCCCTCTCCTCTTAAATAACACTTTCCTTCACCTCCCCTCCCTTTCATCTTCCCCCTTTCGCCTCTTCGCTCAATGTTTGTATCAACTATGTGTTTTTATTAAGTAATGTAAAAATTATTTTACTCTTATACATTACCTAAACAATAACTAAGCTTAAAACTATTCTGTATGAAAAAAAATTACAGTTTCGTCCCAAATAAATAGAAAATTAGAAAAACTTTTACTTCCAAAAGGGTATGCTGCACCTGATGTGGACACATTTTGTGTCCAAGATCTGCCCTATTTCTTGTAAACTCAACTTACGCGGACCAACAAATCCTCCGCTGAAACTGTGTGCTCATCAAGTGAGAGTTTATTTATAAGTTTGAATTGAAATAACTTCGATTTAATTAGGAATGTTGGCATTGTAGCAGTTCCGATATATGTTATTGCATCTACCAAGAAAATCAAAGTCCCTTATCAGTAATCACGATTTGCTTGCCCAAGCTCTCCGGTCCTCTTCTGATCTTGTAAGTTTTTAAAGTAGTATAAGTACTATGATCTCTTGTCCTTGGATGAAAATCAAAACATGATACAAATCATTGGCAGTTGTATTTGGTTGATTTAATTGAAATTCTATTATTGTTCATGTCCTGACCTTCTGAAGGTTGTACCAGATGACAGTAAGAAGGTTAAGTTAGTCATTACAAGTAACAAGGTATAAGACTAACTCAACCCCCATCTGCTTCTGGAGTAGCTTGTAGACTGGTCTAAGTTCTCTTACCCATGTTTTGTGTCTCTTTTTTATCCTTCTTTCCTTTTTTGTTTTTTGAAGCTCAATGCACTAGTGGACTATGTGTCTCCTGATGAGATAGCTGAGAAAGCAATTAATACGTTGAAACTTTTGGAATTTCTCTGTTTATTTCTTTATTATTCCTCATTTTGCGATATGGTTCTAAGAGCTCGCTAACCCGTCCAAGTTGAGAAATTAAATGACGAAAGAAACTGGAGAAAAGGCGTCCACTCAACTACCACAAAGAAAGAATATTGAAGATGAAAAACAAGAAGAAAAAGGGGTAAAGAAATATAGAGTTTCGCAAATCATTTAAATCCAATATGAAGATCAACATTAAACTCAGAGGGAGAGAGAGAAGTTCGGGTTTTCAAGTCCTAATATTTATTTATTTGCAGAGTATTTTGTATTTTTAAAATATACTAGAGGTATTTAGGATAACATAACCTAAAATTTTACCTCACTCAAAACCTAGGTTATATTTCCTTATCTATTTATTCATAAATTAAACCCGCATGCTACTAAGAATGGTGTGAAGCAGGGTTCAGTTATTTCGGGTCAAGTAGCCATTCCTAAATAAAAGTTGGGTCTAATGCTTAAAGCATATTTGTAGATACTTATGGGCTTATAGCATAACAAACTTAAGATTGAATAATATTCAGCTTATAATTGGATTTAACAAAAAAAATGTAGATGTCAGCCAGTTTATAACTAATGCAGTATTTATGGTTATTGCTCAAATAAATGAGAACAAGTCTCATCTAATTTAAATCAACATTAAACGCTAAGGAAGTTTATGAATAAAAAACAACGAGCAATAATAATCATCATCAATTATCATAAGTGCGGCACTCATCGGTCTCCGGGTAATCCTTGCAGAAAGTTTTCAGCGGGTCGGAGTCCTTCTTCTTGTCCCTCGCATGGCTAGCTGCCGCACTCAGCTCCTCCACCTCATCCCAGGCTGCCACGCACTCTCCGCTCGCCGGCTCGCCGGAGCAGGTCTCCTCGGCGTTCTTGATGCTATCCGCCACCTTCTCGGAGAGGCCTTCCGTTGCTGCGGCCACAGGTCGGACACACATGCGGCCGGGTACGGATTGGTTGGATATCTTCCATGGGTAGTTCAGCCAGGGGGTCTTAAGGGTCTGGGCCTTTGGTGAGTCTGATGCCTTGGCCATGACCCTTGGGGTTGAGAGGCTCACACCAGCAATTGTTGCCATTGTTTTTCTTGTTATTGTTTGCAATGGCAGCAATGGTGCAATAGTTGTAATGTGAGGGATATATAGCAATATTATTGGAATGTGTAATGCCTTGTGAACACGAATTTCTTATCAGGTGAGAGCCAAATGTAGGCTTCCACATAACATCGACTTGTGGAGATATCATTGTATCGAAATATCAGTTTTTCCAAAGTTCCTATTTTAGAATGACTAATAAGCCCTTTGATTCTGTGATTATTTGTCATTTGGGTAAACTGCCAAGTTTGAAAATTGACTAAGAGGCAATTGTATTTAGGACACCAAACATCTATGATGCCAACAGAATCCTTGATATTTTCCTTCGTTGAGGCTCTAACTTGTCGAAGACTTATAAAAATCTACAGCTGTTAAAATCACATGACAGATTCATGAACTGATGTTATAACAGCTGTTGGCATGTGACTACACCTTTCTTGCCTCGAATTAATTCAATCAACGTTTAGTTTTAAAGTCAAGCTTAATTAACTTGCTTCTGGGCACGATTCAACTCGTTTATAGTTTTCTAAGTACATTATTTATCCCAAACTTAATTAACTCATTTCTAAGCTCGATTCAACTCGCCTTTAAGTACATTGTTTGCACCCCTTACGTCTCTTTTTCGGAGTGATAATGTCCATTTAAAGTTCCTCACCTCATTGGTCGTACTTACAGGGTAAAAGTGTTGCTACATTTTAACTTTTCAAGTTTCTTGATTAGCATATGAAATATTAACATGGAAGAAGATCTTCACTTCATCTTGAACGGTTAATTATTCAAATCTGAGAACATAAAATAATCTAGTAGATAAATAATATTCATATTTTTAGGTACTATTGTTGTTATAATTTTTTACCTTCCATATAGCGATAGAGTCTTGTGTTCTAATGCTTGAATTTTAGTGACAATAATTAGTATTATCTTACCATTAAATAGTTAGTACTATCTTACTACTGAATATCTATATGCAAAAACAGACATCATTTACACGTGCTTTTGGTGTTGTTTAGAATACACATTTTGGCTTCCTCCCTATGGGGCTCTTTTGAACAAAGGCCTCATGTTATGGATTTGGATTTGCCTTAAATAAGAAAAACCCCTACCAAATTTAACAGCCGAATGCACAGGAACCAACAGGACAAATTCAACATTTGAAACCTAGCCCAAAAGATAACATTGAGAATTTTCAGACAGTGAATAGTGTACACAGTTAATCAGATTGCCCAAACTAGTCAATCATGTTCATTCGACGCACACTAAATCAGCTCTACTTAATGCAACAGATGCAAACTAATCTATTTAATCCAAATAGACGCAAACTAAATCATATTATGTTTATTTCCTTGGCCCATCAACCATTCTTAATATCTCCAAGAACAAAAGTGAAACTTTCCCTTCAGCCATTCCAGTTGAGGTGCCAATCTCAAGTAGTTGGGAATAATGTCGAAGGATTGCTAAATGGTCCTCCCAAAATTACATAACCAAAAATAAAATAAAAATGATTGACTCAATTACAACTCATTTGAGATTGGTTTATTAAATAAAAAAAGTCAAATTTAAACATATTTTTTAAAACTCATTAATTTTCAAAACTAAGTTCAAAATATTCGCTATTAGGCTCAATTCAACTTTTAAGCCGTAAATAATTGGGAACGGACTGTGAATGCATTTGGCAGTGGAATAAAGGGATAGATTTCGAAACCAATATTTTTTTCATTTGAATGTGAAGGCATTCATTGATTGTCTACCTAAAAAGTTGAAATCTCTTGGAGGGATAAGAAATTGGGAACGAGGGGGTATTACTTTTCATTAAATAAAACTAAAGTTTATTCATTTATTTATTTTTGATAAACCCATTGAACTTAAGTTTATATTCCCTCAATGTTGTGTATAGAACAATAGCCATCTCTTGTGAAGCTGCTGCAAGTACAGAGGGCATCATGTTTTGTTCATTATATTGGACTTGTTCCCTCAATGTTCCCTATTTGATCATTTGAAAATTTTTAAGTTTCAATCTAGCGTATCGAGAAACGAAGAGCTTGGAATCTGATTCCTTTCCTAATGCTCTCATTTTTTAAAATTATTTTTATATTTTAAAGACTGTTTGTTCCTCAATGAAATCCCTTATCTTTTGGGAAAAAAATAAAATAAAATAAAGCACGTACAAATTGAGTTTCATACACAGAGATGCTATGAACAGCCGGGCTGTTGTTAGCAAAATTCTTCCATATATGAGTCCACATGAAGCCAGCTGCCCTATAACCTTCAACTCCAATAAATAAAAATTTGGATACGAAAAAGTCCAACAGCCATCCTCTTGGAAACTCTTACACCCCCTACCCCATTTCTCACCTGCTCCCATCAACCTATTTCCAGTCTTCCAAGAACTCATAGAAAAAAACTCTCTCTCTCTCTCTCTCTATCTCTAGCTATATATATATATATATACATACTGTCAGTCTGCAATTGCTACTCTATTATTCGTCCTCCCACCTCTTATCTCTCACTCATGGCATCCTTCTTCTGTTCCACGAAATTTTTCTTGCTCCTCTTCCTCATATCGGCCGTCCCTATCGCCTTCCTCATCTCCCTCGAAACAGCAAAACCAACCACGCACGTGTACCATTACCACAGCACCGGGTGGCTCAGGGAGTGCGCCAAGTGGGACGATCTCAACCGCCGCTTTCTCGTCTCCTTCCTCGACGGCGGTGTGGGTCAGATCCGGGTGCCGGACGACCACTCTCCGGGGACCGCCTTGGAGGAAGTTCCAGTCGTTAGAGACGCTGACTTGGCCGGAAACGCGTCTCTTGGTATTGTCATCGACCGGCCCAGGAATCGTCTGCTGGTGGCGATCGCCGACGTGTTTGGCAATCGGTACGGTGCGCTCGCGGCCTATGATTTGACCACCTGGGACCGTTTGTTTCTCACTCAACTCAGTGGCTCAGGTACGAACCACAAAAAAGTAGGGACTACGATACTATGAGGGCCTACCAGCTCATTTATCTTGGCCGTTCAATTTTGTTCTCTTTCTTTCTTGCCTATATGTACATGTATATATACATATATATAAATTCGTGTTAGTGTAAAATTTTTATGGGTTGGACAATCTCTTCTGATGATAGCTCCCCCTTTTAGATTGAAGTTGTTCTGTATCAATCCTAGAAAACAATGGCTGACAAAGGGGTAGGAAATACTCAGTGAAGATGAGGATTCAAATTTTTGTTAATTGTGAGAGAGAATTATTACAAGACTAGTGTTCTTACACTTGGCAAAGTATATTATGAATTTTTTTAGGGTTTAGGACACCAGGGTGAATGCAAGAATAAAATTACTTCGCCCTTTTTGTCTTTGATTAAAATCTTATACAAATCTGTTTTCCGGGCAATTCTGCTACCCTTCCTGGCCTTTCCTTTGGTCTACCAATCAGATTTCCCATATTTTAAGATTGCTATGAAGAATGACTGACAGACTCTGTATCTGTCTTCCCTTCCTTGTAATGTGTCCAAGTGTCGAAAGATGAAGTTGAGTTCACCTCTTATGTAACTTTGCTAGATATTATTATCTAAAGCATTTAATGCCTTCTACCTACTGTCTGGGAGGGAAAAAGGTTGTGGGGGCTTGCCACTTCATTGTTGGTGGATTCAAGAGGATATAGGAGAGGAGTATCAGCAAATGCCCCTGAAAACTGGAAACTCCTAATTATTGTGGGTGGGTTCTGAATTAATTAGTTATCAATAAAGTGGTTGGGTTACTGACCGTCCTTGTTTGAGTTTGGGGGTGGTGGTGGTGGTTGGCTTTGTCAACTCAAAATACAGCGCCTTAATTGTTGTCTACTTTCTGATTTTTATAGCCTTTCAAGGTCACCTTTGGTTGGCTCACCAAAGTCGCGTACCAACCATTGAATTCTATGTTAAAAAATTCACTTCACTTACTGACAAACTATAGAATCAAGATAAGAAATTTAAAAAATGGGTGATGTTTTGTGTGGCTTATTTTTTATTTATATATAGCTATAATCTCTTGCACTCAGCTCCGCCAAGAGGAATTGGTAAGTTTTTTATGCGTACGGAATCAAAATCCCTTGTATTTTGCAAAGCTCAATGGAGAAACTAGCTAGAAATTCTCGGTTTTCTCATCACAATGGCTCATGACGTCATACCACAAATTTTTAATGTTCAAGTGACAAGCCGAAAGGCTATATACGTTTATATATATAGATACATATTTTGGAGGGACTTATTTAAGAAACGGTTAGTAAAATCAAGTGCCAATCAACCCCTTCAAATTGTCGTCCTTGTCTTTTGTAGCTCCGATATGAATTATGACATCTTGCCAATCAATCTTGATCCATTAAACTTACACCATGACGAGTAGGATGAACCTTCACATGACACAAGAGTCAATGTGTTTGCCCACGGAGTAATAGATTAGAATTTCACTGTGATTTCTTTCTTTTTTTTCTTTCAATTCTATTCTCTTCTATTCTGTGTTTTTCTATTTGATGCCTTCTTCGTTTTTACCCCTCTTGGTGTTTCTTTGCTAATTAGCTATTAGCATTTCCTAATGCTAAATCTTGTAATGTAATGTTCTTCAATTGCGCAGGAGATGAGAAATCCCTTGCAGATGACGTAGCAGTTGATCCAGAAGGCAACGCATATGTCACCGATGCCAAAGCAAGCAAGATTTGGAAAGTGGGTGCGAAGGGAGAATTCCTATCAACCATAAGAAGCCCACTCTTCACTGCAAAAGAGTGGTACAAAAACTTGGTTGCACTTAACGGGATTGTTTACCATCCAAGTGGGTACTTAATAGTCATCCATACTTTCTCTGGCAATCTATTTAAGGTCGAGGTAGGAAAGGGAGATGAAGTGAAGTTAATTGAGGTGGCCGGCGGGCCATTGTCATTCGGAGATGGGATAGAGTTGTTATCCCGCACTAAGCTCGCGGTTGCTGGGAACCCTTCGAGATTGGTTGAGAGCTCCGATGACTGGGAGACGGCTGCCGTTGTAGGCAAGTTCAAGGGGCCTATGCATCGTCTGACAACGGCAGCGACGGTGAAGGATGGGAAGGTGTATTTAAATCATATGTTCGGCCTGGGATATCCTAAGAAGAAGCATGTCCTGGTTGAGGCAGTTTTTTCCTAGTTAGAATGAGGCATGATGAAATCTTTGTTTGAGTGTGCTCATGTGTATCGATTGTGTACCACGTTAAGGTTTGATTTCCTACCTTTAAAAACACAAAATAGAAGGAGAGGAGTGTGTTGGATTTGCTTCGAAACTACTGAATCAGCCAAGAACATTTTGTTCACTTTTGAATGAATTTTGTTTCTTCTGCTACGGCTTGTTCGATGACCCTCGCGCAAATGATCCTAACTAATCATATTTCTAAGTCATTTTCCAAAATCAAAACTACCCATGCAAATCATATCAGCATAAACATTTGCATAACATCCAACGTATATATTAACCGAATATGCATTACATTATTACCATAAGATTACAGCACTAATATTCTCCAACAGCATTTCCAATCTCTTATTCCTGATTTACAACTTCAGTAGTAGCGAGAAATTTCTAGCTTATTGCCAAGCAATGTGTTTGTTTCGACCTCTACAAATATTTCGAGGCATACATGCATGCATACATACTTCTACACTGCACTATATAAGAGTTGACTCACAACAATTGACGACTATCTCTATACAATAGGTGTAGCTTGGATAGAAATATATGGATAGTATGGAAACATGCCTACAGCTATACACAGTGAAGTATATGTTGAGATGATTAATCAATGAGATTGGTGTTTCTTCGCTCGACCTTGAGAAATTGATGAATCATCTCCCTTAGAACCCTCTGGTTTCCGAGCCCATGCAGGTGCTTGATCAGGTCCATAGCGATAGTCATAGAAGAGCTCCTCGCTAGCTTCAATATGCTCCTTAGCAAAAATGCCAACTCGATGATCACCAGCTACCAGCATTACCTGTACAAATCGTCATCTTGGCTCAGTCAATAGATCCAACATTCCACAAGGAAGATTAATGGAACACACGCACCTTTGCATAACAGTTGGGGTTTGATGAGTGGTTCGCAAATTTCAGCTTGTCTCCTTTGCGGTAGGCATCAAGGACATACTGTGGAGAAAGAAAGATCATGTTAAAATGCCAAAGTCTAAAGCTACAAACTCTCTTTTCTTATGTTATATGAACTCTTGTAAATTTGTGAAGTTTGGACACTTAACACTAGGGTTAGAATATGAAATATGCGTCCGACATGTTTAGATGGACATGCACCCAACAAATATATTAAAGTTGAGAAGTTTACTCAAACTATGCATACAACTCCCATACTGGGTATAAAAAGCTTTGTTATTTGATAAATAATGTTTTATCCTAAATAAATTAAAGAAGTATTAAGAAATATGAGATTTAGCAGTGTTGTGTCCTTAACATGAGAATTAGATAAATCCAATACTTAAAGCATGTACTTGCACCTGATGCCTGCCCCTGAGTCCAGGTAACATAAGTGTTTCTATTATTTCCCCCTGGTTTAATGACTCAGCATCTCATGTTGGCATGTACAAGAAATTTTCAGTAACAAGACAACAAAGGAGAGGAGTATGAAGAGGAAGAGGAGGAAATGAAATGCAAATAGAGACTACAATGAACCAGGTAAGCACCGTAACTTGGATTTTGGGAGAGAGAGAGAGAGAGAGAGAGAGAGAGAGAGAGAGAGAGAGAGGAGATTCAAAACATTCTTTTTTTGGACATACTGATCAACCAACTCAACAAGTAATGATGTACCAGATCGGCTAATGCTCCCAGGTTGATGCGATGTATTCCACCAGTTGACTGAAGACTTGATTATTGGTATATCGATCGGTCCAGCACGGATTGAAATAGGAGCCGGTTCGACAGGAAGCTTTTGAAAACGCAGTGCACCCAGGTAAATAAAAAGACAAGTTTATCCATCAACCAATAAGCGTCAAGTTTGATTTGCTTTTGGGCCTTCTAATTAGAAAATAATTACTTATCTATTAAAAAAAAAAAAAGAAATCAACTCCAAAAGATTCAAGACCATGCAGTATAACAAAGGGTTGTAGATTGTGACAGCTATGGATTACCTGCAAATGTGTCTTGATTATGAACAAGGAGAAAACAAAAGGATCCTAAGCAACTAGGATGGTGCCTCCAAGATCATTAAAGGGGCCTATGGATTATAGGCAACAGCAATTGCTATTGTTGTCATCATTTTTGTATCTGCTAATTACCTCTCTCTTATACTTCCTGTAAAATAGATTATGTTTATATTTGTTCAGAAAATTTCTCGATCATGTTATCATCCATTCTTGTGCAGTGAACCAGTCCTCATTGCATCTGTTCCACCCAGTATAAACGGTACTCCCAACTTCTTATGAATGAAATAAATTCCACCCTCAATACTGATACCGCAAGAAGGGTTAACTAGGGATAGTCCAAAATTTTGGTAATGGCTGCCCTAAATTCCACCCTCAATACTGATGCCACAAGAAGTGGCTGCCCTAAACTCAAATCCACATTCTAACACCTGGAAGCCCAAAATATTATAATTGCATCAGCCAATGCCCCATTTCATTTTCATTTCACCTAAAAGTACTAAATGAGGTTAAAATTGATTGAAAGGGTATTAAGAAAAGAATAACAGTCTGATATACTAAAACCAAAGGACCAAAGTTCGGTTTTACCCCAAAAATCAAAATGGGGAAGAAGATTGATGAAGAAGATCAAAGGAAAAAAAAACCTCCACAAATTATTAACTATCTTAGAAGAATTTAACACAAAGTCCCAAAACAAATATCTATACTTTTTCTAATCTACCTTTGATTCATGTTGAAGCATATATTCGGGGGGTGGGTGCAGGGTGGACGGTTTTAAAGCAGACTCCCCATTCATTAGATAGAGAAGATCACCAAGGTTTCGTGATCGGCTTCCGAACTTATTCCAATTCCAAGAGCTCGGATCGGCTCATTCAATGAGCATTCTCAATATTATGCCTTGAAGAGGACTCGAACTACATAGAAATATCAATTAGACAATGGAAGGAAAGAGAGGTGGATTCTTTTTGTATATGCTGGTTGTACAGGGTTCGCCCCCTTTAAGGCATTTTCTCTTTATAAATCTTAAGGATTATATAAAAAATAAAAAAACAAAACGAGAGACAGAATTTGAGCTTTAGGTTAAATAGAACTAAAATAATGTAGAATATAAAGGCTACACATATTCAAGGGGCTACCCCACGGCATATGTTGTTTGCCAATGACACAATTTAATTGACAGAACTAATAGAGGGTTAGTTCTAGGTCAAGCCTAAAGGGAGATTCTTTGAAGTCTAAAGAGCAGGGAGGCCCGGACGGGGTAATCCTAAGTGAAGCCTCACAAAAAGAATAAAGCTTAAATTTTTTGGGACATAAATATTACAACAATATATGTATATAAAAATATATTGGTCCATTGGTGATGAGCCACACAACTTGGGTGGCTGCCCCCTTACATGTAAACAAACACCCAAACCCCCAAAAAAACACCAAAAACCTGGATGAAGGTGGTACTCAATCCAAGGTCGCAACCACAAGACTTCACCAGCTTAGCTAGTTGCCACCTTTAAAAATACTAAAAAGGTATGTAGAACAAAAAGAAGAGAACCAATGTTGATGATCGAAAAGGGAAGGCTAGACAAAAGACAATAATAGAGTATAAGTTTAGCAAAACTACAGGAAAAAAAGGATAGGATATATAAGTGACAATGTCCAATATCATGGATAAATAATCCATAAGGAAGAAAATTAATAAGCCATTGCTCATAATAGAAAAAGAGACAGGCTACAAAATGTTGGAGATTTAGATTGTCACTTAAGATGGTTTGCTCATATGGAACATAGGCCACTTGATAAAATAGAGTAATATAATCCAAGTTGTGGTTCACAAAAAGGACAAAAGGCACACAAGAAGTTGGAAAAAAAGAATTGAGGCAGTGACGAATGATGAGAATATGATTTTCTGTAGACTTGAGTGAAGAAGAAAAGTAAAAACTCTAACCACCATCATGTTAACTACATTTTATAAAGTAGCAGAAGCCTTATAGTCACAAGACATAAATGAAAAATAATGAAATATTAAACAACAAATTTCACTTGCCTGATCATTCAAGTCAAAAAGAAAAGATGAGTTTGCACGATCATATATTTTCCCACGCTTATCTGCTTCTCGGTGTGAAATCAATTCACCAGTATATTCTCCAAGATAATCATTTTTGTTGACAGGGTTCTGAAATGAAATAATCCAATACATAAGAAAAACTAGCTAGGAACTGTTTAAAAAAAGGGGAAAGGACAATTGTGTCTTCCTACCTTTAAGAAGGCTCCCCATCCGGCAACCTCAGATTTTGCCAAGAGGATCTGAAAATAAGGAAAAAGGGTATTAAACAAACATATATATTAAAAATCATATGCATGATACTTCTCTTAAAAGTAGAACTTCCAGAATTGGTCACCCGTTGTTGTTGCCTTAGAAGGAGCCTCATATTTCCACATTGGCCATCTCCTCGCCTGGGTGGCTCTCCTAATGAACCATCCCCACAACTGCACAAACCATGAAATTATTTAAAGAACTGCCTTGTGTGAAAGGGTTCCACAATGAGAGGAAAAGTAGAAGTGCTTCTCCAGTGTGCCAACTGAACTAAATATATTTACTACAGGATTGGAAACCAAAACTGGATCTTTGGGTTTTCTTTTGGTTTCAAAGCAGTTTATCAAGCAACTCAGAAGCATGTCGCAGCACTGTTGTCTGTGATCTGTCCAGGTTTGAAACAGTGCTACAACACAAAAACTTTGTCTTTCTAAAACGAATTTGGTTTGGTTCATTTCCGAATGTCTTCAAACTAAAGACATGCAAGTTATTGACATTGTGAAATTTATAGGCTGGGCAGGGGATTTATATGTGCAAAACATAGGAAAAGAATACAGATGAGAACAGGTAAAACCAACTTAAAAATATCTTACTCCAATCATTTGAGAATCAGTCACATGAATCCAATTTTCCATTCAAGTCCATGGGCAACATCCACCATCTCAACAATCAAAAGGATAACTAAAGAAGAGTTTGGTGGAGGTTTGATGCAGGGTGGCAAAACACGTCAAAGCAACAAAGACAATGAGGTGTCTGGGTGAGAGATGAAGCAGCCCAGCTGGAGAAAGAGAGAACGGGAGAAAGAGATAGAGAGAGAGGGTAAATACTACTTTTAGTTACAGAAGATCAGCCAATTGCGTAGAGGCAGTATCACCAGCATTCTTGGTGTTTGTGAGAGAAGCTGTTAGGCTTCGCGTGCATCCTTGGCAAGAACCTTGCTTTGGAGGCAAATGAAGTTTCTGGAAGTTCCAAAGCGAAACTATGGAGAAGTCTCTCTCTCAGTTGGATTGACCAAAGGCAAGAGATGGAGTGCTTGAGGAGAACCTTTCATCTCTACTCTCTAGCAACATGCCACAAGGACCCCAGAAGCCTGTGGTGCACGCCAAGGCGTTCCGCATACCTAGATCCAGACTCTTTACCTTGGTGAAAAGTCATGTGGTTCTACCTAGACAATTAACTCCTGTAGGAAGTCAAGAAGGTACGTGCTATGCCTCAGGCCTTGGACCAAGGCATGCACTAAGTGTCATTGGGGTCCAGTGTTCCTTGGTCATGACCAACCACTTGTCTGTTACAAGGCTGGCATGTGGAGGTTTGTATGATGACATGAAAAGCACGTCTGCATTGTCATGTCTCTGACAGGTGGCTAATATAGAAGTGTTTACAATAGCCAAAAAATTAGATAATGATAACAAATGGCCTAGGTTAATCAATTTAACAACTACTTTATTAGAATTATATAACCACAATCCTTATATTTGATTCTAAAGCATATCTCTAATGTAGAGTCTACCATCCACCACAACTTATATCATATTAAATCTCTGATAGGCATGTAAAGTTAAGATCCCTATAATACTTTTCCTTCTCTACGAGGCAGTGTTATTGATTTTGAGCACACACAAAACAGTATAAACAGACAATTGCTATTCTCCCAAATTATGCGTAGACATTTCCGCTGACAACAGCCAGCTAAGGAACTATGATAATGACAAACTGAGGAAGCTCTTACGCTACCAAAACCAGGCAAGAGATTCAGAGATACAACTAGTGGACTTCCTGAATGAACTACAGTACTTTTAAAGAAGTGATGCATTTGATTAGATGTTAAGCAGCTACAGAATTGCACCAACTATGATCCTTCACAGGTTAGTGTAGTGTGCTTAAAGAAGAAAAACCCGCAAAACAAAAGATTATTCTATTTGGACATAATGTGGCGCACACACAAACACAAAACAACCTAGTAAGACAAAAGCATACACACAAAAAGTGTACAAGATCATTACCTAATCCAGCAATTTCGACAAACATCTGGATCACATTCACGTCCAGCAGCAAAGCATGGGCATTGCCGGCTTCTGCATTGACTTTTTGCACAGTGGCATCCCCTGAACCGGTTTTTGCAGCTTTTGGAACACCTGAAAATGAATAGTTATTTGAATGAAGTCTGTTTTTTTGTTCAGGGTTCATCAAATTGCAACTAATGAAATTCCCAGCTGCATAAAGGATCCAATAAAATAACGTGCTTGGTTAGCTCATTTCTGAAACTAAATGAAACAAATGATATTTTCCCTCATACAATTGATTCACATAATCAGCTTAATTAAGTGTTATAGTTAGTTGAGACTGGCTGAAGAAGGTCACTTTTATCACTCCAAGGCATATATTTCCCACATGTTACCATTTAGGAAGAAAATTACCTTTGACGAGGAATGACATAAAACATTTTCAAGAACTTTACACATTTCATTTATTTAAGTGCTTACCCACAATATTTTTCACAGCAAGTTCCATTATGTAGACAAGGGCATTGCTTTCCACACATAGACTGACATCCACATGGTATGTATTGCTTACAAGACTGGTTTTTCCCATCAGCAATTCTTTTCCACATTGATGGATGGCCAGCAGATTTCCAAGAATATTTAAGCTTCCGTGTTCTACCCCTTCTCCGAAATATCCGTGACCTTGTTGGTATCTCTCGCTCCTAATAACAAAACAATTACAACTAAATAGACATGCTGAATATTAGCACCCCAGTTCATAGGGAATGCTATAAAGATACACTGACTATTGAGGAGTGAAGAATAGTATCCCAAAGATTGGCCTCCAACCAATAGAGCTACAACAAAGAAACTCTGGCACGTTAAATTCAATTGGAGCACACAAGGGAACTTTAAAAGTGTGACCAAGATAGTTCACTGTCTCTGAGAAAGATGATGCCAAATAAAATCCAGGTTAACTTAAGTAGATAACATGTGGTCTACTCTCAAAAATACATACTAACATACACACATGGTTTAGTGATATGTACTAGAAAATCCTTTTGTTCTTCAAATAAAAGAAAGAAAATCATGAAACAAATTACAGACCCTATGTCGATATGGATTTAGAAAATACAAATTTGAGTGTTCTCCGATCACTTAAACATTACACTACATTTGCAGTCAGCCATCAACAAGACATATAAGCAGCATAATTGAAAACGATAAGAGAAGGAGAATGCCTACTAGATTAACTGGTAAACTTTGTTGTGGGTGGCAGCAAGAAAGTGCTTACAAGTTCCCAACTCAGCTAGAAAACCTTCTCACCTACTTTCTTTTCAGAAAGGCTGAAAAAGAAAAGGAAGTAAAAGAACACAAACCATAAAATCTGCATCAACTTTCTTATTGTCTTCGGAAAATGAACTCGGAATATCGACAGCTCCATGAGGCATTGCAGCTCCATCATCATACATGTAACTAGACACCTCTATGCAAGTCTTCAAGCCAGAAAGTAAGTTTCTGGCTATGAGGCAACTGCAAAGCATCAGGTGGACACTAAGCTCAAGCACGAAAAATAAGCCTGAATCAAAATTCATGCAGAGCTTGCGCATGAAGAACAAACTAGGTACTGCTTGCATAAACATAAAAGTACTCCACAAAATACAGTTGTAATGGTTATGTATATCAGAGATGTTTATAGGCTTCATTTGGATTCTTCCAATGAAATTTTACCAGAGTAATCTTCTACTATTTCTAAAACTTCCAGATTGTAAATATTAATTACACCAACTTCTATGCATTTAAAATACTTAAAAGGGACTAGGCAGGGAGCTGGGTCGTACAATAGAAAACTTCTTAAATTACCAGCACTTATTGGCTGGCTACAACCGTAGTTTTTGTACACTCAAAGCCTCTTATTCCTTCCTTGCTCTGCTGCTCAACCTCCCAAGTACATACTCTCTCTCTCTCTCTCTCTCAGTTTTCATATTCTTTTTGGCAAAAATTTGACAAATTACAGGAAACTTCCTGTCATTACCCTGTCATGAGGTTCAATATTAGCTAAAATCCCCAAAAGCACTTGTCCACTGAATGGAACAAAAACCGCATCAGATAAACAATAGGAAATAGTATACACATGTAATGCACTATCCAGTCAACAGTATATAATGCTGTGTCAGCGGTCATACAGAAGAGTAAGAAGGTAGTGCCTAAAATGAGCATATTTTTATCATTTATATCCTAAAATTTATTGTCACCAATAATTTTAAGTAATATATTGCCTCTGATTATTTTCATAAATAGAAAACTCAATGTAATCTCACCAGAACCAACAAAAGAAACACTGAACAATGTCAGCACAAACCTAACACGCAAGATAAAACATGCACTTGTAAGGCACACATAGGCACCTTGTTCACTGACCAAAATTATATTCCATGCCCAGCATTCCATCTCAAATAACTTCAATTTCTTACCCACAGTTCTCCTGCTTAGGGATGGCAATTGACCCGAATAAATGGGCAACCCACCTGCACAAGTTTGGGGACATGATAACTGGGGTAGGGGCATGTATGGAAAGAGGTAAGAAAAGGCTCGGTTTAAGTGAGTGCTGCCCCATTTATATGAGTTCACCTAAATGCCCTCATTTTAAAAGTAATGATGAAGCTGCCATTATATTTACGCCCCACTTTGCATTCCAGCCCTAATTATGTCCATAACTCTGATTTCTCTGCCAAATTTCCTCCTACCGCTTCATCGCTGGAAATTTTCTTGGGTTTTCATGTGATTTCTATCATGCTTATATTCCATTCAACAAAGGTCTGATTGTCTAGAACAATGATCTGATTCTTTTCTCATCTTTTTTCTTTTTGAGTTTTAAAAAAAGATTTGATTTAATACCCCCTCTCTCTCTATATGCATTTGTGTACATAGTGAATATACCTATACAAACCAATCTGTAATCATCTATTCAATCTCTCTATCCTGTCTTCTCTCTTCCTCATAAAGATATGATTCAACCACTCTTATGTTTTAATATATTTATACTTGCATACATATTTATTTAACGGTATTGTGATTGTGGTTCATCTTCTTCCTTGGGGCAGTAGGACGGGGATGAGTTTGCAAGGAACTCTCGGGTTCAGCGATGGGATCACATGTGACAACCCATCAGGGTTTTCCGGGTCCTGTTGGCATCCCTACTCATGCTCATACAAAATGTTAAAATGATTACAGTTATCATGAGAAAAGGATTAAATAGAAGAACCCCTACCTGTTTCTCCCGAATATCTCTATTCCCTTCAAGTATAGTTCTTTCTCAAGCGGTTTCCACTCACTATTGCTAAAAACACCTTTAAATTGTCCTTTCGTGGACTTGGATGAATCCTTCAAGACAGGCACTTCTGCACTGTGACTAATGCCTTTTGCTTCATAACTGGCACTGTCTGCAATCCCATCCCCGGAAACACCAAGTGGACAACCGGATTTGTCTGGAGCAGATTCAGTCAATATACACAATGCATCTTTAGTGCCTTCTCTACTTGAACTGGAATCTGCAGTTAGAATTCCTTCACAGGCCACAGTAACTGCATTCTGAGCCAATAATATTTTCTGTTTTTTACTAGAACCCTGGACATCATCTGAAACCAATGTTAAGTTTTCTGGCACAGTATTTGTACGCTTTGGGACCTTTTGCTTCCCCATTTCATAATGCGTTACTGCCATTAGATATATATCAAAATTTAGAGATTGAGCTGCAACTTTCGAACTATGGAGAGATGGTGATGTAATAATCCTCATTATTTCAGCAATGCATCTGTTGTCAGCAAGTAAAAGATGTACATACAATCATCACCTGTCTCCTCAGCACTAGGGGACACTGGAGTTCTGCCTTCCTCATCTGAACTTTTACTTTCAATTCCACGTGAAGCATTAACTGCTGAAACTTCTGGCAAGTCTTTGACAACTTTTAACTGAAGATCATTGTCATAGAATCCCCATGCAGAAATGGCAGTAACGTAAGTCAGCCAAACAAATAGCATGGAGGATGGCAGCAGTGGTCAAAGCTTTGGAATTTTGTGATCTTATGCTAAAAGTAGGCCGCCTTAGATAGAGCTCCATCTAAAATAAGCAGTTGATAGCTAGCCCAAACAAGTGGGAAAAAGAGCTGAAACAACTTCGTTTATCATGGTTTTAGATACAAGCTAGTGGTTAGATTGTATACAGACCTTCCATTATTATAGAACCAATACAATTTTGAAAAACCAACATGTTGAATGAAAGGGAGCTATAAACTTCTTATGATAGGCTAAACTCAGTGCCACTGGAAGCCAACACAAATTCCCAAAATGGGCAATTGACAAGGGTTGGGCCTTGACTTGGGAGAAGGGGCAGTGTGCAACTCCCCATCCTTGTGTGGCAAGAGCCAGTAACAATTCGATAACAAAAAAAATCAAACTACAGTTCATGGAAAGAAACTAGATTTGAGTGGACAATGAAATATAGAATATTCCTGTAATCATGAAACAACAGCTCAAAGACTGCATTTGGAACTCTCCTTTTATATTTTCCTTTTGTCCTGGAAGTTTGAATACAGACACAAAAGCACCTCCAGAAAAATTGAAACTCTATTAAGTGGAAAATTATTATGTAACAGGTATCTTGAGATCCAAAAGAAAAAGCCATACCCTTAGGTAACACTGATCACTGCAAGGGTTTCTATCATCATCAGATTCAGAAGAATACGACTGCTTTTCGCTCTGTCAAGCAAAGCACATTTTTTAGATTCAATATACCAGATCTAGGGAAGGTCTGAAATGGAACTACTTACAGGGTTAATTAGACTTTGAGAACAGCCATGTAGACGACAGTCAAATACCTGCAAAGCAGATAAGCATGAATCTCGAAGCAATCCACATAAAAAAATTCAAAAAGAAAAAAAATGTAACATGAATATCAGTTTCAGATCAAGTACCAAACACCGACGACAAAACAGATTGTCAAAAGAATCTAAAGAAGCACTTAGACTTTTTTCCAGAAGATTATTCTTTTCTGAACCATTTTCTTTGCAACCTTTGAAGTTTTGGTCATGTTTCTCCTTATTTTTTTCCTTGAGCAAGTTACAACGCTCCTGCATATCTCAAAAACAGATACATCTCTCAGCAATGAACTTATTAATTGCAACCGTACAGAAACTGCTGAATAATGAAACTTGCATGATGGCATATCAAATGCAAGAATGATTAAACCAAGCACTCTCCACAACATAATGACTACCTTAACCAAAATAAATTACCTGGATCTCTGAAGTGGTACCTCCAATATTTTGACTCACAATGTTGAGTACTTCCTCACCAAGCCCATGCTCCTGGGAGGCCATCCTACATAATTCAAGCTATGATAATAAATGCATATACTCTTATCGGGAAACATAACAATGCTAAACAAGAAAGTAAATTTTGCGTCTGACAAAAAATTAGTGTGAAAATACTATATTAAAGTAACTTCAAAAATAATGCTGGGACAGTCATACCTCTGCCAGTAAAGCACCTTATGCACCAAGGTCAAGATAAAATTTCAGCTCCATGGATTGGTATTACGACTTAAGAATGAATCCTCAAGATGGAAGGAAAGTGACAATAACCGTTTTAGTCTTGCAAAGACTGTCAATTCTTTTTTTATTTCCTCTATTGCACTCTCTAGCTTAGGTAAAATTAATAAGAACAGAACTCCACCAAAAAAAAAATCCATGCATGAAAGTAATCATAATTTATTCAAGGAACAACATAAAGTTTCTCATTTATAGTTGCAGAAGAGAAGAAAAAGATCAATCGCTTTCTTAGTGATACATGTATTTACATAGGTAGCATATCACAGCAAAACATAACTCTCAAGTTTTTTCTTTTTACATATTGTTTTTAATAATGAACGGTACAGGAACAGCACCATTAGCCTTCCCTAGAGTTGTCATCAAAATTTGACTTGTACCATTTTAACTTCACCCATGCAACCTAGATATCAGAACAAGAGCACTAGGGGATCGGAGGTATTGCGACTGGAGATTTATAGTAATAAGCATGTTTAAGACACAACTGGAAAATTCATATTTCAAATATTCTGTTATAAAATGGAAAGAAAAATCTGTTTATTTTTATTCTTTTGCCTTCACAAATTACTAAAAGCATCATATTTAAACTTACCATAGGAGACGATCTTCCCCCTCAGAAAATTCATGTTTCTCTTCCTCTGGTTCTGCAGTCTCTTCCTCGCTATCACTGCAGATCAGTGCTTCACTGCCATGTGGATCATAATAGATACGTCTCCTCCCAACCACTGACTGATCTTCCGCCATTCTCTGATTCCTGTGCTGTGTAAAAAACATTTGAGGAAACAAGAGGAAAATACAAACTTCATTTTGAACATGACAAGAAAATTTGAATAGCACTGGTATTTATACTAAGCTCTTACCATCACTACATAGTGCATGTTTGCAACTCACACATGAATCTAAAAGAAGAGACCCACATCACCATGATGGCTAACCATATAGTTACTACCTCAAAAAGGTGCAACTTAATCACACTAGTGTACGGAAGAGTTACAGAAACCTCCCTACACATTCTGACTTGTAGATGAAGAGTTGAAGACAGTTAAATTTTGAATATTTTATTCTACTAATAGGAAAAACTTGAGAGCTGACCTTCCACTTCATATTGTATCATGCTGATAGCATGCTCATCTAGGTATTCAAAGTTGGTTTCAGTGGGAAATTATCTCGCCCTTGTTATTTCTGGAGGTTAGCCCCAAAGGCAATATGCCAACATCCAGGTTAAAAAAAGAGTAACCAAATGAAAGGGAATCAGAAGGTATTTGCATTAATACATCCACATAAACACACATCAAACTTTTCACTCTTTTGCTCAAAACACAAGAAACAAAAAAATGCAACTTAATGCTCCTTGTACTATAGTGCCTTGGCACCATCAAATCATATGCCCCAAAGGCAATATGCCAACATCCAGGTTAAAAAAAAAAAGAGCAACCAAATAAAAGGGAATCAGAAGGTATTTGCATAAATACATCCACATGAACACACATAAAACTTTTCACTCTTTCGCTCAAAACACAAGGAACGAAAAATTGCAACTTAAGGCTCCTTGTACTATAGTGCCTTGGCACCATCAAATCACATGCCAGAGTACAGTTACCATTGCGGATGCGGGCTGCCCAATCGTCCCTCAAGCTGTTATGCAGCATAACAAGTAACCAGACCTGGTAACCCATGCAAACATAGGTCATTTGCAACAATTAGGATATGATTTCTTAGCCACACTTGATAGATACATTCAAAGCATGTGCTGACATAACTTTGTTCACAGCCACTCTTTGGTGTTATTTATTTGTTTCTTTTTTGATAAGCAACTCCTCAGTGTTATTACCATTCTTGCGAACTTCTTGGACAAGTAGTGTCTTGTAGTGTCTTGCTGCAGATGTGCAATGTGCCTAACTCATACCATTGGGCAGTTGTTGTATATTGACATCACCCAGTGTCAACAAATTGATGTGAGAGCCTATCCTAAGTGAGATAAGGCCCAGATTAAAATGCATTGCCATGCCACCAGGGATTGTCTGATGGGTCTTTTGGGCATGCCAAATCATTTTCAACTAATTTCTCAGTGGGTGATGGCACCATCAAAGATCCCCAAGGAGTTGCTTCCTCCCTAAAAAGATTTTAAAGCTGGCAGAAAACATTCAGTACATACAAGTCATTTAGATTAATTCATTTCTTAAGTGTCCATAAGCCTAAAATGAACTCCCTCGTACATGGCCCAATGCTACCTCTTCTAGCATGTTAGCATTGGCCATGCTTCAACACCTAAGAGGCTCATCCTTCGTCCATACCATACTCATGGATATGCTAAAGTGTTGTGCCTATTACCTTAGTTTGCTGCCAAGGGATGACCACAGCCATTCAAACCAAATCAAATCCAACCTTGCTGCAAGTGTCAGCATTGTGTGCACATGTTACACAATGGCCACCATTGGCGTGGGTGGGGGGGTGGGGTGTTCTGAAAAGTTTCACTATACCCCATAGAAATTTTGCTATTTAGAATACAATACAATGGATTGTCCCCCCTAAGGTTTCTAAAATTTCCCTTAACCCTTCTAAAATTTTGGATGTGGAAACTATATACTGTATTGATCCCTCAAAAATAAATTTTTTTTACTTAACCCTCCTTTCAACCAAAAAACAAATTTCTTGCTCCCCCCTCAACCAAAATCTTGGGTCCGCCACTGATGCCCACCATATGGTATGATAACTTGAAAGAGGCATACCAAGGGTTTCCAATGGTGCCATACTGTTAAGATTCCAATATTTGGTCACACAATATTGGCGCCCGGATATATTAAAGGGGGAGCAAATGCAAGCTTTTGTCTTTCAATAGACGGTCAAACAACAACTGGACCATCGGTCTATGAGAATAGGTGAGGTAATTGAAAAGAGTGTTCACAAACCAGATGGGCAGGCTTTGGGGCAAATGTAAAAGAAGGAAGTGGATGGAGGGTGCTCAAGGCTTTTTGTTTCATTTTATTGCCTTATCCTGGAAAATTGCATAACTTATTGATGTCAACATGACAATATTCCTCAAACCCATGTCCACGGGTCATTAAAAAGTTGGTGTAATGTAGCTGGTTCCCATTGTCTTCGAAATCAATGATATCATATTTAGCATATGAAAAAAAAAAGGAACAAGAATACAATGCTAATTCAATTAAACTAGAGACGCAGGAGGAGAATTAAACATTGTCATACCTGTCCAAAAAAATCCAAGTAGTATAAGGTGGTATCTTCTCAATATATGGAAGCTTGGCACTTGTAGAGTATACAACTTCTTGAATGTTAATGTAGTCTTTGTCCCCTGATCCTTCAGTAAATCCACTAAACTTGCAGAGAGGATTTTCAATTCTTGAAGAAAGCATTTTACCTTGACCATCGGTCTCCATAACTGAAACATCATTTCTTGCTGTTGCCACTGGCACAAGCAGAGAAACATGACCTTCTAGGTTTTTTCTGTTCTCTTTGAGTTTTTCCTGTGGAAGAAATAGGAATGAGTGATTCACATTCACTACCATTAGGAACAAATAATGCTTCTCTTTATTCCGTGTGCATTTATTTACATATGAAACTGAAACCACCATCTAGCTTAGCCCCTCAGTGGTTGTGCCTAAAGTTTGGGATCAAATCCTACCTTCCTCCCAGTTTTATTCTGCTCCCAAAAAAGTAAAAATAAAAAAAAAAAACAAAAAATAAAGATCAAACAAAATCATGCAGTTCCTCCAAACATATTCGGGTAGACGATGCATCAAACCAAACACTATTAAATGTAAAATTCTAAACCTTAAATCCAAAAGCCAACATAATAATTTGTTAGTATGGGACGGGACGAAAACAGAAACAATTCATATGGATGCTTTACAAGGACGTAATAAATCTTTCTTTTCTTCATGCTTTTAATTGAAACCATTGCCAGTGTGGTGAAAAAGCACCACTATCCATGCATGCATCTCTTGTTTAAAAACAGAACTTTCCATTTATATTTAGGGACACATACACACACGGACAGAGAGGCGAGTCCTTTGCACCATCACACCCAAAAAAACAGAAACAGGAGAGGAAAAAAGAAAGAATGAAGGTGTCTAAATTTTCAACATTTGAATACAACGATTAAAATGTCATTCATGCATCGATTGACTATGATAGTAAATTATGTCAAGAAATAGAGAAGGACAATATAAAGAGAGTTGCACGTAGCCATTTTCCTTTAATAAGAATAAAAAAAATGCAATTAAATGCAATAACATGTATGATTCCAATTGTTAGGCCATATCAATAGACAGAAGCAACTTACTCTAATTGAAACTATTCTGTCTGCTTGAATCTGCTTTTTCAGCTGTTGTATCTTATGTGGTAAAGTTCCGAAGACATCACTTGCGTCTTCTGTATGTGATTTCTGTCAATGTAATAAAGAACAGACAATGAAAATTATCAAGAACTGGTGTGTTTGAGAGGGATTTCAACAAAGGAAGTGCAAACAAAAAGGAAAAACTTTATAGCTTTAGAGTCAATCAGGTTTTCTTTCAAGCTCCATTTGATAGGTGATTGAATGCAGTGAAAGAAAGTAAAAGAAAAGAACAGGGATGAAAAAAGTAA
Organism: Euryodendron excelsum; assembly: GCA_033060915.1. Classification (NCBI taxonomy): domain Eukaryota; kingdom Viridiplantae; phylum Streptophyta; class Magnoliopsida; order Ericales; family Pentaphylacaceae; genus Euryodendron; species Euryodendron excelsum. Next base: position 1,149,985 of record CM065380.1, on the reverse strand, counting down.
ACATATCAGTTTAATCCATGAGATTCCTATTAATTTTTTTAGATAAATCCTGCTACCAGCCTGTGTTTTCTTTGCTCAATAGAGAACCAGAAACACATCATTTGAAAGTATCAAAATCAAAAAGAGAAACAAAAGTGGTTTATAGTCAAACAATGTTTCTTTAAACCGCTGTTTGATTGGCGATTATCTGCATGAAAAGAGAAGAACAAGAAGAAGAAAAAAAAAAAACCTAGAATGTTTTACTCAAACTTCACATTTTTTCACAGCCAAGAAAATAAAAAACCCCTCAACGAGCACGATATGACTACCCTTACGTGAATCGGAATTGTGAGTAAACATTAAATTGAAATCAACTTTATCAATTCTTTTCTTTTCCCAAGTTTTCTCAGCAACCAAACGGAGTTAAAGCTCAAGAAAAAGATTGCAAGAAAACCCTAGTAGCTATGAATTGGCGAATTCTGAAGAATGGAATTCGAGAATTTGGAGATTTCAGTCTTCAGTTGCAATCTTTAATCAATCCAAAGAATTTAAGCGATAAAATCTTGCGTAACAACAGTCTATAACCATAATTGGATGGCGATAGAGACCTAAATCTAATGAGAAATACTGAGTAAACAAATTGGTGAAAAGCATAAATAACCCGACTCCGTCCCCATTGGGATTGGGTATTGGAGAAAAGAATTCAAATATCGAAAGTTAACAGAGAGTTGGGAGACTGACTCTGAGTTTAGATGCAGAGTCGCTTGATTTAGAGACCATGATCGCTCTAGTCCTGAATTCAACCGCGACAGAAAGAAAGAGAGATGGGAAAGACTAAAACGAGAGCGGACCGTTGGAAGCTTACGTGGTCGATACGCCGGGTGGAACCGGGGCCGAATCTGGTGCTATTGAGTCCACAGATGATTGAACGCTCGCATTATAGTTTGGGTTGTGCAAAAGGAGTCATCAAAGGCGGTGGTCCGTATGTCTATTCCGCGCATCAGAATCAGGTCCGAAGATCACTTATTGTGGTGGTCTCTACAACGCAGAATTTTTAGAGACAGCTTGGAGCTTAGGGGGAGGGAGAAAAATGATGGAAATTTTTCTTATTTGTTTGGTTTTACAAAGTAATAAAAGGAAAGCGGGGGAGGAGAAGAGAGAAGAAGGGATAGAGTGATCACTTTCTTTTTTTTTTTTCTCTTCTTTTTTATATTTTTCTTCCCTTCCTCTCTCAGGTCTCCTGGTCTAATATAGGATTTAAAATTCTCAACCCAAGCGTGGCCTAAGACTTATATTAGGCTTAGCCTCACTGACTAGCTCAAATTAAAATTTAGATAAATAATTTTTATGTAGAATATGCGTAGTTGCTTAGTTTTATCCTGGTAAAATGTTCATAATATGTAAATTGGAAGCAAGCAAGGTTTCAATCTTAATTTGGACCGGAAAATAATGAAGCCTAAAAACTAAACCATACAAGACCTTAGAGCCTATATTTCAATCCCGACTCATAAAAAATGAGGCTGGGGGGTGCTCGAGGACAATGTCCATCTTTTACATAAGTTTTTTTACCTGATTATATAGCTCCAATTTAATGATTTGTTGACGTACGGTGTTATCTAATATTTACTTGTGAGTGTAATCAAGATCATGCCTATGGTAATTGAAATAACAAAGATCTACAGTTCTAAAAATCTTCCATACAAAAGTGTAACAATATGAGAGAAAATCATGCATAAAAATGTGTGTGACCATTTATTACCCTATGAAAACTTCCAAGTGGAAAGAGAATGAAGTGGGGTTCCCTTCCACCCAACAATTAGGCACTCCCCATTCTTATCAAGAGTACAAGAACTCTTACAAGCAAACTGGTCAACAACAAATCTAGCTTGACACAACGATGATTCGCTGAGTATAATTTCCTCCATTCCAAACCTTGCAAAGAATGCTCTCCACACATCGATTTTCACACTTCTGGCAATCCGTTCCTCGCCTTCAGTTGCAACCATGTTTCGGATCCCGAACCGGAAATAAATTCCTTCCATCATCATTCTGTACTTGTCGTCTCGTTGCATGCAAGCTTCAAAGCAATCAAAATATGCACTGTGAAAGAAAAGTGCTTCTATGAAACGCTTTAGAAATGCGGGAGAGTTAAGGTTTGCTTCTATTTCTTCGACCACCATCATGGCTGGTTTGAGGCTTTTGATTACTGTGATTAGGTTGTCCAAACAACCAGGCCTTGAGATCATTATCCTCAATACTGTCGGTGAATAAACAATCACGGTTTCATCAGCTTCTATGTCGATTAGTTCTGCGTTGATATCTTTCATGTCTGACAAGAAAACTATCTTGAAAGAAAAGGGCAAGTTTAAGGACTCGGCTAAGCTTGCCAACCTCTCACTCGTTCCCTCAACTTCCCGCTTATTTGTTGTTCCAATAGCTGTTATCTTAAGAAGCTTAATTGGGAACGTATCTCGCTCTGCCAGAGCTTGCATCAAGACTGCACAAGGAATTCCACGCCTGATTTGGAGATCAATCATATGGGCCTTGGTAGCTGACGCGACTTTTTCTATTACTGCTTGCATTCCTGCAAATTGAATCGCTTGCATGAATGGTGTATCTTGGCGGTATGCTAAGAATCCAAGACTAGAACCCGATACATGACTATCACCATATATTCCTATTTCTTCCTCGGCTCTTTTAGTTGCAATTCTTCCTGTTTCTCTGTCGATCCTCTCAAGAAGAGCTTTAGCATAGTAATAGACAACTCTTTGCACCGGATTGCCTGTATCGGATGCCATCCATTCACAGATGGAAAGCAATCTACTTGCTCGGTCAAATTGTTGGCAACCAACCTTCTCTGCTGCCGATAGAAGAAGTTGGGTAAGCTCCACATCTTTCGTTTCGTCTTTGGATAGGCCCAACAGAGCACAACCGTAAGGGTGCATATTCATGCAGATATCATCAACCCTTTGGGTGGAGAATTGTATGAACCTTTCTCCAGCCACCCTCATGAGTTCTTCAGTTGATAATCTCCGGCCACCAGCATTACTCTTGTCACCTCGATTGCTCGCGTAATTCTTCAGGATCTCTAAAGATGCTAAAGAAAAGGACGATTGATGATCCCTTTTGGTCTTGACAAGAGCTGAAGTTTCAGTTGGATATTCTTAAGCTGGGATATTTCTAGAATCTGTGGAGATGACAGGAAGGCGGTGTTGAACTGGAGATCACCCAATATACCACAATTGGATATGGATCGTGGTTGTTGATGTGGTGGTTGTGGTGGTGGTGGTTCATCTGTGGAGAAATACTCTCATCAGCTACGTTTTGCTGATAAAATTCATAATCGGAGAAAAAAACAATCCATATCTGCCCCATCTTCCATTCCTGACAAAAGATGAACTTGTTTCCCTTGACTCAAAGGTTCCTCTTTCTCATACCATCTACGGGATTGAATGAAGCGAAAGAGAACAAGGCACTTGGTGTCTTAAAGCAAAAACTAATCAATAAGTTGCTCTCAATTTAAGATGAACCTGATGCATTTCTTTTTTATAATAAGAACATGAACATGAAGCTTAGGATTAACTTGATGTTCTAAATGAATATGAAGCTTAGATATTGTAAATATATACATATATAATTGATAACACCGAGTACTTCAACCTGTGATAAGGATATAATGTCATCATTTAGTTAGCACGCAGGCTTGCAGCCATAGAAATGCCAAAGGATTTTAACATAAGCGCCTGTCACAGGTTCAATTAAATATAACCTGGTGATGTTTTCATAATTGCTTACAAAAGGACAGGTATTCGAATATAAAATGGTCGTGTGTAATATACCTTCTGAAGATTTGTTGGATAGAATTATACCTAGGAAGTTCATCCAAGCTTATGCTGGACAAACTAATAAACTAGAGAAAATGCTATTTTTCCAGATAATTTGTACAAAAATATCCTATTAGAATGAAGTGGCAAAGGTATTTTTGTAATTAAGAGTCTTCCTGATAGGTCTTTTATTTTAAAGCTCAAAAACCCTTGTTCAACCACATCATTATATATAAAAATTCTCATAAATATAGATTGTAGATACAAAAGCATTATGTAGCTATAGATATTGAGATTACAGAGTAGATCGTTAAGTATCTAACAGAGTTATGAAAATCATCCATTCAAAAGAGTAGTAGTAGTGTGTGTAAACCATCCGTAAGAAATGGGTATTACACTCCTACTTTTTAGAGGCATTTCACCTATGAAAGTTTCCAAGTGGAAAGAGAATTGAGTGGGGTTCCCTTCCACCCAACAATTAGGCATTTGCCGTTCTTATCAAGATTACAAGAACTCTTACAAGCAAACTGGTTAACAACCAATCTAGCCTGATACAATGCTGATTCGCTGAGCTAAATTTCCATGCACCATTCCAAACCTGGCAAAGAATGCTCTCCACACGTCAATTTTCACGCTTCTGTTAAACCGTCCATAGCCATCGGTTGAAACCATGTTTCGGATCCCGTTGCAAAAGTAAATTCCTTCCAGTGCCATGCTATACTTGTTTCTTTGCATGCAACCTTCAAAGCAATCGAAATAGGTGTGATAGAAAAGTGCATCTATGAAGCGCTTCACAAATGAGGGAGAATTATGGTTTGCTTCTATTTCTTCCACCACCATTATGGCTGGTCTAAGCGTTTTGATTACTCTGATCAGGTTATCCAAGCAATGAGGCCTTGATAGCATTGTCCTCAGAACTGTCGGAGAATAAACGGTCACAGTTTCGTTAGCTTCTATGTCGATTAGTTCTGCCTTGATATCTTTCATGTCTGACAGAAAAACTACCTTAAACGAAAATGGCAAGTTTAAGGACTCGGCGAAGCTTAGCAACCTCTTGCAGGTTCCCTCAATGTCCTGCTTATCTGTTGTTCCGACGGCAGTTATCTTAAGAAGCTTAATTGGGCATTTATCTCGCACTGCCAGAGGTTGCATCAAGATTGTCCATTGAATTCCACTCCTGATTTGGAGATCAATCACGTGGACCTTGGTCGCTGTCTCGACATTTTCTATTATTGCTTGTATTCCTGCAAATTGAAGCGCTTGCGTGAATGGTATTTCTTGGTGGTGTGCTAACAATGCAAGGCTAGAACCCAATACCAGATTACTTCCAGATATTGCTCGTTCTTCCACTCTTTTAGTTGCAGTTCTTCCTGTTTCTATGTCAATCCTCTCACGAAGACCTTCAGCCATGTAGTACACAATTCTTTGCGCCGGGTTGCCTGAATCAGATGCCATCCGATCACAAAGGTCAAGGAATCTGCTTGCGCGGTCAAATTGCTGGTAGCCTACTTTCTCTGCTGCGGATAGAAGAAGTTGGACAAGCTCTACATCTTTTGTTTCGTCTATGGATAGACCCAACAGAACACAGCCATAAGGTTGCATAAACGTGGAGAAATCGCCAACTCTTTGGGTCGAAAACTGGATGTATTTTTCTCCGGCCACCCTAATGATTTCCTCCTTTGATAATATTTGGCCATCCACACGAGTCTGATTGTTTAGCTTACTCAAATTTCCCTCACTTGTCTTGTTGGAACTGCTTGCATAGTTGCTGAGTAGCTCTAAAGGTGTGACAGGAAATGGATATGGCTGTTCCTTCTTTGGTTCACCCATTGCTGACATTTGGCACTGGATATTGATCTGCGGCTCTACAGACTCCGGAATTGGTTGAAGTCGCTGGGGCATGCCACGAAGGTGGAAGTTGTTCGGAACTCCATAACCAGAAATGGGTTGTTGGTGATATTCGGAGTCTATTTTCTCAGCCATTTCCTCTTGATGAAAGCCATAATGAAAGGGAAAATAGCCAATGTCCCTCCAGCCTTCCAAGCCAAATAAATGGTCTTGTTTCACTTTCGTGACCACTTCATCACGCCCTTTAAGAGGACCATAAAGACCTTGAATTTCACGGAAATTCATTGACGTGGAAGAGAAGAAGGAATTTGCCATTCGACCACGTTGGATTTCATAGAAATTCATTGAGGTGGAAGAGCAGAAGGCATTTGCCATCTCAATGCATGCAGAAGTAATCAGCAGTCTCTTTCTCCAATTAAACCACCATGGTCTTTTTCAATCTAGAATTTATTATATGAAGAGGTTAGGTTTATAACGCCATCGTTCTATTATGATAATAAAAAAAAAAATAGACACTGAAAACTCTTGCAAATCAAACAAATAAGTAAGCAATGACGCAACTGTGACAACGAAATTTCGAGGTAAATGACTAGGCCAGCCAACCTTAGAGAAGGACGCGTTGATGAACATGCATTACAAAGACGATTCGAATATAACTTTTGGGTGATGTTTTCATCCCTAGAACAAGGACAATGCTCCAAAAATAAGATTCTCGTTGACATGATCAAGTTTATAATTAGTATAATATTGAAGGTATTCGATTCCGAATTCATAAAAGTTTCGGCCGAGATACGCTGGACAAAGTCAAGGGAACAAATGAAGGATTCTACACAAAGCTGGAACAAATGCAACAGACATTGACTATTCTAAACTGGAATATCAATATCATGATTTGGCAACAAAGAAAATGGATGTCAAGGAAAGGGCTTTCGACGGTTCCCATGTCATGCTTGCCATCTCTCATGCATAAACAATGGTTTTGTCGTCTGGTCATTGAGACGATAATCACCATCGAATAGGAAACATTGTGCTGACCCTGCTAGGTAATATACGAATCAGCATATGTCAAGTGAATCAAGTCCGATAAATCATCCAAGTATATTTTACCTAATAAGGTTGTGTGATGTTATGTCTTTTATAATTTAGCTTATTATACTTCCGTTTTTTCATTTATTTGTTTAACTTTTTGTTAATTAGCTGTTCGGACTAACTTGAATGTAACTAGATTAATTTCGAAGTCTATACAATCCCCTTATCCAGTACAAATCGGGTAATTACTAGTTCTTTACCCCTAAAAGTGTCTTTAAAGAGAGTTGAATTGCCGATCAATGAAGAGCAAATCTACTACCTGACCATCCGAGCTACTCCATGTATTTAGTTTTGAAGCGCTCTCAGAAATCAGGGCTATCAAAATATTGTTCATGAAAGTCTACCCTGTTTTGACCAAAGCCGAATAAATATTGTTTTAGTTGAAAGAAGGTAGAATCTTATACAGTTTCCAAAGTCTCATGGTTTTTACCAACGCCAAATAAATATTGTTTTTCCAAGTCAATTGAATGCACTATAAACTTAGAAAACAATATAGGACATTTTTGCATCCATCTTGCATACCGGTTTTGCGAGTAGAGTAATGTTATATATACCATTTCTCATCCTATTTTCTCATTTCTGAATAAAAGATAGGGGTACCCATAGTATTAAATGCATATTGGAGTCGAACACATTCACTTGAGTATAAGAATAAAAAAAGAATACAATAAAAAATGATGTGGTTAAGTTATGAGTCTATTACTTTAGAATAAAGAACTTATCAAAATTTTGTACAAAAATCCTAAAAGTATAAGAATTTTCTAATGAGATTATATGTAGCATTTACCTTAGTGACTTATGCTACAAACATAAAAGAAAATTATAAGAATGATGTGACTAAATTAAGGCTTTTCATTTTAAAGCAAAACATCTATCAACATGATTCTTGATTCCCAAAACACCAAACACTTATAAGATGGCTTTTAATTATAAAAGTATAATCGCTGCATCTTGGAACAGAACCATGAATTTTATTCCCGGGGGGCGGGGGGGCATGGAAGAAGAATGTAAATTTTTTTAATTTTTTTGAGAGGCTAAGATAAAAATTCTTAAATTTTAGAAGGGCAAGGTAAATTTTTTGAATCTTATTGAGGGACTAAAAGAAAGATTTTTGAATTTTTGAAAGGTTAAGGTGAAAATTTTCAATTTTGTTGAGATAAGAAAAAAATTCTTGAATTTCAGAATATCAAATAGCAAAATTTTGAAATTTTGGAAGATCAATAAATTTTTTTAGTGTAAATTACTCAAAATCAATAAAAATTATTTAAAATTTTGCCAAAGTAAGGAGCCATGACCCCCATTATCCAAGCCTCCAAGGGTAGTTCCACCCTGGATACATCGGTGAACTTTTCTGCACAACTTTTTGTTTAAGATTAGAGTTTTCCTTGCTGCATGTAACTTTACAGCTTTGAGATTTGAACTCTAATTGCCAACCGCACTTGTCTTTAGATGCTCAATTGGGTATGCAAGGAGCTTTGCATAAAGACTATCCAATGTACTCCACTCCCGATTTGGAAATCAATTCAATGGATCTCGATCGGTTTCCAATGCCTCTCGATCGGTTTCCAATGCCACATTTTCTAATACCACTTGTATTATTGGAAATGACTTCACTTACGTTTCGTTTAGAATTCGGACTTCTAGTGAAAAAAGTAAAATAAAAAAAAAGTGAATAAAAATATTATTTATTTTTGTATACTTTTTTTTTTATATATTTTTTTTCCATAAAAAATTTGAATTTCAAGCGGAGCCTTAGTGTTTGAATTAAGGATTTGATGAAAAAAAAAAAGATATGAAAATACATATTGTCAGAAAAAGTAAAGTATAAAAAAACATAAAAACAAAATAAGAATATAAAATTTATCATTATGTTCTTTTCACTCACCGTTTCTTTTTTCTTTCTCTTTTCTTTTAATAAATTTGGGCGAGACAAGGCAGCATCTTTACTAATATAATTATAATAGAAGGTAAGGCCGGCTTTCGAGCTGTAGCTTTACAACGATAGGGCTTAGATAATAGGTTGCTTGAGCGCATTTTCCCCTTTCTATTAGTAAGGTTGTCAAAAGGTATCGATCAAGGCGAAACTTTAGTTTGATTTCAGGGGCGCGCGTTAGCGCTTTACTAATAAGATAGAAAGGGCTTTTCTTGCTTGTTTAGTAAAGTCTCGCTTTTCTTGCTTCTTTGTTTGGTGGTTTTAACTATAACCCCAACTCTATTAATTGGTAAGATACGATTTATTTGAAATTAATTGAATGAATAATTCATAAAAATCAATCTTTTTGTGAGATTCCAAGTATTTTACAGTTCCTTCCGAATGTGCAATTCGAATGTTTATTTAGGGAGCTCTCAATTGTTTTTCCCTTTTAAGAAATGATTAAAGATTTTCTATTTGAAATCGTGGTCGGTCTAATTCCTATTAGTCTAACTGAATTAATCATAACTGCATATTTACAATGAAAAATGATATTCTTCTAGAATTTTTATACAGAATTTTGAATCAGAATGATGTGACAGTGACAGTTTTGTAATTAAAATGCATCTTGGTGGGTTTTTTGTTTTAAAGTGATAGGCTCACAACTCAGCCATATCATTCTGGTTATATTTTCTAGTTATATATTCTGGTTGCTATTCTTCCAGAATTTTTGTACAAAATTTTGAACCAGAATAATGTGGCAGTGACAATTTTATAATTAAAATGTATCTTGATGAATTTTTTATTTTAAAGTGATAGGCTCACAACTCAACCACATCACTCTGATTATATTTTTTACTTATATATTCTGATTGTATAGCGATACTCATTTAAACTCGTCAAATTCTATAATCAGGATCATAGTTATTTTGAAATAACTGAGCAACTAGCTATACAACGCGTGTCTGATGTCTGAAAATCATCCATACATTTAGTGTGAACAGTGTGCAAAAAACCATCCATACAATTGTGTTCGACCCTCCTACTTCTTGGAGGCGTTTACCCTACGAAAATTTCCAAGTGGAAAGAGAATGAAGTGGGGTTCCCTTCCACCCAACCATCAGGCACTTCTCGTTCATCTCGAGAGTACAAGAACACTTACACTCAAACTGGTTAACAACAAATCTAGCTTGATACAGTGCTGATTCGCTGAGTTCAATTTCCACCATTCCAAACCTCGCAAAGAAGGCTCTCCACACTTCAATCTTCACACTTCTATTGAACCGTTCGGGGCCATCCGTTGCAACCATGTTTCGGATCCCGTCACGAAAATAAACTCCTTCCAGTATCATTCTATAGCTGTTGTCTCGTTTCATGCAAGCTTCAAAGCAATCAAAAAATGCGCTGTGAAAAAAGAGTGCCTCCGTGAAACGCTTCACAAACGAGGGAGAATTGTGGCTTCCTTCTATTTCACTGAGCACCATTATGGCTGGTTTGAGCCTTTTGATTACTCTCATTACGTTTTCCAAGCAATCAGGCCTTGAGATCATTGTCCTCAGTATTACTGGAGAGTAAACAGCCACGGCTTCATCAGCTTCGGTTTCGATTTGTTCTGCCTTGATATCTTTCATGTCTGACAAAAAAACAATCTTGAATGACGAGGGCAAGCCTAAGGACTCGGCGAAGCTTACCAACCTCTTGCAAGTTTCCTCCATGTCCTGTTTATTTGTTGTTCCTACTGCAGTTAGCTTAAGATGCTTAATTGGGAACTTATCTCGCTCTGCCACAGCCTGCATCAAGATAGCCCAATGCATTCCATTCCTGATTTGGAGATCAATCAAATGGACCTTGGTTGCCGACGCGACATTTTCTATTATTGCTTGCATTCCTGCAAATTGAATAGCTTGCAGGAATGGTATTTCTTGGTGGTATGCTAAGTATTCAAGTTTAGAACCCAATGCTAGACTCTTTCCATGTATTTCTGGTTTTTCTGCTCTTTTACTCCCAATTCTTCCAGTTTCTCTGTCGATCCTCTCCCGAAGGCCTTCAGCAAAGTAGTACACAGTTCTTTGCACCGGATTCCCTGTATCAGATGCCATCCGATCACAACGGTCAAGAAATCTGCTTGCGCGGTCAAATTGCTGGTAACCCACCTTCTCTGCTGCGGATAGAAGAAGTTGGGCAAGCTCTACATCTCTTGTTTCCTCTATGGATAGACCCAACAGGGCAAAACCATAAGGGTGCATAAACATGGAGAAATCCCCGACTCTTTGGGTTGAAAACTGGATGTACCTTTCTCCGGCCACCCTCATGATTTCCTCCGTTGATAACTTCCGGCCATCCACACTAGTCTGGTTGCTTAGATTACTCAAACTTCCCTCACTTGCCTCATTGGAACTGCTTGCATAGTTGATGAGTAGCTCTAAAGGTGTGACAGAAAATGGATATGGCTGTTCCTTCTTTGGTTCACCCATTGCTGACATTTGGCACTGGATATTGATCTCCTGCTCTGTGGCTTCCGGAATTGGTTGAAGTGGCAGCGGCCTGAAGTGAAAGTTGTTTGGGACCCCATAATCCGAAATGGGTTGTTGATGATGATGTTTGGACAAGTGGGCTATTTTCTCATCCGTTTCCTCTTGATCATGAAAGCCATTATGAAAAGGGAAAGGACCAATCTCCCTCCAGCCTTCCATGCCAAATAGATGGTCTTGTTTCACTTTGGTGATCTCTTCATCACGCCCTTTAAGAGGACCATAAAGACCTTGAAGTTCATTCAAATTCATTGAAGTGGAAGAGAAGAAGGCATTTGCCATCTCAACGCCTTGGATTTCATTGAAATTCATTGAGTTGGAAGAGCGGAAGGCATTTGCCATCTCAATGCATGCAGAAGTAAACAGCAACGACGGGTCTTTTTCTATCAGAAATCAATTATACGAAAGGTTACGTCTATATAGCCGTCGTTTTGTTATGATAATTCCACTGAAACCTCCTGCAAATGAAAAAAATAAATCAGCAATGACTCAACTGTGACAGCGAAATTTCGAGGTCAATGAATCGGCCAGCCATGATGAAGTATTGGCAAAGCTATTGAACGGAGGATACGTCGGGAACGTTGGTGATGTTTGTTTTCATCGCTAGAGCAAGGACAATGATCCATAAAGAAGATGATTGACATGACCAAATCGTATAGTTTGGAAGATATATTCAATCTTAAATTCATAAGAATCTCAGCCAAATATGCTAAACAAGGTCTAAGGAACAAATAAACGAATCCATACAAGCTGAAACAAAACACAACAGACACTTTGGCGATGACTTTTGAGGCACATGAGATAAAATAGTTGATTAAGGAACCATCGAATTGAAACATTGTCGCATATATGTCGAGTTGATCAAGACTATCTAGCTAATAACATTTTCCCGAGTTGACCAATGCCAAATAAATATTATTTCTCTAAGTCAATTGAATACATAACAAAAAGAATATATGGAACATTTTAGCAAGTCAATTGACAACACTAAGAAAAATATAGGACATTTTTTCTGCTACCTTGTTTTGACCAAAGCCAAAAAAATATTATTTCTCCAAGTCAACTCAATACATTAAAAAAAATGTAGGACATTTTAGCAAGTCAATTGAATATACCACTGAAAATTTAGGACATTTTTGCAGCTGTCTCTGCACCTGTGTTTACGTTTACACGTTTGAGTGCCTCTAATTTTTTAATTTTGAAAAATAATTTGACAAAAAGTTACATGGTGTATTATCCATTAAGGCGGAGAGAGAATATCATATGTTTCCATGGGGAGTATTTTCTCATACCGCAATTTCTTTATCACAAGGTGTGTTCAAGCTTTCAACTAATTACTCTTTTAAGTTAGTCCACGGACACTGTCAAGAAAATTTTATGCATTGTATGAATAATAACTAGTAGTAAAGAACTGAACTTAAAACTTCATGACAAACATGAGGGTCATTGAACCATTGAGTCACCCCTAGTGGTTACTCATACTCCAGTTTTAATATCATAAAGCCTTGTTAATTTTCATGGGGTCCTAAACGCAACAAGAAAAATGAAATTTTAACTTCTATGCCCAAATTTTTTTGCCTTCAGTAAATCCGTAATTTGCATGGGAGAACAAAATTGTGATCCCATCGCATAACTGGGATTGGGCCCAGATTTGTAAGCTGATCCAGCGTGATGGCCTGCCAAAAAACCCAAAGAAATTAAAAAATAAAAAGGGTTCATTCCACTTTGCCCCTTTTGTACTCGGCTTGCAAAACATATACAACCCCCCCACCCACCCTCCTCAACTTCAAAAACCTACACTGACATCCCTCAAAGTTCCTGATAAAGTGTAAGATGCTAAGGGAGTAACAGAACAAGTGAAATATCAAAAATCCCTTTTTCTTAATTTAAATTTACTCTATCACACACCTTCGATTCAGAAAGAGAAAACAAAATAAAATAAAAAAAGATAAAATATAGAGAATTTAGAACCTCACACCATTGCTCACTGTTTCTTCTCCATCACCAGCCACCATCCCCCCTCTCACTCTCTTTTTTCTTTTCTTTCTTTCTTTTGTCTCTTCTCCATTCTTCTATGGCCAATAGCCCACCTTCATGAGCCTTATTCTCTACCTCCGACCACACCTACCAGCTCCTCTGCCACCAGCCAAGGCAATAGCTGAAAATCCTTTGCTTGATATCAACGAATTTAAGAATATTATAAGAGTCTCCCTAAGTCAAGAATACAGCTTTAAAAGATAAGGGTACAGTGCTCTGCAACGAAGCTACAGATCTATATATGTGGCAACTCATATATATATATATACATATAATATATGTATACCAAAAAGTCACAAACTTTATATATACATATATGTGTGTGTACAAGTAAGTAAGTTGAATTTTATTAGGTTCTAATTTGAGATTCTTCTTCGGAAAATGCTCAACACTCTACCTGATGGCTACAAAATTACCAAATTGGTTTTAATCAAAGATCTTACATTTCTTTGATTCACTCTGTAACATTTAATATACATATGTATATAGGTTCCGGTTATGGACTGAGTTTGGGTTTCATCTTGGTCTGAGTTTGAACAATAGACCCACCCTTGTAAATATATGCGTATCTATATGTTTAGATAATATTTTTTTAATTTTTTTTTTCTTGCTTACATTAATGGTAATGGAGCTTTTCTAGTGGCATTGGGTATGGGTATGACGGGAGGAGTTGGTAGGCAAAGGCAATGGTTTGAGAGAGAAGATGAAAAAAATTGATAATAAACGACAAGGGTGTAAAAGACATTTTAACTTCTAAACATAAGGTCAAATTGCAGTTATGGAGCAGTTGCACTTTAACAAGGAGTACGGGGGTGTAAGTGTAGGTTTTTTTAAGTAGTGGGGGTGTAACTATTTTTGGAACTAAGCACAATTTAAGGCAAAGTAAAATTAACCCAAACAAAAAACTAGCTAGGCCGAACTTGAGGCCTGTCCAAATCCGATAACCCCTTAAGGCCGCTGGCTAGGGTCGGCTTGGCCATAGGAGTTGACAAACTGGTCTGGCCTGAGCCGGTCAGCTCGCAAGCAATGTGACACCTCTACAGTGATTTTGATCAAGATCCAACGATAATTTAAAAAGTTGAGGGATCATTTGGTAAAAAGAAAAAAATTCAGGGACATCAAGGAAAAAAAAAGTGTAGTAGTTAGGTAGTATTTTGTACTTCCTATTAAATTGTGATACGTAATATATAAATACATCAGTAATTTGAGTTTATTGAGGAAAAATATCATATGACAAAATTTGATAGGATATTTATTCTAATATATATATATATATATATATAAGAGAACACCAAATTGGTGCTCCCAAATATGATGTTGGGTTAATTTTTAAGATTCCATAATTCTCAAACAAAAAATAGTTATTTACTCTACATATTATTATTACTAGTAACAACTAAAAGGGCAAATAGAAAATTTTAGGTAACCGCAAAACACTCTATGTTCTCTAACATTGCCAACAGTTTTTTCTCAATAAGGATTCAAGACTTGCAGAACTATAGAGTTTTATAATAACTCTAGAATTTGCTCTGAAATTTTATTTTTGTCTGAGCATCATATTTTTGTCTTAGCATCCTCATCAATCACAATATTTTGTCTCATGAATTTTTTGAACTTATTGTGAAAGCAAAAAAATCTCAAATTGCAGGTTAGTAGGCTTTTCAAAATTGTTATTTTTACTTTATATAAAAAAAATTTCTTTTGATGTTTAACATTCCTTGATCGACCTATACAAAAAAAAAAAAAAAAAAAAACATGCCTTGATTCGAGTTGCTAACCGATTTTTCGATTTGTCTAGGGTTTTAATCGTACTTCTGTTGTTTCTTTCTTCCTTCTGTTTAATTCTCCATAATCGTTGCTTGTTAAGTTTCAATGATACGGAGACTTCTCACCTTCCTTTTTGACTTATAGACTTGTGGATGAAATTCCTCCAATTTTATGAAGAAGTGAGACAATATATTCTCCAATCGTACCTGACGAAACTTTTTTTTATCCTTGGTACTTCTTAGAAGTGAAAGACTAGTAGGTGTGTATATATTTTCCTTTTAAGCTTGCCTAACCTTAGTTGTTAAAATCTTCCACTTTGAACTGGAATGTGAAAGTACTTCGAATTTTATTTTTTTATATCTTGATCAATACCCACTAGACTAAAAAGTATTTAGAATATAATCTTTTATTTTATTTTCTTTCCTTTTTTCTGACAGGATAGGGAACATGAGAAATTATGGGAAGCATGCACTGCCATATATTTGAGAGCTGAATAAAATGCCAAATAAAACCTTTAAGTAGAGATGATAAATGATTGGGCATGTTGATCATGAATGTTCTCTTTTTACTCTGATATTGTGGATCCGAAGTTCAATACAAATGTACCGATGTCTTGTTTATAGAAACAACAGCTTCTGTTGATTGAGATGAAACTGATGTGTCATTTATAGAATGGCCTATGTTATTAAGAATTTGTTGTTACAGTTGTAAGCTTCATTATCAGTGATTTTTTTCACTTATATAGGTGAACCAATGATAACATGTGCTTATATGAATATTTCTGGTTAGTGTGTTTGCCTTTAGATGATCAGGGTGTATTTGTTGCAATCTGTCAGTGGTGTTGGAATTTAATTTGCCTAATTACCTTTGGAAGACTTGGATTGAGATTGGGTTTTGTGATTTGATACTAAACCCAATCTTGGGCAGGGTAGCTGCGTGAGTACTTCCAAAATCACATATTAAAATGCCATGAGAATCTTACCTGAAAAAGCCAAGTTGTTATTAATGGTTTTCTTGTGGTTGTTTCCTCTGGATGTTGTTATTTTTCATCCATGGAGACGTTTACTTTTTCTTCAAAATCATCTGATTCTTACTTAAGTCCTGTCAGCAGTTCGCAATCAGGGGGCCTTCTGATACTGAGTTTGAAGGAGGAATCTTCCATGGACAGATCCAGTTGCCAGCAGAATATCCTTTCCAGCCTCCTTCATTTATGCTTCTAGCTGTCATCACCTAATTTTCCCCGGATATAGCTTTATTGGACTCTCTCTCTCTCTCTCTCTCTCTCTCTCTCTCTGTTGTAAGTTAGATATTGTTTATTCTGAGTTCTTCATGCATTTTCCTCTTATTTATTAAGATACTCATCTTTCAGCCAAATGGTCATTTTGAAACACAAACCAAGATTTGCTTGAGCATATCAAATCATCATCCTGAACATTAGCAGCCATCATGGAGTGGTAAATTTGATTTTTCTTCTTTGCATTTCATGTTGAATAAATGCCCCTTTTCTTTCTCGTTTTTCTTTTTTAAGTGATATAGGAGTTGAGAACAAGTGAGGCTTAATTTCAAATTAGTGGTCTTTCATGCACCTGCATGTGGGATGTATCACGTCTGTCTTGGTGATATTATACTTGGCTGCATCTTGTTTGGGCCTCACACTTTCTCTTACATAGAGGTTAGACGAAAGGAGGTAATGACAAATGAACTGGGAAATTAATTTCATTTTCTACATCCATGCATGAGTCTATGTTGCTGAATATATTTGAGACTAGAATTGGGACTCATATATTTAGACTATAAAATTTTAAAATGCTTGCTTAAAGGAAATTTGTTAGGGTCAGCAACTTTGCCTAACAGTGTAGATGTGCTTTGGTTTTTTTTTTTTGTTTTTTTTTTTTGTTCCCGTGTGGCTGGGTTTAGGTTCTAACAATTTCTTCGCTTCTTTTATCTAAGAAACTTATAAAACAGGGTTCAAACCTGAGACCTGTTATGATTAGACTAGTAGTCCTATAAATACCACAAAGGATGCAACGGTAGTGGTATATGTGGTTGCCTCTAATAATTTTTATACTGATTCTGTATGTTTGACAATTTTTTTTTCTTCTCCTGGTTGATATCTTGCAGTTCGAACAGCCTTGGTTGCATTGATTGCATTTATGCCCACCGAACCAGGTGGCGCTTTGGCTATGAAAGGTGGCGCAGGAAGACAGGTGTGCTCTGGCTATGAAATCACCTGAAGCCCCCTCAAAATTTTGGCACCCTGAACGTCAAATGTTAATCGATGAGGTTAGTTTCCACCTAAATTCTCTGAGTCCCAGTTGTTCTCCTTTTAGTGGGGATTTAAAATTTGCCAAAAGGTCAGTTTTAGTCATTGCCCGAATCAGAAAGGATGAATCACATTCGTTTCTTTCTCCCTTTTCTTTTTGGGAATGGATCAAAATCTTTATCTAGTTTGCAGTGTTGAATTTTCCAAATGGTCTTGGAACTGCAAGAAAATATTCAATCTTTTGATAATTTATTGATTGTATAAAGTGGACATATCAACTAATTTTCTCCCACAAGTGGTGCCTCAAATGACAGATTCACCAGTATATGCCGAGCAAGGTAGTACCTCCCGGTTCCCCAACTTTCCCCTCAGACACCTGTCTAGCACTTTACCAACAGAGAGAGTGACGCCATACAGCTTAATCATCAAAATGCCGGTGCCTCAGCTGAAGATGAGGCTCATGCTGCTGAAGCATAAAATAACGATAGACTTGTAGAAGATGTGCGTGAGGTCCGTTGGAATGCTGTTGCTGGCCCCTTGAGAATTGGTTTCAGTGCAAAGTTGAGAACAAGAAGACGTGTCAGTGGGAACCCCAATGAGCAATCACATCAACCATATGCCAGAAGGTCGACAATTGTTGACAGATCGAATTCTGACATACGCTGCTGTTGGGTTGACCATTGCTATTGCAGTTCTCTTACTAAAAAGGCTTCTGAAAGCTAGCGGGTATGGTGTTGGTGGCATGGATGGCTTGTAGATATTACACTTACTGATTTGGATACCTTATAAAAGAATATATGTTGGATATGTTTTAGGGGTTCAGCAGAAAAGGAGTAGTCGATGTAAAAATGTTGCATACAGTGTTCTTCTGTTGACCATTTCTAAGACATGGTCTTCGGAACTGAGTTGGTATTAACAATGTTGTTCTTCTTTTGTCCATCTCTGTTAGTGGGAGAAAAAAAGGGTTTCTGTCGAGAGTGCCGCTGAAGAAGAGCATCATCTGATTACCTGGGTGGGTTGATTGGCATACTTTGTGAATATGACGGAACTTGAGTTGGCTATGGAGACTACGCAGGACTCATTTCGGTGGCAGTTTTCAAGGTAAATGTAGTTGGCCATTAGAAATTTTTTACAACGCTTTAAGCACAAGCGGAGAGGTTATGCTTAGTTCCATGTGTATCCAAAATGAGAAGTTATGCTGTGTGTGAAGCTTGGATGGTTATTACGGGTGCCAACCCTATTTCCCCCCTTCTCTCTCTAGACCGAGAAAATTTTCAGTAGCTATAAAATAGGTTACATCTACGTAATGTTCTGTTGACTTTTATACGAGTATATATTTTTCATTATCCTCGGCCTTACTTGAAGCAAGTGTATAAAATATTATAAAAAACACAGATAGTGTGATAGTTTGGAACTTGGATTAGACATTACTGAAGCATTTGACGCTGGATTACGGATTAAAAATTACAAACAAGGAAAGAGAAACGGAATACAGTTTTGACTGGATCTATCTGATCCTGGAATTTTCCTTGATCGGAAAAACAAAAACAAAAAAATTTAAAAAAATACAAAATGAATTAGAATTTCAGAAGGAAATGTAATTGAAATGGTCAAGTTTAGACCTTCTCTTCATTATTCCTAGAGCACTCACCTGGGTTTGCTTCTACCCTCCTACAAAGCAATATCATTCCAACCCACATGATGCCCTTCACAATCCTTACCATTCCAATAGTCACAGTTAGGTAATATAGCCACCAGCCAACAAAGTCAGCAATCCCAACACTCATTAACATCTCGCTCTTAACCTCAACCATAACCACCAGCGACTCAATCTCATCTCTCAATCTCCACCACCACAAACCACCAAAGCTAGCAGCCACGGCCACCCTCTCAACCCACCTTTCCTCCCTTGCAAAACCGAAAAGCGTATCATCCACCACCGGCTTCACCACTGTCCTCAACCAATAAAGCATCGTCTCGTGCAAGCCCAGGAAAAAGATAACTCTGCTTAATAAACTTCTCTCGTGACCAAAACCCGAACCATCAATTCCGGAAGCTATGCTCCCTTCAATGCCCAAACCAACAAAAACTTGTAACATGCCTAGCAAAATCCATGCACCGTACAAACGGGGTCGATAAATGGGTTCCGGCGGCTTGCTCTTGGGGGTAATCCGGCCAGTACTCAAGCTGTGAATGAAGGCGGCAACGCTGACGAGGGAAACAAGGGCTTGCAGGAGAGTGGGGTTTGTATAGAGGAAGAGAGAGATTAAGAGCGAGGAAGGTTGTGTTTGAGGGTAAGGGGCCAAGGCCAAGAGATAGTGAGCTGTTGAGAGCCTGGCTAGGAGGAGGAATGAAAGAGGGAGGAGGAGGCTGAGAAGGGTGGCTGTGAGGATGTGAAATGGTTCTATCAAAGAGGCAGTGGCCAAGAGCTTCTTCCCACTTCCTTGCTGCCATATCTTCCAACCCATTTAGCCCAAAACCAATAATTTGCCAAAGAAACAAAATGTGTGCATAGCAAGGAAGAACATTATATGAGGTCTATATGTATATATATATACGTATGGTCGAACATAACTACTTAAATAGAAACTGGAATATAAAGTTGTTGGCACGACCCAGTTAGTAGACGTATGAGATTATGGGTTTTATATTTCTCTACTTCATATTCAAGAAAACTTTCCAGTTATTCATATTACCTTTAAGTTGTTATTCTGCGTGTGCATTGAGACTTTACATTCATATATTATAAAGGTCAGTTGCAATAAGATGCTGGACGGCTAATTTCAGGCCTGCAATAGATGGGACGTCCATATAAACTGATGTCTCCTGTCACCAAATCTAGTTCGGCAAGGCATGGTACAGACCTACCAGCAACCGTGCTATGTAAGGCAAGATTAGGAATTATAATCCATCCCCTATAAGAAAATTAATTTCTTTTCTCCTACTCCAGAGTCCAGAGTGATTTTCTTTTTCTTTTTCTTTTTTGTGGCTGTGGCACAGAATGAGATGAAGGAATTAAAGTGGAAAGAAAAAGAAAAAGGAAAGGACATATCAAGTGTTTGTTTTCTTAGTCTCAATAATTGAATGTCTAGGCCGATTTGGTGTGGCATTAGTTTACATAAATAATTGAGCTTTGACCATCCAATTCTTAATCAGATTGGACCAAAAGATACGACTAGTTTTTCTTTTTTTTTCCTTCCTTTTTTGTTCTTGGGTATTCAGGTGATTTATAGAACAAATCAAAAATAGGAAGATTTTCTAAAAGTACAATTGCATGACTCCCAAAAGCCAATTGGATATGCAACTTTTATTTAAGAAGTACTCTCTCTGTCTAGATGAATACTCTTTTAAGAGCTTATATAAAGCTCCAGGCAACAAACGTAAGCCATTGCGGAATGTTATTGTAGGAGTTATTTGATTCTTCCAATTGCAGCAGAGTATGTCTAGTAATGCCTATAAGCAACAAAATCTCCTATGAATTTTTTTGTTTTGTTGACAAATCTCTTATGACAATACCCTTGCCCCGCCCCCCCCCCCCCCCCCCCCCCCCCTCTCCTCCTCTCTCTCTCCTCTCATCTCTCTCTCCTCTCTCTCTCTCTCTCTCTCTCTCTCTCTCTCTCTCTCTCTCTCTCTCTCTCATTGATTGATGACATCAAATTTTTTGCTTCATAAATCTTGACACGGGTTTAAAATATGAAAACAGTCACTTTACCTGTTGCGTAAATTTGACCCTTTCCAAATCCCAAAAACCTCTGACGCTAGGCTTAGATGACATTAATTTTGTGAGTTCTATTGTTGACATTATTTTTTGGTGATATGTCCTTTTCTCACATCAAGTGTGTTAATTTTTATAAATTATGATGTACTCATATTCCATGTTTATCCACAAATGATGCTTCAGATCTGCTCTATATATTATTTATTTCCAGAAATTAAATTTTAAACAAAATAGGTGAGCTCAAGCCTACTATGCAGGCAATAATACATTGGTTATTGACTACTTAAGATGCTTACGTTATAAAGAACAAATACTATGGTTTTGGTAGGTCAGTCTATTCATGGCTATCCACACGCAGGTTATCTTATTGAGGTTGATGATTATAGTTGAAATGGTCTCCATCGGATGTGCTCGTCGGACCGAAGACGTACAATTCAAGAAAGCCTCATCTTGTGTTTGGTTGGATAGTTGCATATTTCCTACCAATAAGCTTAGCTTATCATCCAAGCATTCCTCATACAGTAGCGACAAGGTTCTCAGTTCAACTATTCTTGGCCATGTTTGTCTCGCAGATTAAGGTCACAATATGGGATTACCGATCCCGAGGGGCGAGATAACTAATCCGAAAACGACATTTTATCCCGCATACTTGGTGTTAAATAATTCCCAAGAAGTGAGGGGATTACTAATTTGGAGGTTTGGGATTGAAACTCAAATGACAAAATCACCCTTCGAGAATAAGTAATTTCAAGAATTATCCCTCTCATCCGATCCCACAAACATCACCGTAGCTCTCACAATAGAATGGCTGCTGTCTTTTTTCATTTTAGGCGTCTTAGATCATTTTGAACTTTAAAGAGAGGCATCTTTGGTAATTAATAAATGTCCGTCTCTTTGTTTGAAATTTTGAATAGATCTTTCAGAAAATTGTGACTATATTTTAAAAATCTATTAAAAAGGTAATATAATTAAAAATTCTAACTTTTTATATTACTACACATAGAACAGAATTTACAAAAAATAAAAAAGGAATATAAGGAGGGAGGGACGAACATTCAGAAAATAAGCAAAGAAATTTAAAAAATCAATCATGGGTTTGAATCTTGCATCTTATGAGAGCCAAACATGAACAGATTTTATATGGGCAGGCTGGCCGTTGGGGTAGTTCAGGTTTGAGCTAGGGTAACCCAGTCATTTCAGCCCATTTTGAACCTGAAGAAGGGAAAAGTAGTGGGAAAAAATTATTCCAAAAATATTATAAAACTAAAAGAATGTAGCACATATAAAATAATTGAAAACAAAGTATAGTAAATAATTTTTTAGAAACTATCAAATATTTCTCATATTAGTTCTTGTAGAATAATTAGAAATTGATTTTCGGAACCACCTAAAACTTTATTGATAGTACAAAACCAATTAAAATATAACATGATTTTTAAAAATTTACCTATATTTCTCTTTTTTTATATTTTTTCTTTTACTTTTTTCTTTTTATTCTTTCTCTATTTTTAATTGTGTCTCAAACTATCTTTGAACCTCTATATTTATACTAATTTAGAGATGTCAGCAAGAAAGTCGGTTGCGAGGCAGCAAGTTATCCATTTGGTCATCCATTACATAATAAAACGTTGGACTTTTAATCCCCTCCAAGCTTAAAACCACATAAGGAAAATAATTTGTTTTTCCTTTCTGTCCCTTTGTTTTTCCAAGCTTCAAGAGGTCTCAGGGCATGCTTGGTTGGGAATATAGGGTGGGAGATTGGATATATTATTTTTAGGATCCACCGAATTTCATATTTAAAAAAAAAGTAATAAAGGATTACTTATTCTTTCAAACTATTAATCCCTCAAAATAGAAGATAAGTAATACTATGAGAATGTGGTATTACTTATCTCCTCCTTTGGGATAAACTCAAAAATGATATTTTTACTCTTCTTTTATTATTATAATAAGTTAAAATAATATTAAATAATTATATTATAATTTAAAATTAATTTTTTTATTTTTAATGTGATATTTTAACAAAATAATATTACTTATCCATCATAATTACATCATAATCAAATGTAATATAAATAATTTATTATCACATCAAATATTATTTACCACTCATAATTACTTTTTTAATCACACAATATTATTTATTCTCTATGTTTTCATTCAGCAAACATACGGGCCTCAGTCCATTTCAAGAGCACAACGAGTCAACGACTGAGCCTCCGCAAGCTTGAAACCACAGAAGAAAATAATTTGTTTTTCCTTTCTGTCCCATTGTGCTCCCAAGTTCCAACAGGCCGCAATCCATTTCAAGAGCACAAGTAGTCAACGACTGAGCCTCCCGCCAGGAACGGTACCATTGATCCACACCCGCATGTACGCGGTTAGAGTACTCGTGTGAGGCGGAGTCAAGATTTATTTTGAAGTACCAACTTGAAATTAAATTTTTTATTTATTAATATAATTATTATATAAATATTATATTTGAAAGTTTTTTGCGTATATTTTTAACTTTAAATATGAGTATGAGATACGTAATAGGATTGCAAAACTAGATTTCTAGATAAAAAAATAAAATCAATATTTCATTCCACCTTGGCAAAATATTACTAAAAATATAACTTTTTTTTATAAGTATTCCAATTGTGTAAAACAAAAAAAACACCTAAAAAGGAATCGAGCCTTATACAAACAACTTATATAAAAATCTTAATCTTATAAAATTTAAAAAACTGTTATACCTAATCTTTTTTCTCACCTACTAAACACAAGTAAATAAGCCTTGTAAAAATTTATTAATGTGGATTCTATAACTTTGTATTTAAGAGTGAGAAAAATGATTAAAAAATAGGATTATATATAACATTACTCTAAAACATAATATCTATTTAACTACAAACATATACAAGTTATCCAAATAATAAAATGAAATATAGATTAATTATTTCTTAGCACATCAATTACTATTAACGTGGAAATTGACGTTTTTTCAAATAGCATTTTTATGTGTATTTGGTGAGACTTATTGAATGGTGCATATTAGAAACTCACATATTTAAAAGCTCACATAATATTCGGTTGGGACGCACATAAAAAAAAATGAATAGAGTTCATAGCTCATTATACAAAAATTTCATATTTTCTTGGATTAGAGATTTAAGTTATAAATTATAAAGGGTATTAGTAAAATAAAGTTTTGTAAAAATTTCACACATTTACACTACATATAAGAGGGTTATACAAAATTCAAGAGCTTCACCCTTGATACTCAGTAGTAATTCTTATTAAATAATGACACGTGTTGTGTGAATATACCACTAACTTAAATTTATAGTGCAGTGAGAAGACTTCAAATAAAAATATCGCATGATAAAATTTAATAAAATATTATTTTAAAAGTCTTCTTATTACACTACAAATTTAGACTAATGACGTATTTACATGACACATATCTTCATTCATAGATATTAATAGCGAGTACTCAATACTACTTATACACTGAAATATTTCCCATTCTGGTCAGACGGCTCTGAGAGTGATCAATCATCCCTTCATCATCAATTATTTAGTTCTATGTAGATGCATGCACGCACGCATTGACAATTCAACTCAAGCTTCCAGTTAAATATCCTGTGTGTGACGTATAGACTGATGTGACAAAGCAAAATCTGATATTTTTCAACTGACCCAGTTACCCGAGAGCCCTCGATTCGGATCTATGCGTATTTTGTTTTGCAATGGAGAAGAAAGGGCGTTGCATATGTTAGACCAGTTGCAGAAAGGAGGCTCCTGCCTTCCTTAACTGGTTAGTCCCTAATTTTGTATCTCATTTTCACTAAATATATATACATATATATATATGAAGATGTACACACTTGTGATTTTTGGTACGTGGGTTAGGATGAAATTTCAGGGCCGACAGAGTCGGCATAAAAAATAAGAAGAAACTGCAGCCTCAGAATATATACATATATATATATATATAAACATATATATTGAGTAGATAAACCAAACTCACTACAGCATGATTAAATGAAGGGACCACCTTCTACCCAGAAAAAAGCAAAGCAATCGCATTCACTTAAATGCATGCGCAACTACACAATGTTCCTTCGTAAAGCATGTGCTTCATGACGAATTAATTTTCCAAGGAATTGCATTTTCTTTATTTCCCCTGACCTTTCTGCTCTGAATTTAGATCCTATGTGCTTAGTAGGTGCACGCCCAAAAATAATATTTGGGTCTATGCTATGTGTCAAGATCAAGATCTAGGAGACAAGGTAACTCAACAAAACCTGAATAAGTTCTAGTGGAGGCTCGAATACTAACGTGTAGATTAAAGAATAGGCATTCCAAATTTCCAATGAAAATTATTCGAGTATATAAAACTCGAAAAATGAACGTGTAACACAAGGCAGTGCTCTGTGTCACGGATAGAATAAGCATCCTTTCTTAAGCTCTAACCCAAATTTGAGAAAAGAAAAAGAAAAAGAAACAGAACACTACTTCATGATCAGTACTTCACTGTCTTGATTGAAGTGAGCACAAGTTAATGACTAGGGAAAGCACGGGCAGATAATTTAATCTCAAGTTGGGTTCAGTTCCTGATGAGCTCGTGCTAGTGTTAAAATCACTGACAATAATTAGGCATGTGATCACTATCGTGTCATTATGCGTCATTATGCAGAAAAGTATAATGAACAAAAATGAAAAATAATAATCTTTTACTTAAAAAAGAATTCGTAAATTACAGTTTAAAGCTGGATTTTCCTTGGAAAGATCAAAGGAATTGAAAATCACAAGAATTGCAACTATGTTTTCATATGATTTTCAAATGTCAAAACAATTTGTGATGAAGCGTAAGTCGGTCTTCAGACCAGCAACGATTAGTTTCGATGATCTAAGAAGAGAAAGGGGTAAGGAGCACCGGTGTGATGTCTGCAAAAAGCATTCCGATACCAAAGTCAGGTTTCTGAATCTATTTTGACAGAGTTTTTGTTAGGATTTTTATGTGTGTACCTTTTTGGAGAAGAGAGTTTTTCTTTATATACCAGTAGGCATCCTGGTGGCGCAAGAAGGGCGTTGCATGCATGGAAAGGGTGGGAAACGACTATCTCTCCACGTAGCAGCGCGACATTGGAGGCCTTAACTGATGACAGGCTAATGGAGAAGTGGTTGTCCAAACCCCAATCGTGACGCACCCTTAGGTGTGTGTTAGAGTGAGTGAGGTGACTACCCCTTGTTACACGCCAAGTCCTGAAGTTAGGGGCACGCTATCATAATTAGATTGTCGATGATGATTTTTACTGTCATGGTAGGTGGGACAGACGACCGGTGTGGTTTGGCTCTAGTGTGATCCGCCCAGCCGTGTGCGGCCACAATCTGATAAGCTTTGGTCTGTTCGAAGCTAACGTCCTTGATCAGGCTTCAGTCGGCTGGACCTCTCAGGGCTAACCTTCCTTCTGTAGTGTATTTTCTTCTTTCAATTTCATCTGCATCCTTCGAGATATTTTGTTTGGTGCTAAATCTTCAACTATTGTAATACACAGTACGTCATCAGCAGAATTTGACAGCCCATATGTGCTTACTTCTAGTCAGGAGGATTCATGGTCGGCACCTCATCGAAAGGTATTCCTGATCAGTCCCCATCAGTAACCTCCCATTCTTCTAAATATCCAAGCGTGGACGTGATCACAAGAATTTATAGTCGACGCCCGTCAAAAGGATTTTCCTGATTGATCCCCATTAATTTGTAACTCCAAAGGACCAAAACATGAAGTACATTTGCTCTACCGAGTGAAACCCAACAAGATGTGAAGGGTTGCGTTCAAGTGGAAGTTCTGGTTTGCACCTCAAAAGCAAGGAGTTATAAATTTGTCATTACTTTCTATTGTGCACATCCAAAGTGAAAGTTAACTAGCATGCACTCATCACGCATGAACATGCCACCCCCACCAAATACAGTAGTTGTAGGGAGCAATCTGTACATATATATAAATATATATATATATATACATATTTATGATATCCTTTATCTTACAACCCCTTTGTGTTTGGAAGTTATTATATAACACACGAGGCCCTTTTGATACAATTTTTTTTATTTTTTTATTTTGTTTTTTTAGTTTATAAATAAAAAAAATTAAAATTTTGTTATTTTTTTACTTTTATAAGTTAAAGATAAGCAAAAAAAAAAAACCAAAAAAGTAAAAAAAAATCTAACTTCTTTTACTTATAACTCAAAAAAAATTAGACAGAAAAACCCTACCAAATGAGCCCTTAAGTTGAGAGTTGGCATAAGCACGACAATCTCCATGCGGCACTTATGGATTGCTTACTAAGAGCATCTACAAGATTATCCTTTAAAATAACTAGTCAAAATATACTTAAAAACTCCATGCTCTATTTTAGCTAGTTATTTTAAAAAAAATGCTTTAATCATACTATCTATTTTAACTGGTCACCTCATGAATTATTTCTTTTTTAAAATTCACCCTAATAAAAAAAAAATAAAAGAATAAAGAGATTTTTGAATTAAAATTTAAAAAGTCATTTTTGACTTTTTATATTTAAAGAATTAAAATAAAATTTTTTAAAATAGGGAGTCATATAAAAAATCGATTGAAATGTTATTTTTGAGGTGTTGCCCTCTCTAAAATAACTAAGAAAACTACGATCGAGAGTTTGCTCTAAGCTTTGAGATGGCCTAAACTCTGGCCAGCCAATGAAAGCTTGCGTGGGGCTAGCATATTTTCTTCATGGAAATATCTGTGTATGTGTACATGTAAATGTGCAAGGATGGTTTTTAATTGTAAGGTGGGCCTGGTGACATGCATAGTTGTGTGTGGGGTTATATTTAATGAGTGAAAAGAAAAGAGAGAAGGCAACGTGTGGGTTTGTCATCTCTTTGTTATCCTCTCCTTTTTTTTCTCTTTCTCTCTCTCTTATTAAATTAGAGCTCTGTTTTTGATCTATTTCCCTCTTTATTGCTGCTTCTGCAACTTCATCTACTGATCAACTCAGATTAGCTTTTAGCTTTAAACAGAAACAAGAAGAAGAGGCAAGATCATCTGTCATGGATGGCTCTCACTCTGAAGGATTGGACTCAAAGATCACAAAAGAACTTAAACTAGAAAGTCAGACATCCAAAAGAAGGCAAGTGCTTGTACTCTTTCTCAAGTTAATAATCTGTGGGAGTTGTTTTTGAGACATAAAGATGTTTTTACTTTTCGACTAGCCCTTTCAGGGTGTGGAGTATAGCTCAAAATATGTGAAAATTCTGTTTTCTCATATGCTGTTATAGGAAGGTGGTTCACAAGACTCTGGTCACTGTGAAGATTGAAGCAAATGAGGGGAAACAGAAGAGTGAAGGGCCGCCTTCTGATTGTTGGTCTTGGAGGAAATATGGGCAAAAACCCATCAAAGGGTCACCTTATCCAAGGTTTTTAACTTTCTTTCTGTCATTCTCTCTTGTCTTTCTGTGCTCTTCAGCTAAATTAACAGCAAACTTCGGTCCTTTTAACTTCCTTCTTGTTGATGAGCTTTTTGTTTTCCCTTTTCCTTCTCATACCACAAGCTTTCCGGATCTTGTTTCTCAAGGAAATTAATTTTTTCCCCCTTGGTTTATGTGTCTGCTAGTGAAATACTAAATCAATTTCTCTCTCTCTCTCTCTCTCTCTCTCTCTCTCTCCAAGATGTAATCTCACTGTTTTTCTGGCCACTTGCTGCAGGGGTTACTACAGATGCAGCACATCAAAGGGTTGTTCAGCAAAAAAACAAGTAGAAAGATGCAGAACAGATGCTTCCATGCTCATCATCACTTACACTTCCAGCCACAATCATCCAGGGCCTGATCTTCCCACCACCAACCTGACTAAAAAATGGGAAGAACCTCAAACCCAATCCACAGAAGACCAACCCACTACCCCCAAAAAAGAAGAAGAAGAAGAACCAACGCAAGAGCAACAACCCCTCATGAACAGTTACAAAGATGCAAATGAAGATCATTTCCACTACTCCCAATCTCCATTCAACAACTCACACGATATCATAATTAACCAGCAAGAAAACCCTTTTGCAGAAAACTTAGAGAACACCTATGATTCACCGAGTGTTCTACTTGATGAAGAGCCACTCTCTTATTCTCCTCTCATGGCCTTCTCAGCACTCAAATCAGAAGAAAATGACTTCTATGATGAGCTTGAAGAACTACCCTCATCTTCATCCTTCACAAGCTTCCTGAGGAGCAATTTAATTGATGAACGGATTCTTGTTAACCCTTCCTGATCAAATCAAGCTTTTGCAGTCTCAGAGAAATGTACTCATCTGTGCATATATAATATAACTACTACTGGTAGTTCCTTCACTTGGCCTGTTTGTGCTTGTTAGAGCTTATTTTGCTACTTTCTAAAATCTCTGGAGCAAAATAAATTTCTCCAACACTATCCATATTCCTCCAGTTAGTGTCCTTAATATTCGTTTTCTTTTTCTTTCAATGTAGTCTTTTAACGCGTTACTGTGAGCATGGATTAAATGCCCTTGGACTGATTAGAGAACCATCTAGCCCCACAAGCAGAGAGAGAATGTGTGGCAAAGGTGGACATTATTGATTCCCTCATGGACACGTTCTTGAGTGTTTTGTTTGTCATATCATGCATAGAAGAATTTAGTTTTATAAAGGCACGAGTGTCACGAGGTTTGGTGCCCAAAAGATGTTTGTAAGATGAGAGGTTTCTTTTGCTTTGAGTGGTAGATTTGGTTGGGAGGAGATATATATTTATATACATTATATATACATATATTTATTTTATGCTTTTTTCTTGGGCAGTTTCTTTTATAGCTTTGATTGAGGGATTCGGTTCAGGTTCGGAATCTCTCTTCTAAAACGCCATCAACCGGTGGTTTGGGCTTACTGGTAAGTTGAAAAAGAAAAAGAAAAAGAAAAAGCCATAACTCTCTGCAAGGGCCGGGGGGATGAAGGTATTATTATTACAAAAAATTCCAAACATTCCTTCACTTTGTACACTAGCTTTCTATTCATGCCCCCCGCGCACACGTGGCAGTGCGTGTTTCTTCAAGCCTAAGGATGAAGGGCTGGAAAATTGAAAGCGGTAACACGCCACCATATTGTATAGATGATTATGATAAATATACGGTACTGTATATCAACTGCCAGCTAGATTGAAAAGAAATGCTGCCAAAATGACAAGGATTATTGGTCTTTCTGTTTATTTTATCATTTCTCAGAGCTCTTGATCCGGAGTTACCATCACTGTAATTCATGCACGTTAGACACATTTTGATGTCAACTTGATTTGTCTTCACTTTTTAAAGTTAGATTGCGCCCGACGAACCCTTCTTCCATTTTATGGCGTCTTCTTCCCTATTTTCTCGTGGAAGAGAGAAAAATCTTACACGAACTACAAGAAGTCACCCAAACTGCCCTGAAAAACAAGGCCGCCTCAGATTCAAAATAAAGTTGCTTGGCTATGTTGCTTCCCTTCAAAAAAAAATGTGGTGCTTCCCTTCAAAAAAATTTATGGTGAATAAAGATGCTAAGGCAATCCTAGGCTATGTTTAGTACAACAAAATGATCATTCTCACTTTTATTATCATTTTCTTGCTTAGTACCACTATTTAAACGTCAAAATAGTCATTTTATAAAAATGATCATTTCCACATTTTATTAAAATAACCATTCATAATTTCAAAAGTAAAAATAATCATTTCATTATCACATGAAAGAGCATAAAACAAAATCGTAAGATTTTTGCTATTAAATTTCTTTTAAAAAAAAAATTTGGTAATTATATTTTTTATTTTAAAAATAAAAACAACTTAAACAGTTAAAAATTCTTACTATCACTGCCATCACTAACCATCACCTTCACCACCAACCGTCGACCATAATCACTTGTCATTCACCGACATCGTTACCTTCCACTGTCGTCACCGTCCCACCACCCACCATTAGCCATCGCCCCACCACCGCCACCGCCGCCACTACAAATGCTTAATAATATTTAATTAAATAAATAATATATAATACTAATATTTTATATGTGATATGATATGATATTAAAATTTTATATTATACACAAATTTCATTTCATTCTATTATAACATTTTTCATTAATTTTACCAAACAAAAAAATAAAAATAATCATTCCATTCCCTTCCCTTTCCTTGTACCAAACATAACCTAATAGAAGTTCAACTCAAGAACTTTGGCGACACTAGAAACTGTGAGAGAGAGAGAGAGAGAGAGCTAGCTAGCCACCAGTCGTGTTTAAGCACAGGATCTGGAGGACTAACTATAAAGAAAAAGCAAATGTGGATTTTTATTTTTATAATCCTGGATCTGGTGAATCTTTTATTGATGGAAGGGGCTCTGCTAATATAAAAGAAGTGAGATTGCAGGAACAATTTTATAAGAAGATTACAAATCTACGATGATGACAACAAACATCATCTTTAGTATGATCTACAGCAGCAGTAAGGACAAGGTGCTTCAAGAAAAAGCTTACACCAAGTCAAATTTCAATCTGTTTCTCAGCTTCAGTTTGGATGGACAATGAGAAAAAGTTCATTTTCATTTACTGATCCAGGTGAGTAGAAATCAAAATATTCAGAATTAAGAGAAATTGATTGAGCACAATATAATGATCATCTATTTAACTCTACAATATAACCAGCATGTGATTTAATGCAGCAGTAACTATGGGAGGTCTACACACCAAGAATTGTCATTATTGATCTGCACTAGCTGCTAGAGGCTGGAAAGCTTTCAGAGGATTCATGATAACACCATCTATAAGCCCATACTCTTCGGCTTCTTTAGCACTCATGAAGAAATCACGGTCAGTGTCCTGGTTTATCCTCTCAAGGCTTTGACCAGTATGGTAGGCCAGATACCCATTCAGGTTTGCCTTGTGATGCAACATTTCATTTGCCTACACAAAAATTGCTACCAATCAGGGCCACAAGATACCATAACGGATCCTATGATTAGAATTGTAGTGTTCTACTTCTTGAATACAATTTCTTGATCTTTCTGGATTTTGATATTGTTCCCTTTCTTTTATTTTATAAAATTGTATTTTATCGAACTGTACATAGGCCCAAGTACAGGCTTAAATATGAAGTGATTTATACAAAAGTACGGGTAACAAAAAAAAAAAATAGCAATAACAAAAGTCATCCATTTCCAAAGGAATAAATATGTAAGCAACGGATGTGGTAGTGTCCAGAGAGTAAACACCTCATGACAATATTCCAACAGACTATATAACTCTATCTACCCCATCAAATTGTATTTCCTTGGACTTTCTATTATTAACTCTCAATTAGTTTGGGAAGCTAGCCAAGATGGAGGAGATAACAGGCAAATGTCTAGGCAATTATGGGTCAAGGGGACAGGGATATGCAGTTCTTCCAATGAATGGCCAATGGAAATTGTCACTGCAATCTTATTGATCAGATACGAGTTGGGAGTAGATTGTAGAGCAGTGAGGAGACGATCAGGAGCTGTATAACAGGTTTCTACAATGAGCTTTACTCTAATCCATAAATTGGAGACCTAGGCTTCAACCGTGGCGGACCCAAAAATTTTGCAAAGAGGGGGCCGAGCAGGGAAAAAAATTTAGTGGTGTCATTATACTAGTTGCCAACTACTGTCACTCAAAATTTAAGCTCTATAATAAGACATCATCAAATATACAAAATGTAAAAATTATAACAAATGTCATACCTAAAATAAAGGCCTTACTTTCCCACTAAATTTTTTCTTCTAAACTAGAGTGGCAAGCAAAATTACTTCGATTTGGGAGAAGAAAGGTAGAATTACGTGGATTTTGGAGGGGGGGGCATTATAACTATTTTATTATGAACATTCAAAAGCATATGGCGTCTGAGAAAATTTTTCAAAACTTTAGAGGGCCAATAAACCTGTTTTATCATAAATACTCAAAAATATATAAGCCAAGGGTAATTATTCAAAATTTAAGGGGGCCCAATAGACCTATTTTCTTCTAAATACTTAAATATATATAGGACCTAGGGTAATTTCCCAACCAAACCCAACCCCCCCCCAAACAACCTTTTTCCTTGTAGGTTCGCCAATGGGGTTGAGGGGATGGACTTTAGCCATATTTCTTTAGAGAAGCTGTCTTGGCTAGAGCATCTTTTTTCAGAAGAGGAGTTGGTTGAAGCCTTACCTTGATGGAGATAAGGCCCCGAGACCTAATGTATAACTCACTTTTGTCCAACATTGTTGGGAAGTAGTTGGGGGGAGATTACGTGGATGTCCTCATTTTTCGAGGATGTAGAATTTGAGAAGAGCATGAATGCTTCGTTTGTGGCATTAATTCCTGAGAGAGAGACAGATAGACAGAAGGGGAAGAGAAGGGTGAAGAGGAGGGGGGAATCATCATGGATTTTGGGCCAATTAGCTTGTTAGGAGGAGTGTACAAATTGATGACTAATGTGTAGAGCGCAAGTTTCCCAAGGTGATTTTTTATTGTCAGAATCCTTTTGTAGGGGTAAACAAATCTTGGTGTGGGGTTGGTGGCTAATGAGTGCTTGGCCTGAAGATTAAGGAGTGGAAGGCCAGTTTTGATTTGTCAGCTTGATATTAAGAAGGCCTATGATTATGTTAGTTGGAAGTTCTTGTTATATTTGTTATTTGCAGACATCCAGAGGCTTGCGATAGGGGGATCCTTTATAATTCACTGGTAGTGGCTAGAGAGGTTTGGTCTTTCACTCTTAGAATGTTTGGGATTGATTGGAGAGCCCATGAATGTTTTGAATTTTGTTCTAGCTTGGAGAGGAGGGGGGTGCAATGGTGGGAATGAGGAAGAAAAAGTTGTCGACTTTGGTGCCCTTTATTTTAAGGTGGTGTGGATCATTTAGGGTGAATGCAGTAGGAAGGCTTTTGACAAGGTAGAAAAACCTGTTTTTATATAGAAGAGTACAATGCAACAAAAGTAATCCATATGCCATGAAGTTGTCCACAGGACCTCAAAATGCATGAAGAGTACAATGTCTTACCTAATCTAAGCTGGTTTATGTTCCTTAACATGCAGTTTTCAATTCACAATGGACACAGGCAATTTAATATGTCTGCAGGGTAAGTGCCATAGGGTAACTAACAAAAATATAGGTGTATCAGAAATTGAAAAGAAACAGGAGAGATACCTGAATATCGATATCAGTTTGCCCACCTTGAGCTCCACCAAGAGGCTGATGGATCATTATCCTAGAATTTGGCAGGCTGAATCTTTTTCCTTCAGTTAAAACAGAGACAAAAGAAACATGTCTAGAAAATTCAACAAGTAAAACCACAAAATGGAATCTTAAATCACCAAAATTGGAAGTCAAGCTATCCACCTTTTGTGCCAGAGCTAAGTAAGAAAGCCCCCATGCTGTTCATCAGGAAGAAAAAAATTGTCCATCACTAAAGATATTATTTTGCTGTTATAAACCATCATACAAAACACAAAGCAAACTGGAAATAACAATAAATAGCGCCCCAACCCCCCCCCCCCCCCCCCCCCACACCTTCCCCCAATCTTCTCTCTCTTTCTTTCTTCTCCCATTTTTCTTTCCTTCCCACAGAAAATAACGGGACAAAAAGTAAAAGTAACTGAGGTAAGTATTATGAAATAGCTACTTAATAGTTAATACATTGGCTACAACTACATTTGGCTTACTTAGAATCAAAATGTGTCCCTATCTTGCTAAGACAGAGAGATATCATCACTCTTACACAGTGGCACACACAGTCAAACAACTGCAGCCAAAATTTCCTTTTACCATTTGACATCTTAGCCTCATTTCCTAGAAAATGAGGCAATTTCCCTCATATCAGCAATTTTAAGACCCAATGCAACCATAAGATGCTATTAGCACGGACTAAAAAGGGCCTTTCGTTACAAAATAGCCCATGAATTTTCAGAATTGCATGTTTAGAATTCAATCGCAACCCCTACAATATATATCACTAAGGGAGTGATTAAAGGAGGATTGAAGAATATCTCTCGTGTCAAAATTTTGTGACAACAACAATCTAAAAGAATTTAAAGATGTCTTCTTTAATGTAGCACTACCTTTCTCCTATGGAAAATAACATGCCTTCTTACAGAGCACAACAATAAATGAATTCTTAATGCTCTCATCACCTGGCAAGAAATATATTTCCTCTTTTCCAAAGCATTATTATTCCTCCCCAGCCACTACAAACCCAATATCATTCAAAACCCTTTAAAATTGTAGGACAAGGATGCTTGATTAATACCAGACTATCTTCTGCACTAGGGAAAAATCCTTCCGTGTAGACATAATAGACCCATAGTAAAGGGCTTCAGTTTGCATTGAACCCCACTAAGCGACATCACAACAGTTTTGAGCAACTTGAAAGATAAGCACACATAAAATGAAAAGGAAAATGACATAAACTTAGTAATAATAGAATACTAAAAACAATTCTGGATGGCGAAAAAGTCTTGATGATAAATTTGCATAACCTGTATGCGTAAACAAGTAAATTAGGTAGATAGTTTCAATATGTTTACAGCATTTACTGTAATTACTTGGCATTATACAAATCAGATTTGTTTGAGACAAAAAGTAGGATGTACAGGTTTTAAACAAAGTTAAGTAAAATAAATTTATCATCATCAGTGCAAAAAGAAGGAGACCAATTCACAGATTCAGTGAATAATGAAGGCATGAATGGCCAAGGAAAACACAAAACCTTCACCAACGATTTACCTAGCAGCTAATCCGACACATACAGTGGAAACATCAGGTCGTATATGCCTCATCGTGTCAAATATGGCCATACCTAATGGGATCAAAATAATCAGATCAAGAAAATAAACAGGCAGTCCACTAAAGAATAATTAATCAATCTGAGAGCAAACTAATCACAAAAAGAAAGATATTACCAGCAGTAACTGATCCTCCTGGAGAGTTCACATACATGACAATGTCCTGTTCAAACAAGCTTAGCATCAGTTATGAGTATATCCTTCCCCAATGTACATAAATGTTAGAAAATTAAAAATACAAACCATAATGATGTACTTGTGTCTGATTAGAAAATTCAAACCATAGTTATGTATTTGTGTGTGAGAAAGGGACAGGGATAGGAGGAGAGAGACAGTCAGTTGATTAAATGAGAACTGAGAGACATGAGAATTTCATGAGGAAGCTCAAAGGTAAACAAAGGAAACTCATAGTTAGTCTACAATATGAATGCAATGGTAAGAGATTGAAAACATTAGACCATAAAAGGGAGTTTAGCTTCAACCTCTCTGGAGAATCCATGAATCGTTCTTTATTGCTTCAGTATGTCTTTTGTATTGATTATTGCTTAGTTGCAAGTAATCCTTGTACTTCACAAGAAGTAAAATTTAAGTTCTCAACTACAGGATCAGGAAGTGCAAACTAGTTGAACTATGGCGCACATGGAGGTCCCATGGAAATTAACTAGCTCTAATATGCTTTATAAAACGTTTGAAGATAAAAATTTATCAACTAATACAGGGGCCACTGAGCCACCACCAAGTTGATAACTATAACATTGTTAGTAGTAGTTGATGAAATGACAGGGACTCAATTTTTCACAATTATCCATTAGATAGCTGGCATTACCTCTAATGGTTCCACTAAAAAAAGGTTAATATTTGTTTTTAACTCATAATATGATGCAAATAAACCTGCCTGAGATATCGAGATCAGACCATAGTGACTATGCATCTTGATTTGCAAATTGAGTGTGAAAGACATATTCACATCAAAATTAAATTCCTCTGACCTGGTTGTTACAACTTTAATGGATACAACAATTATAAGACATGGTCATTTTGAACACTTCTGCAATGCAACTCAACAAGTTATGAGACACTGCCAAACCTCCTCTCTTCTTCTTCTTACTTAAGTTATGCATCAGTAATGTAATTACTGTTGTGTATATTTTGTCAACAAACAAAATAAGCTTTTTTTGTGTTTCCTATGACACAAAGGACATGAGCGGAATAACAAAAACTTGAAAACATATTTGCATTATAAGTTTTAATTCCAACGGCTACTGTGGATCAAAATCTTCTTTAAATTACCCCTTGACAGCAACTTATAGCTGAACTGCAATGGCACCCAATACAAATGGAAGCATTTAAGACAATAATTTAACGATTACAACGAATTTAAAAATATTAAAGGAAAAAACATAACACAGACCTTGTTAGGATCAACTGCATCAAGATAGAGAAGCTGAACGACTATAATGTTTGCCATATCATCATCAACAGCTCCACCACAACGTATTATTCTCTACAAAGTCCAATTAAGCACCAATGTTAAATAGTAGAGAAGACCAATCAACAGTTCAACAGTCAACCAAAAGGGAACATATGAACAAAACACAAAAACTAGTCCCTTACATACTGAAAAAGCTGACTGATAACACTTTGAAAACGCTCTTGCACCACTGCAGGTGGTCCTTGTCCTTGACCATAGGCTGGGACATATGGCGAAGACGGGATTTGCAAATCATTCCTAATCAACCAAATTCAAATGTATTCAAATTGAAATGAATACAAACAACAGCCAAAGAAGGCAATTTTCAGATAAATCCTACCTCATGGACCAAATTCCATGCCGTGAATTCCTCTCAGGCTCCCAAAACTCGCCAGAGTACATGGCCTGCACTGAAGAATTCCGACCACCATTCTTTCGTTTAGTAGCAAGTTTTCTCAAGTTCCTGCAAAACAAAGAATAATCAACCCCAAATTGAATCCAGATGCGAAGCCAAAATCCTCTGTATCGTTTCTGAAAAAACAGAGGAAAAGAAATGAAAACTTTTAAATCCCGTATTTCTTGCAGTGTAGTTGATAATAAACCCTCATCCTCCATCAATTGCAGAGAAATCATCGAAAAGGAAAGAAAAGGCAAAATCACTAAAATTGAAGTCGTATATACTACCACTAATCCAAATAAAACTTTATTGTACATTCCAAATCTTTGTCCCTTTCCCAATATTTCCCCGGGCAACCAAAGAGACTTGAAGAAAGATGAATAACAAAGATTCATCAAGATTTGGTTTCTTTCATTTATTTCACATATTCTATGCAACCAAACAGAAAGAATTGAAGGGAGACAAAGAGAGAAGAGGTCGACAGAGGTACCTCGAACGAAGGGGCTCGAAGGGGGGAGAGAGGGTTTTGGTCTCCGAACACGAGCTAGGGTTAGCGGAAGAGAAGATCAGAGCTTTGAGTCTGAGAGAAGAAGCTGATGTGGAGACGCACGTATGCGCCATTTAGAAGCGATTTCTCCAAACACTTTGGCGCCTTATCTGCTAAACGAAAGGCAACGATTGCGGCCGAGTGCGATGGAGAAGTGTGTTTGAGCAAGAAAGGAGGGAGCGGATGAATATCTTGTACTTGTAGTCGTGGACTGCAAGCTACAATATTTGGCCCGACCCACCAATCCGGGTTGTTCTACCCGTGTAAATCCTCCCTCCCATCTGTATTATAATTCCAATTATCACGAATGATTCTTGCATTTTTTTAATCTCGAATTATTCCAAATAATTGTAAAAGGATTAATCAATTTTTTATTGGTATACTCATGTGAAATAAAGATTCTATATACTCCAGATCAAGGCTAGTCCACTAAGAGTGGTATGATTGACTTTTTAAAAAAAAAACTTAAAATAAGTTACAAACCGACCTACATGAAAACAAGTTCAGTGGATAAAGAACTCCAATTTGATAGCGAAAAGAACTTAAAAGATTAGTTCAATCTATTCTTACACTAGTCCATGTAACTGAGAAGCAAAGTACTCATTACTAAGAGCTATAATAGAGTTCTTTAATTGAATTAATTGAAATTAAGTTTATCTAACTGAATCTCAAAGTGCTATTGGTCCAAAGAGGATCGACACATTTTTATTGTTTTTTATTCTTGTAGACTCTTTGATATTTATCTTGGTGGTTCGCAAGGTGAATTAGACTTAGAAAAAACCCGTTGCAATTCCAATTTTTTTGGAAAAGGAAATTTGCATTCTTAAAAACTAATCTTAGGTACCTTATTCCTAAACTACGAATTATTCCTTGGCCACAAGTTTTGTTCTCATTCTCAACATGATGCCTTTGGGAGAGCCGA
Organism: Euryodendron excelsum; assembly: GCA_033060915.1. NCBI lineage: Eukaryota > Viridiplantae > Streptophyta > Magnoliopsida > Ericales > Pentaphylacaceae > Euryodendron > Euryodendron excelsum. Next base: position 1,110,855 of record CM065380.1, on the reverse strand, counting down.
AGTTTGGCAAAATAAAATCAAGCAACTATATATATATATATAAATGAGTAGATCCGAGACATGATTCACCTCACTTCCCCTGGCAATTAATGGTGTGCCTCAATGTTCTGATTTGGATCAAACACGGTCTAATTCATACCCAAACTTTATTTTAATTTCCTTATTATTAGGCTTATTTTTGGCGCATCATGGGTTCAAAATGACCCAATTTTCTGGTCAGAAAGTACCAATCCCTCGCCAATGCGGGCCAATCTAGGACCCCTCCTGTCCAGCTTTCGAGCAGCCAAGAATGGTCAGTAGCAACATTTAGTTAATAGACTCGAGTGAATCTAACACCGACAAATCACATGCAAAGGCAGTTTTTTTTTTTCCTTTTAGAAAGGGTCAATTACAAGTACAGTTTAGCAAGGGGTGTGAAGACTAAATTCTACAAAGTTGAAGCAACACAACGAGCTCCTGCCACAAATTAAAACACTAACCTCACCTAAGTCGGATCAGGGTTATGACCATTGGGCCAAAAGCCCTGGGCAAAGAAGCAGTTGAGCAGTTGTTTTTAGTACAAGCAGGAATTGAATCCACAAGTATCAGTTGGTGTTCTGAAGCCGTCTTTTGTCTCAAACGAAACCATAATTGATGTCTAAATCCAGCACATACCCCCTTGATGGGAGTGTTCATCTTCAATATTTGAAGGGGATAAAATACAAAGGTTGCACTCAACAGTTGTTCATGAATCACACTTCTCACTCTAGGAAAACAAGGAATAGAAAAGCCCGCTGACTTCCATGCTGCAGTCATAGACTCATGAATGAGAAAACGGTTTCTATCAACTATTGAGCAAACATGATATTCGCGAAACCATCTGAAGGTCTTCTTTACCAAAAGCATTTGATGAACCAAAAGCTTGTAACCAACCATTGGCTCAAGAAAAGTACAGAAAAGCTGAGACCTAATATTTCAAAGATGTGAGGGTCTTGACTATAATATCAAACACGTTATGAGCTTCAACATAACAGTCTGCAAGATACATCCCTATCCCAAAGGACATGATAATTTCGCAAAATCAGAAAAAGCCCGTATATTGAACTTTCCAGCTGTGTATCATATCATGTAACCAAATTCCAATTCCTATGCATCTCTCTATATTATGGCATACATAAAAATCTGCTCCTGGACTTCTCTCTCAATACAAGATATATTAACACGAATGTGCAGGTTACCTGCACCAGGGCATAGGCCAGACTGCAGCAACATTAGCTAGTAGTTTCAGCCCGCATCTTCTCATGAATTGCTTTATAACAACGGAGACTGCAAAGAGGAAGCTTGGACTTGGAGTCCCGGTACTTGTAAGGGTTGGTACAAGATGGGCCAGCACATTTTTCACGCAGCGGAGGATAACTGAAAATCCAGCCAAAATCTTCAAATCATTATCAGACTCGAATCAGAAGTATTTAAAAAAACAAACAAATAATAATAATAAAATTAAAAAAATAAGAATCCAAAAAAAAAAAACCCAAAGAAGAAAAAAAGAACTCCAAAAATAAAATAAAAATACTTATGTTGGCATGAGGGTGTACGATTCAGCAGAAAAGAAAAGCAAGCCCTACCAGTAAGGTTTGGGGTCAAAAATGCTAGGCAACCCCATATCCATTGGGAATGTAACAACAGTCCCAGTAGGGCCCATGACCCATCTAATGGTGGTTGATGCATGCGAAAGTGCATTAGCAGCCTTCTCCTGCACAATACAATATTGATAACAAAATTAAAAGATTGACTTCATAACAACAAATAAAGGAAAAGAAATTAATTGGGCTTCATAATTACCTGTGCCAATTCTTCCTGACGCTTCTTGATTTTATCTTCTCGCTTCTTCCGACTGGAATCTTGACCAAGTATTTTCCTAATTGCCTCAGCCTACAGAAATCCATCAAGCATGCTCATTTCCACTTCAGAAGATCTCAAATGCAAACAAAAGTGAATTACAAGACAACAGGAAAATAGAACACAAACAAAAGGCAAACCTCTGATTCCCGAGCCGCCTTCTCAACTTGCATTCTCCGTCTTTGAGCAGCCTCAACTTTCTTCACTTGCTGCTCCACTTCTGAAAGCTTCTCCTTTTGCTCTGCAGTGGCCAACCAGACACAAATTCAATAGGTCTATTGAACAAAAATACTATCACAAACAGTTACAGTGGTAATATGTAAATATATAAATATGTATGTCTCTTATATACACTAGATACATACTTCGAGGAGGGGCAGGTGGTAATCCATTCGGGAACTCAATAACACTTGCACCAGGCGCAGAAGAGGCATCTTTGCTGGACAGAAGGGCCCGCTGGCGAGTTGTGAGAGCCAGTTCCCTCTTACTTCCAATTGGTGAATCAATTGAGTCATTCCTCGGTTTCTTCTTCTTCTCACTTTCAAGCTCACCATCAGACACCAGTTCCTCCTCCTCCTCATAATCTGTGTCCTCAGATCCTCTTTCTGATCGGGACTTCTTACCATATTTACTTGACCTTGAGGAGACAAAATCTTCCAAACCCTCATCATGCTTAGAATTCTTAGAAACCCTAGAAATTTGTTGTTGTTTCTTGCTTGATACTTCCTCAGAATCTTTACTTCCTGCAGCAACCTTAGAAAATTTCAGTTTCTCGAGGTATCTAATCTCATCATCTTCATCCTCTTCGTCAAATGCCCCATCCAATACACGCCTCTTTGGCATCCTCTTGCTCTTACGAACTGGCTCCGACTTCCCACCTTGGTTTTCAGATGCACTCTTTTCAGGCATCTTCCCCATTGAAGAATCCCCTTTTCCAGGATTAGAACTGCCCCTTGAGAAATCCTTCCAGGGAATTCCTCGCATACCACTCTTCTTATCTGGAGGAGAATGATCATCATCGGAATTGTCCTGATATTGAGAAAAAATTTTAAAATGGTAATATGGCCTGGATTCCAAATGTTACCATGAAACAAAAAGATCTAATTGAATATTTAACACATATTGATACAAAAGATTTTTTTGCCATACCAGTAGCATAAGATATAAATGGAAAGCCCATGAATTGGAATAGAATCCCACATAGTTTAGTGAAAAAATCATTGCCATGATGTAATCCCAAGGATCAAGTAAATAATAAGAAATATGTAAATTAAATTTCTTACATGATTTTCATATCCAGATTCTGTACCTTCTTTTATATGTAATAATTATTATTATTATCTTGGCCAGAGGAATAAACCCTTATGCTGTTTGGTTGCCGAAAGAATGTAGAGGCTAATACATAACTTAAGCTTGGTTGAACTGAACTTTTTCAGTCTTTGTAAACCAAACATTTTCATTTTTCTTTCTATCAATGTCTTTAAAATTTATTTAAAAAAAGGGGCCGAAGAAATGGTAAGATGACAAAATCACAACCATCACTCGAGTAGGAAAGTCATACAAATTGGTAAAACAAATACACAACCATGCACAGAATTTTCTGACACGCAAGTTCAGACAAGGAGCATTTGTTAGAAACCTGGAGAATCAGCTTAGGTCGTGATCGAGGAGCATCGGAAGTTCGAGAACTTTTTGTAGAAGACCCACTACCAAATGCAGCATGTAAATTGGATTTCGTCTGAATTGTACGTATGACACCACCAACCTTAAGCTTAACCTTTTTAACCTCCTTGTCATTTCCAACTCCATCCCCATTCGCTCTTGAGTGCCCTGAACTCAGATTTTCACCATTCCTTCCACCATGAATATCTGTAGTTGCTGACTGCAATTTCAAACTGCCCTTTGTTTTGCTTGTGCTTTTCCAATTAGCCGGGGCAAGGACACCTTCGCTACACCGTCTATGATTCAACTCACTTCCTCCCTGATCAACACTATCTTCCAAGCCTCCATTAACATATGACAAACTAGATGATCCATCCTCCTTAATCTTACTACGAGGGTATTCACCTGCCCTGCCAGCAGAACCCCTCAATGCACACTGATTAAGATTGAACTCTTTCCTCCTAAAATTGGTCTCACCCCCTATATTCTCATCACTGGAGACCTTGCTGAAATCATCTGAAGGCGGCGTCGATGATAAGGGGGAATGATCGTGACTTTCAGGAAACTGCAGTGATTCAGGTCTAGGTCGACGGGAAGTTTGGCTCCTCTTCTTTCTTATAGTGTTTCCTATTCCTTCAAACCGGGTGGCCCCCTCTTCCATCGAGGAAAAGGATGTTAAAGCCCAATTCCTCAAATGCTAATATTAATCAGATGTTGAAAGGAATGGTCATAAAAGCCATGTGCTGGAGCTAGTTTGAAAATACTGCACCAAATATCAAGCAAATCTTTGAGACCTACTAGTTAAATGACTAGTAATACAGTGAAAATAAGAATACAGTGAAAATAAAGGAAGCCTTCACGAGAAAATAAACCCTTGAAAAGAAAGTCCCATAAGAAATATAATTGAACTCAGAATTGTTCATATAGAAAGATAATCTTAATAAAGACAACTGCCAATTATGTAACCATGTATGGACGAAATAGAACTAGCAAAAACATATGATGAATTGATCAAAGAGTAATGTGCCAAATGTCTTAAAAATATAGATACGCCAATTTGCATAACTGAGCACCCAATAACTGATCATCAATACATGAAACAGATCCAAATGACGCAAAGCTAAATATTTTTGTTTACCTATAAAATCCCTAATTAAAGCCAAAAGTATAGTTGTGAACTTTGGATTCAATGACTGGAAACTGGAAAGATATGAAGGAACTATAACAAAAATGCCAGGCAACTAACAAAATAATAAGGGAATCGTCCACCAAACTGACCCATTCAACGAAAATCATACAATTCAAGAACCCGGGAAAAAAAGGGCAACTTCACATGAACCCATCAATTCAAAAGACCACAACGAAACAATTAAATTACATGAAAATCAAAGTTATAACATTCACTAACGGAAATGAATCAGACCCGCCCAAATTAAATTAAAAGAAAAACCAGATGAATCATCCAAAATCACATTCATCAAGCCAGCCCCCAACCCCCCAAGAAAAAATAAGAAATCACACCCCTCTACAAAGTACATTCATAGATCATCACTGATAAATAAAAGCCCAGATATCCAAAAAAAGCTTAAATCGGTTTACCCACAACGAAAACCCCAGCGAAACAGCAGAGATACAATTTAAATAGGTGCATATACAGAGACAGATACCTCGTCGATGAAAGGAATTTCGGCAACCAGATGCCGCCGTGAAAAGAATTGGAGAGCCTTGCGATAGAAGAATAGCCCAGAGGAAGAAGAGAGAGAAAGATGGCAGAGAAGAAGAGGGAGAGAGAATGAGAGGATGTTATTGAGACAGAGAACGGGTCGGTCCGAGAGAGAGAAAGAAAAGGCGGGTTAGGGTTAGAGTTGTTGGGGTCACTAGGAGTATAAACATATTGGTAAAGAAGACTCGAAATCTTCTCCATTTTTTTCTTATTCCACACCCTGTGAGATTTGTTGGATTAGCCCTGTCTCGGTCACCCGACTCAGTCCCAGTAACCCACCTCTCCTTCTCTCTCTCTCCTTCTCTCTCTCTCTCTAGATTTTCTCTCTCTTCGCCCCCTTCCTTTTATTTCCCTCCTCTTCCACACACGGTTACGCTGCAAGTATGTGTGCAGGTTAAGGTCCTACGCACCCGTCCGCTTATGTTAGAGGCTTTCCTCATCAGCTCTGCTTCCATTGCACGTGTGAAATTTCACATGATCGCTATTGTTTTATACCGGCATTCAAAATCCCAATTTCTTTTCTTTTCCGATTTGTTGATATTACTCATAATTTCTATCTATTCCAGTATGAACCCCAGAATATTCTCGATCATACCATTATTACTCACTTTTGTGGTTATTTTTGCTTTCTTAAGAACTAATGAATATTATTTATAAACTCTAGAAAAGGAAATGAATGAAGGCGGTTGAAGACCTCTCTTCAATAGGAATGAAAAGTATATATGAACACAAAATATGTATTTGTTCTATAAGCTTATGTGAATGCTAAAAGTCAATTTTGCCTAATATTATCAAGGATTTCTTAACTCTTACCGGAGTTAAATTTTATCATGTCTCTTGAGCTAGATTGAGGAACTTGTAAAATGGTTTTGGTAATTGTAAGGTTATTCATTCAATAATTTTTTCTCCTATTAACGTTTATTAAATAACATGTCCACATTGGCTGATGCATAAGTTTTTCAGTGCAAAACTATGCCCAATAGTTCACTCCCCCATACCTCTCCAATTTATTGGGGCAAAAAAATAATGAAAGTGAATGCATGAAGAATTATAAATTTACTGGAGAATTACAAAAAGATAAAAGAATTGTTAGTTAGTGGCTGCCTTCTAAAAAAATTTAGTTTAGCGATGATGGAAATTGTTTATATTGCATTTATCACACGTTGGGTACAATTCTATGGAACATAGCTTGACAAAATTTGATCGAACATTTAAGAAATGGAATTTGAGCAAGTCATTTAGATTTTCCTATTGTTGTGCATTTTACAAAAGCACATATGAAATACCAATTACAGATGCATACTAATGCAGAATTGAGTTCGATGACTGCTGTGGGCAATAATGGGTAGTTTACATGTCAATGGAGTGAACTTCCATGAAAGCCGAATGGGGTTCCATTAAGGAATTTCAAAGTCATTTCCAAGAGTTTCCCTTTCACACATTTTCTCAATAGGAAGAACCCTGGAAAATATCACATGAAGCAAAGAAAAAAGGGAATTGATTTGAAACCCTTTCAAGGGAATCCAATGAAAAACAAAGCTACCAGGCATATGTACACAATTTTCGTCCACCGCCAAGAGAACAGCAGCTGTCTAATGGAAAACTGAACAATAGTTCTCCACAGTGGACTATACATCGAGGACGGACCAATTCCCAGCCCCCATCACATACAATCCTAAATATCTATGCCATTTCCACCAAATCCTAGTTCAGAATCCTCCAGCTTCAAAATAGCTGAGTTCTACGGATAGCAGAAACTTTAGATCCCGCTTGGCTTCCACTGAACTCGCAAAATCCTCATCTTCCTTCATGAAGATCTTCAGAGAATACAGCAGTCCGAGAGATGTTATCATTATCAAAGGCACTTAAACCAGAGTAAGGACCCGAAGAGAAGATCGAAGATGTCCCATCTGACTCAAAGGTAGTAGATGACTGCCTGTGGTTCGGCCGGGCGTTGGAGGAAGTCAAAGTGGTATCCTGATACTCAGTGACGCGCTGCACCATTTTAAGTGACTGTACCACTTCTCCCATTGTGGGCCTTTGGCTTGCCTCAGGGGCAACACAAGCTGCTGCTATCGTGCAAACCCGTAAAAAATCTTCTTTTGCATACTTCCCTCCAAGCCTTGGATCAGCAAGTTCTTCTAGCCGATCTTTATCTCTAAGAATTGGTCTGGCCTGCAACCCATGCAATCCCATTCTGTTAGATTTTTATCAGATTTATAGTTCAAAATTCAGAATATTGGGTTTCAAAGATACAGAATAACTTCTAAAAGAAGTGTCAAAAATATTAAAATAAGGAACCAGAACTGATGATTATTAAATTAAACAGCTACAACAATCAAAGATTAATCTAACCCAAGTAACAAGGTTCTCCTGTCCTGATGGTTGGGACATATCCACAGGCTTCCTTCCAGTCAGCAACTCAAGGAGGACAACCCCATAGCTGTAGACATCACTTTTTACTAGTAGATGTCCAGTCATAGCATACTCTGGGGCTACATACCTGTAAATCAGAATTATCCCATTTTAATGCCAATTATTATGAGGGAAAGATAAAGTTTAGGAAGAGAAGTGAAACTAACCCAAATGTGCCCATAACACGAGTAGACAGGTAATCTGCCCTGCCTTCAGGCGCATGTTTGGCAAGGCCAAAATCAGCAACTTTAGCGTGAAAGTTATTCTCGAGCAATATATTGGATGCCTTGAAATCTCTGTGGATAACACAAGGCTGGGAGTCCTCATGCAGATATGCAAGTCCTCTAGCAGCATCAAGTGCAATCTTCATTCTAGTATTCCAATCCAGAGGACAATTTACTCCCAGTGGACCTGAAGCAAAATCATACCATTATTAGCAGATATTCAACATAAGAGAGAGTGGAATTAGCTATTCTTATTGATAGATACACTTTTTGCTGAGTTCTTCAGCGGATAGTCAATCCCCAAAGCAATTTACCATGAAGCCAGGCCTCCAAACTTCCATTTGGTACAAGCTCATAACAAAGTAGGTTCTGCGAGGAGTCACGACTGCTATAATAACCAACAAGTTTCACAAGATTACGGTGATGCAACCTACTAAGCATCTCAACCTCAACTAGAAACTCTTTGTCCCCTTGCTGCCCTCCACAAGTAAGCCTCTTTATTGCTACCGCTGTACCATCACTTAAGACACCCTTGAAAACTCTGCCAAACCCACCCTCTCCGAGTATACTAGCAGGTTCGAAGTTATTTGTTGCTTCTTTAAGTTCATCATATGCAAGAAACCGTGTACTGCTTGGGTGGCGAAGAGATCCTGCTGCTGTAACTGCATCCACTGTCCTTGGCTTTGCTGTTCAAAGGAGGACAAAGCAGAAGAGAGAAAATAAGAGAACAGAGAGATTGAGAAAGAACCATAAGACATACAGCAACAAAGAAGCCCCTTCATTTTGAAAGTCTAATACATCTCTATAACTAATTTGATTTTTCTTGCATTGCTGTATAATCACAAACCTTAATGTCTCCTTTTGAGCTGATAAAGTGGTCTTCCTCTGAGAAGTCCCATGATGAAACATTTTATAGAATCATTCGACTATTTAAATGCAAGGCAGGTTGATATTTATGAAAAACTGTATTGAGTGCATAAAGAGGAATTGTGGCATATGTTCATGAAATTAAACCAGGCATGAAGCAGTAAAGTTTGAGGCTCTGAGCAATCATGTTAACCCAAAAGTGCAGTACGAGTGGGAGTCACACAAAAGCCTCTTCATATTTCACTTTGAATTATACTTCCTACATGGTCTTTCAAGTCAAGTATCATGTTTCAACCATTATCTTTTATGCATGCTAATCAATGAAAACCTCAGGGCTGGTTGGTATTGTTTTCATTTTTCAGTTAGCATGTTTCGCACTTTTGGAAATGAAAATCATAGAAAAATTGAAACCACTGTCATTTTGATTTTTCTTTCTTCTGAACTCGAACTTTTGTTAAATCAGAAAATAATTTAAGATAGTTTTCTAGAAATAGGCTGCTTTTAGGAAATTTATCAAAAGCAAGTCCAACCAATGCCTTATTTTGTGCCATGTTCCTTTTTTTAAAACATAAAACAGTTTCAGAAACAATACCAGACAGGCCAAACAAGTTCATTCCTGACAAAACACATTCAGCAGGCAAGACAAGTTCCCGAATTCCATGAATAAGACTTGATAAACACTGACCTAGTATTCATGAAAAGATGCCAACTAATTGTTTCAACAAATTCTTTCAAATAAAAGAATAAACACATGGTATGATATAGCAAACGTAGGCAAATCAACTTAGCAAAACCAAGTTCATAAATCTCGGAAAAAAGCATTCTGAGCAGTGGCGTTTAAATATTTCCCATGGAAATATCATTTTTTCTGGTTCCCACAGCATTCAAGATGCCCACCCATTCTTGTGAATTGAGTAATTACAAGAACGAAAGAAAAGAAGAAAATGATGGAGTCACTGCTGAGCAAAAGAAAATTTAAAGAAAAAAAAAACTTGAAATCTAAACAATGCCCACATACGTAATATGAAGTTTGTTTAAAATGAAAATAGATGAAATAAGCAGATTTCAAATGCTGTGTCAGAGAAATAAAATTATTTCACACATTACTTTCACAAGGCAAATTTTGCCGGTATTTTCCAAATTTAAAGACACACTGCAGTTTCTGCCTGTAGTTTGTTGTTACTTGATTAATTTTTTCCTTTTTCAGTAGGTATTACATGATTAATCAATCATGCTAGTCAAAGACATCTAGAAAAGGAAAAAAATTAGTAATGCAATAACATAACTAAGGACCTAAAATTACCATTTTCATACATACCAGTCTCTTTGGTAGATGTTTTTGTCTTCCGTAGATGAGAAGAACATGAACATATTATAAGGACAGCGACGACAGCAATGATCAGGATGCCAGCACCAATTCCAACTATAAAGATCAAATTTTGATGTTTCCCTTTGTTTGAATTGACAACTGATGTAGGAGTTGAGGGCAGGTGTGGAGGTGCTTCTGGCGGTGAGGTATCAATAAGGGGAGCTACACATAAGTCACAATGCTTTTATAAATGGGGGTGTTGAAAAATAGAACAAAAACAAATGTAACATAGAAAGCCCAGCTTCCACATATACAAGCTGCAATAGTGATATCAGTGCGATGCCCCACATCCATGGTTATAGGGAAATGAAAAGGGGAAAAAAAGAAAAAGAAAAGAGACACAAGGAAGATAAATAAAGATTTCAACCTACACTCATGTAATAGCATTTGAATAATTTATACTTACAACTTGCAACCATGATACCGTGCAAGCCCCAATTAATATTTTTCCAAGTGTCAACAAGATGTAGTCATCACATGATTTGTCAAAGAACAAGGTTACTGTACACCAACAGCTTTGGGGGAATGGCAAGTTTACTTTTCCACAAGAGAAAAATCAAATCCAAGCAGAATCAGAAAAGAAGTTCCCATTCTCATAATTCCCACCCCAGAAGCACTTTTAACATTAAAAAATAAAAAAATAACACATTTGTAGCCTTTGTGCATTTATGAATTGTTAAAAATAAACCTCATACACAGGTATGAGGGCCTGAACAAAGAAGTTACACTTTGCCATGATGGAATTGGCCAAATAGAAAGTATATCTATGTATGCATATGCTATCTGAAGCCTTCCACGGTTCCCTAGCCAAGTCAAAGGAATTATGATTGTAAGCACCGCAGCTTCTACTGACAGCAACAACAATTAACAAAATGCTGCCCACACTCTGCATAATCAAATTTTCACCCACTAAAACTAAAATTTCCAGTGGACTTATGAAACACATCTGTGCCGTTGATAAGAGGTTTCATTCTCCCACATTCAAAGACCAAATATAGGACATAGAGTTGTGATTGGCAACTATTTCTTGCACAGACAAGGGCAATGCATCAAGTTGAAGTTTTTTTAATAGCAACAAAGGCTGTATCCAACTGCAAGCCCACAAGTATTCATTTTGGACTTCATCTTGATTGCACGTATTAGAAACACATTGAAGAGATAATGAATCCTATTTTAGAACTAGGGGAGCAGAACAAAATAAGAAAAAGGGGTTTTTATAGCATCTACATATGAGAAATACTTGGGAATATTATGTCTAAAAACACATACAGCTGTGATATATTGAAAAAAATTAAAAGAAAAACATAGTCTGTAAGGTTGGCTCAAACAAACATAGAATATAGATCCCATATAACTATCCCTTAGTTATATAATATGGATGAAAGAGGCTGAAGATTAAACTTGTTACTGCAATTATGACTTTGGGCCTTTTATCAAATACAAACAAGTTTTAACAAATGACATAATTGTTGCTTCTTGAAAATAGTATTCAGCTCTACTCTTTAAAGCAGTGGTTTCAGACAGTATTGAAACTTCTGCTGTAAATGACACATCTGCTGACCACTCAAATTTATTTAATGATAAAACACCTGTGAAAAATGCCAACACAAGGACCAGTACTTTTTAGGTTTCTAGTGACCAGCATGGTTTGTTTCCAAAGCACTCATTGACATATTGTCTCAGGCCCCCAGACGCACAGAGTGTCTTGAGGGTTGCATTCAGCACTATGACTTTTCAAGCACAGGTGTTACCTTGTAACAAGTTGGTGATGGTCTAGAATGCATTTATAGAGGGATGCCACAACATTGACTCTATAAGGTAGCATGCATTAAGTCAGTCCCCTTAGGGAGGATGAGACAGAGGGGCAGCTGTAAACTTCCACAATGTTTTCTAACATATTTCAAGTTATCTCACAATTATGCAGGGTTAGCATCTTGGACATGCATGATTAAATGGAGATCCTACAAGCATAACAGGTAAGGTAAAACTTACCCTGAGATGGAGCAAGGGACTTAAACCAGGTTATGTTGAGAAGTTCGTAATCACCCACCAAAGTAGGGTCTAGATGAACTTTATGCATGGAGAGGGAAGAGTTTATTGCAGATGCTTCACTGGCAGAGAAACTAATTCCTGTATGTGGAGTAATGTCCATTGAAATATTAAGTCTCGATAAACCAAGCATATAAAAGTCGATCAACTCAATCTGAGAAACCCGCAAACCAAGTTGAGAAGCAAATTCTTCTAGAAACAGATTCCAATTTGGGTTTGATGAGACATTCAAAAGGAGAAGATCAAGCTTTATTGGGTATACGCACTGACAATCCCGGCTCCCTCGTTTCAGCACCTTGTCTGGTTCACAACAGTCTGGGAAAATGAGAAATCAGTGGCCATGTCAGTACCAAAATAAGATGACAGGAAGTAGAACAGAAGTAAAGCTAGTTGATTATTCATGTAAGTAGAATAACATAGCAATAGAATGGTTTAATGAAAGTAAAATTACATAGCAATAGAAGTTGATTATTCATGAAGTACAGCTAGTTGTTAAGTGTTCTACTTTTATTTCCCCCTTGATTAAATATTTGTAGAATTCCATTAACACTAAATCCAGTTGTTTCCTGAGAATAAAAAAAGAGTACAAAATGATCCAAGATAAATAAAATAAAAGATGCGAGTTACATATATCTTACTGGAGGCGTAAGGAGACAGCGGTGGCTGAGTTAAACCAGTAGGAATTGTACCAGCACTGAACTGTGTTGGGGCAATATCTGCCAAACGAGGCGGCGCAAGGCCAACACTCGGAGGCACTAAGCCACTCTTCTTCATTGATGGTTTCGACAAATGTGAACTTGAAGGGGAGTGAGTGGAAGTTATCAGTGGGCCATAATTTGGAGGCTGAGATGGTGCAAGAACAAGCTTTGGAGCACCATGAGGTGAAAAATGTTTCCAACGTGGCTTATGGAACAAAGGCAGATTGGCTGGTAGGGGCAGATCAGGAATAGCACGTGCTGCAAAAGGTGCTCTTGTTGGAGAGACTAAGTTTGCTTCCAATAGACCATCGGGAAAATTGGCATTGGTGATGTATAGCACATAACATAAAACAAGAAACTGATTGAGAACTAACCATTGAACCTTTCTTAATGCCCCTGCAATTCATATCACAAGACAAAGATTAACATACCAAGAGAAAGGAAACCATAAAAGCAACAGTGAAAGAATAAATGGATTGTATGAAAAGTATACAAAACCCCCTCCCCACCCCCCAAAAAAACAATAGCAACCGGATTCTCAAGTTGATCGTTCTTTTTCGTCCTAAAAGGACCACTGAGATGAAAAGTATTCCAAATATTCACATCTTTTTCAATGAACAATAATTGACATTGAGTACGACCTTATTGAGAAAAAATTCACCCTTTGATTTTCGAAAATTGGTGGAAAAAAAAAATCTCGAATAGAAATCTTCATAGGAGAGAAAAATAATAGTAACCCTATCTTTAATTGTTGTCACAGTATAAAGTAGAAACCAAGTCAATATTTTTTCAGTCTCATATATTTTCATAATTTCATACAAGAAAACTATCTTCTCATTCCATGTAGGAAATATCATCACACATTTCAACTTCTTGGCTTACTTTATACAAGTCCTCAATATTTGGAATCCAAACAGCATAGAACACGAGATTCAAGATTTTTTTTTTGTTTATTTCTCTCTCTGAATGGCGAAAGGCGAAACAGGCCAATAAACAAATTTTCAATCAATTTTACTCGTAAGGCTTCCATTCGCTTCTAGATATAAAACGTCAGGTGTACGCAAACATATTCTCTACTGAAGCTTATCAAAGAAACATTTGCAGAAACATTTTTTTCCCTGCAAACAAACAGTGACTAATCTGTAACCCTAACGAAAGCAACTTCGAAATTACAGCAAACTAGTGATCACATATTATCGACCAAATGCGCCGCATTTTATAGATTCATGCAATATAACTGTTAACACCAAACTGCAAGTCAATTATAAGACCAAAACAGTCGAAATTACAAGAAGCAAAAGAACACACCAGTGCCGGTAGAAACTGCGAAGGAACTTGCGAACACCGACATCACCGATGGCAATTCACACGAAGCGTCCAGATCTGCAAGATTCACCCAGACCAACGGCCAGATCGCTCCAAAGATAAGCACAAGATTTTGAATGCCAAAGAAACACTACGAGCAAAAACCATTCCTATCAGCCATTGAATGAGGATCGAACGGCCGCGGTGTCGTCGGAATATGAGGTCGAAATTGAGAATTTCCAGACGCGAATTCCATTTTTCGAGCTCTAAGAATTCAATCTTCTTAGAGAGAGAAAAAATTATGACTCTTTGGTGGGAGATATCGTTCGCTTCAATCTGTCATCAGTACTGAAGATGTCTATTAACTTCCTTTTTTTCTCTCTTTTCGTGGGGTTTCTTTATAAAGCGCAGGGTTTTATTTAACGTCTGCTTAACGTGCTTCTCTGACGGAAAAGTACTAATTTAACGGTTAAAATCATCGGCTTCAGTCAGGTCACTGTTAAAGCATCTGCAAGAAGGCTAGTGACGTTAGAGTCTGCACCGCCAGTCAAGGGTTCTGTGGAGTCAAACATTATCCGTTTAACAACATAATGGAGCCGTTGATTCCTTAGAAACCCCGGCCGGACAATTAGACAATTAACTGGAATTGGATCCTCTCCGATTTCTTACCATTTTGGCATTAGTGATATAATAAAATTTAAAAATATGCTCATTGTTTTTTTATGGACCATTTTGACAAGCTTTAGTATATGCAATTGTGAGTCAAATTTAAGCAGTTTAATTTTTTATCTAAAATGTTTAATTAATTTATTGAGTTGAGTTTAAAAAATTAATAAATTTTAAAATATATTAAAACTAAGTTTATTAATATCAAGATTGGTCTCAAATAAAATTTTAACAAATTGAACGCGAGACAAGTGACTGAAATCCAAATTCTAATGTGAAATAAATAAAGGCTTAGTTTTTTTTTTTTATTGAAATGAAGGCCTAGTTGAACACCAGCTTTTTTTTATTAGTGTTTTTTTTTTTGTCTTTAATAACTTTTTTAAACCAAAATTTTAGGTTATTCATAAAAATTAAATTTATTTTAAAAAAGTTATTAAAGATTAAAAAAAAAAACTGGTACAAAACCAGACCGAAATTTTAACCACGCTCAAACCATGGATCATGCATCCAAGTCTTAATTAAATGATCTTTAGCATGTTGTCCGTCACTTTCTTTAGTAGAGAGATGGAGGACAATGCGCAAACCAAAACCACTTGTTTTAGGTAGTTTACGACATTCACTCTCTCAGACTCCAATATGACTTCATCACGTGAATCAACGCTCCCGGTGAACTGTTATTTGTCAGCAGTCCGCAGCTTATTTAGTTCAGACTTCAGGGCACCGAAATATGGAGTAAAAAATCAAACGGGTTCGTGACGGTGATATTACGTTCAGCTCACAAGTAAAATAGCACAAAATTTAATCGTGTAAATCAGATCAATCAAATCAAGTAGTGAATTATTTAAGTTTGTATTGAAAACTTAGTAAATTTTCAAGTTTTATTCAACTATTTATTGAGTCGATTCAACTAATTTTCATTTAAATTCATCATAAATAGAGCTTGAGTAATTTAAGTTTTTTTATATAATGAGTGTTTGAACGTAACTTATTTGATAGTTTATGGCTTATACTTATGATTTTTTTGAAATGTGTTTGAATGAGTGACTTAAAAAAGCAGCTTATGCCTAATCACATTTTTAAAAAAAATTATTTTTAAAGATAATTTTTTAAAAATAACTTAGAACTTAGAACTTATGACTTATAAACAGGGTGTCCAAATACCTCCATAGTCATCATGTGCATGAAAGTTCATCAAACTGATTTGAATTCAAAATTAATGAACTTAAAAATATGTACAAACTTGACTTCTTAAGTGACTAGATTGAAACGAGTTTTAAATAAACTAAAGTCCAAATAACTCGGTTCTTTTTCTTATTTTCAGTTTTTTATTTTTTTTGAGAGGGTAATGGCACTAAAAGCAAAAAAAAAAAAACACTCTTAAAAAAGTAAAAAAGTCGACAAAAAGGAGAGCTTTAAAAGTGATAAAACGACGAGGCTTCATTATATATTCGCATTTATCATAAGCAAGGTTAATACAGTGGTAGTGATGCTCCAACCATAGCTGTAGACAGACTGCAGTCATTTCTCTTTTGAGTTTTAACCTCTGATATATAAAAAATTATGTACATATGTATATTGTCAGTAACAAGGAAAATCAAACGATTATTTATTCGTTAAGGATTATGTCAATTACATGACATAACCGTTGCCACGAGTTGTGGTAGTGGTTCAACGTTCCTGCCAACAAAGCAATTGTTTAGTTTGGTTGATCGATAATGACATGCAGGAAGACCTTGAAAGCGAACGGTGTTCATGGGCAACATGCAAATAAATGGTTCGCATAAAAAATGGATATAAATATAAATATATACATACCAATTGGCAGATCGGAGATTCGGAATAAAATGAATATATACTTTCCACAATAGGCACAAGTGCTGACATTTCAGCTGATTACAACGACAAATGATGCCACCAACTACCCATATGGGTACCAGTAATTTCACTCTACAACTATGCCTAATCTGCTTTGTCTATTTTTATGATGTTTGCTAATAGAATAATGTTATGTTTGGAATCAGATTTATTAAAAAAAAAGAGGAGAGAAAAAATAACAAAATGATTTGAGAAGAGAATATTTGTTTTTTTTTTCCTCATCTTTTTCTTTTCATTTTCTTTGAATAAATTCAAATCTCAAATAAAGCATAATTGTTGGTTCCAACACCCTTGGGATTAAGACTAATGGAAGCAATAAAAATAAAAATGGTAAAAAAATTACGTTAATGATGACCAGAATAATATGCTTCAGATTGACACAAAACTTTAGACTCCATTTGGTAACGCTGTCAGTTTTTATTTTTTGTTATGTATTTTTGTTATATATTTTTTGTTGTTTGTTTTAAAAACAAAATAAAAAACATGTTTGGTAACTCAAATAAAGTTTTATATAAGTCTTGAGGTTTTTTTTTTTTTTTTGCTTTGTAGCCAGGAGTAAGAGGAGAAAATATTCAGTGCAACGGTGATGCCATGTCATCATGCTGATGTGGTATCACAAGTCAATAGAAATGTACCAAAATATAGTTTTTATCCTCATTACCTAAAATTAAAGAGTTAGTTAGGATATTTTATCCACACTACCGCACTAACCAACATGACATATTATCACATGATATGTACGTAGATGCATTTTGTTGGCTTGTGATACCACGTTAGCAATGATGACATGCTATTACCGTTGCATTGAATATTTTCTCGGAGTAAGAGCTATGAAATTATCCCATTAATATGTCCCTATAAAAGCATAGTTTTTGAGAATTCAAACAATAATTTTTCTTATCGTGTGTAAAAAAGAAAAAACAGCGCTATTTGTGGTTATTCAATTGTCTGAGCAAGTGTTTGACCCGAGTTTGTTTAATGGTCCAAACAATGAGCATATTGTAAGTAGTTATTGTTTATGTATCAAGAAATATACATATATATATATTTTGCCTTCTTCTTAAGGAGACTAATAAAATTAAGTGATAACAAATCCAAGTAGCAAAAATTTATTTGTTTATTGTATTATGGTATTTGGCAATATGCCATTGTCTATCCATTCCCATACCAAATTTGCCAAATTTCAAAAACTTCACGAGTCATTTAGCCTTATCCTATTTTTTTAATTGGATAGTGTTTTTTTTTTAAAATTGACAAAGTTCTACTTCTTTAGTCTAATCTTAAAAATCCCAATAACGAGAAATTATATGACAGCGTCTATGTAGTTTATTGTCTTCGTCGTGATAAATTTTTATTAAATCTCCAACTTGTCAATTAGGTTAATTTAATGGTTGCCACCAATAACAAGACAATACAACTTTATCTTTCAACCTATTTTTCATAAATTTGTAACATGAGTCTCATAAATATTTTTAATTTTTTATATAGCAAGCCAGTGGGTGTATGGCATACTGCTTCGCAAAAATATATATGTATTCCCACTACTATGGTTTGGGGAAGCCTTTAAGCCAATTGAAAATTGAGTGTTTTCTACTGATGCGAAGCTCCCATCCTCAATTATCTTCATTTTTTTTAATAAAAGTTGAATAAAAAAAATTGACAATATTATGAAAAAAAGAGTAAATTACACTAATCACCCATGAGGTTTCGCTAAATGTAAGACACTACTCATTATATACCGATAATTATACTGCATATTTTTATCAGAGTTACTCAAATAACAAACTACTGACATTGTTAAATTACAATTTTACTCGAATAACAAACTACTGAGATTGTTAAATTACAATTTTACCCTCATTTCATTTAAGCCTTATTAATTTTTTGTTAAACCTTCTTTCAACATACCAATTACAACACTAAACCATACCAGCAACATTCATCTCCATAGTTCTCTCTTTCCTCCCTGTCACTCTCACACCTACACATACACACATCAAATCATCATCTCTTTTACATCCACACCCTAATACACACATGAATCAAACCACCACAGATTGTTGTATCTTTTTCACTCACCCACACATCCCTATGCACACAGGTTAGATCAACATGTCTATCCTACGCACACCTCCACAACTGCACACACATTTTTTGCAAAGGGAAATATCAATTAATTTTTTTATAATGCAAGACCAATAGGAATTTTTTTTGACAATTACAGAGTCTTACACATTCATATTCAAAATTGCACACGCAATATACATGCATACACCATATACATATGTACAAGCACAATACGCACTCTTCGTATAAGATTGTGTATACACATATACAGACATGGTGATTTCATTGGCCGAATCAATCAGGATAGCAATGGGGTTTGGAGGTTTATCCGGTCATTGAAATGGGAGTTCGGTTATAGAGGGATATACATATATATAGAGAGAGATAAAAAGGGATATACATGTATATATATAGAGAAAGAGAGATGCAACGATTAAGAAATGCCATGACAACTTGTCACACCTTGAATTTCTATACCGTGAAATAATCAAAGGCGTGAAATAACTTACTAAACAAAAACAAGACTAGACAAAAATAATCCGGTAACTAAACACTTATATTTCAAACTTTAAAATACATATAAGCATTGAACCGCTTAAGCTAAATTTTATTACAGGACTTTAACTTACAATCTTGAATTACTAAAACTATCTTGGTTTTTATTGGAGTTCCTCAAAACCCTCAAGTAAGATGATGGTTTCCTCTAAGTAAATATCTTAAATATTTTTCATAAAACGGGGTGAGTTATGAAACTCAGCAGTAGTGTATTATCCAATAACTCAATAAGTTTAACTTAAAAAAAAATTAATAAGGTAATAGAACAGTTATGAGATAACTGAGAAAAACAGTTACAATAACGTAAAACAGTTTGCAAATTCCTCATTTGAGTTGTAATATCAACTTCCTGACACACTTCATTTTCAGTTTAAGAAGGCTTAGTGACTAGCCAACAAACTCCACACCATGCTTGGGAGTATCATCCTTATTCTCCAGCATACCATACAAGCTTGCCAACAAGGCTCTTATATAGCACACCATAATAAAATCTCTATGCCACTCTTATACTCTAACATACCACATAAGCCTGGCAGCAAGGCTCTGATGTCCTTTATAATTTCGAGACACACGACACACCATAATAAAATCTTCATGTCACCCTTATATTTCGACATACCACATAGGCCTGACAATAAGGTTCTGGTGTCCTCAACAAAATCGGCAATAAGTTTTGATATTTAAACTCCCAAAATCAAGTTTGAAAATGTTTACAAAGCTATCTCATGTTCAAAACAATATATTTTTCAGGTAATCATAAGACAGTTCTAAATACATAATAAAATCATGCTTCACAGATCATATTCTTGCTTAATAGTTCAAAATATATAATTTGAACAAAATATCATATTAAAATTACTGGATCAGTACCCCCTCCCAGCTGATGCTTTTAGTGTTCAAGTAGTTTACAGAATGTTTCCTCGAGTTTCGTGCAATTATGTTAATTATTATCTCAAGAAATTTTAGTTTCATACCTTAATAAATTTACAAATGATACATAGTCTTAAAACTCTACCCATACCCCTCATGTAACTCTAAGTAACTAAAATAGCCTCCAAGTAATTTTTTGGATGTACTTGGTTAATTTCGGTCTAAGTCTGAATTGCTAAAATTATAAAAAAACATGAATAAATTTTTAAAAAATTCAAAATTGATTTGTAAAGGTTTTATTATAATATTTTAGCTTAAATAAAAATAATCGTAGTGTTAACTCAGTGCCTTGATTTTGATGATAACCAAACCTTATGTTAGTTTTCTTATGTCTTTATTTAGTGTGCAAAAAAATAAGAAATAAATCAAAGATTTAATAGCTTTTTATATATTAAAAATTATAGCATAACAAGAAAGCTTATGCACAACAAGCTAAGGGTGAGAAATGAAGAAGAATGACATCTATTCAAATATCAATCAAATGAATTGATTTCGAAGAGATTGAAGGTGCTTAAAGAATAAATCATCAAACTTTTGGAAGATACATTGGAGATTCAAGAAGATGGTTTTGAAGGTATCAAAGGTTGTTTAAGTTTGATAAATGAGGAAAAATTCTATTCAAAATTGAATTGCAGCTCATTCAAGTAATTACACTTGATTGAAGATCATTTAAGAGTTTCTTGATACCCCCAAGTGAACACTCCTTGAAGAACTTGAATTATCTGAATAAAATTGGCTAAGAAAAGCATAGAAGACAATATATGAGTTTAAGGAGTCGGCACATGAAACCAGAAGGCAAAACTTGAAAAATACACTGCAGGTGCTGACACATGAGTTCAAGGTGTCGACACATGAGATAAAGGGTAAGACTTAAGAAATGTAACTGTAGGTGTTGAAACATGGTCTTGAAATGTCAACACATAGAAGGCAGTGATCAAGGACAAGCACGATGTGTCAACACATGATCTTGAGGTGTCGATACATGCAAGCCAGTAACCAAATAACAGCATGATGTGTCGACATATAAAGTATAGATGTCGACACCTAGGTCTAACGGCTATATTTTTAAATGTTATATTGGTCTGATCTCGCATTAAAAAAAGTCCTAACCACTTCCAACAACTCAATTTGATGAAGGGGTTTATATAGAAGACTCCAAACACATTTATTAAAAAGAAATACAACATTCTTCCAACATTTGATGATCTTGAGCTGAACATTCCTTACACATCAGAATATTCCCTTTGTCTTCAAGGGTTGACATTTAGTGAACCATTCAATTCTCATCTACTCTTCATAGAGAGTGTATACTTCAATTGTGAGTTAAAGTTTGAGTATTCTCTAGTTTAAGAAAAATACTTGGGTAAGTTTGAGAAATATTAGACAAAATTCTTGAGACATTGAAACTTGGGTGTAAGCTTCAAGAAGAGTGAGTTAGGCACTTCAACAAGCCTCCTTCTTTTAATTGGATATTACATAGTGGAATAAGATTTCAAAATGATCTTAGGGTAAGGACGTAGACCACAAATTGTGGTTGAACCTTGGTAATTCTTGATATTTCATTTTGTGCTCTGCTTTCATTTCTTGATTGATTATATTGCATTGCATAAATCTTGAATTACTGTTACATTACTTAGATTAATTTTAATTGCTTTTAACTCCAATTAGTTTTGAAAAACTCGATTCACCCCCCTTTTTAGGTTGCCTTTTAGGCCAACACATAGTAGTTATTTTTTTCCTTAAAGTTCAAAATTTTTGAACTAAAAAAAAGTGAGTATTTTCTTTTATGAAAATGATTAAAAATACATATTAAATAACAAAAGTACTGGGAGATTACTCGCTCTCCTTCCAGCATGTTTGAAATAGTTGAACGAATCGAAACAATAATTTTTAAAAGTTCATAATTGATAAAATCTCATTTTTAAGTATATTTTTTATTTACAAAATAAATATATAATACTTCTGAAGTGGCCAAACAACACATAAATATAATTTACATCTCATTTGGGATCCACTGATACAAACAAAAAGCCAAAAAGGCTATCCATGTGCCTACACGGGGCGCGACTGGGCTTTATTGAGTTATTGTTAATCACATTCAACTTTTATTCGCAGCTAGATTTGATGTCTTTCGCTAAATTGGCCTTTTCTCTCTCAATTCTTAACTTAATTATGTGATTATTTAGTCAAAATTATACTTTTTGAAAAGATCTACAACTTTTATGTTTTAAGATTTATCAATGAGGTCGTTTGAACTCTAAAAAAGGCCCCGTAAGTAGGCTGGTTGGCCCATATTTTTTGGACAAACCTACAATTACGGTTTTCACCTTAAATCTCTTCATTTTAAAGTGATTTGAGGTCATACATGACTATTCTAACATATAAACTAGCTAGTCATAGTATTTAGTCGGATTAAAACGTAAAACTCGATGTTCTTCCATTTAATACCCATTTTTTTTTATAAAATGATACCCATTCGTTCTAGGGTTCCATAGCCTTCAATATTAGATTTAAAACAACCATAATATTCCTAAAAATACTTTCCAAAATGCCAAAATTAGAATGCATCACTTCCATTTCAGTTTCTAAACATTTCTCCAAACCAAGCTTTAATTGGCTATGGAGTTTTTTAACCATTTTTTCGGCCAACTCCAACCACCTAATCCCACATGTAAATATAAAATGTAGTATAAAATAGTGATTAAAATAATATAACTCAGTTTAGTGTGAGTTGGAATGGATTTGGGCTATTAATGCAACTTTTCCTCTTTTTTTCTCACTTTCTTTCACTTTCTCACATTCCAAACACTCTTTCTCTCTCTATATCTTTTCTAGTACGAATTAGGGATTGTCTCTGTAGATCTTATGCCTTTTATAAACATGTAATGCATGGCTAAGACTCCTACATGTGTGACACTGGTCTCCAAGTGTGAGACAAGTGTCCTTAGGGTCAAAGTGAAAATTTTAAAAGTTTAATATTCCCATATAATGTATTTTTTATAATTTCTAGCCCACAATCTAACTTAAATTAGTTATGATCTGTCTTAATTGCACTTTTGCACATTATTCACATTTATTTAGTTACTCTAAATAATTATTATCACAAATAATTTAAACTTCATAACACTGATTTTTAGTCCATTTTAACAAAATTTTGTATTCTCAATTTTTGTGCTTATATAGATAGCATTTAAAAATACCGGGTGTTACCCAACTTTAATCTGAAACCCTTACCTGTCGTGTTCAAGACTACATTCTCTCTATGTATCTATGCATGGGCAGATTTGGGTTTCGATTTTGGCATTTTTGGATTTAGAGTTAGGGTTTGATGATGAATTGTGTTGTTTATTTTCTTGATTTTTTGTTGTTGTTTACGATTGGATTTTCACTTTGCAGGGGGAGGGGTCTCATGACAACCCACAAATTGTCTGGGTCAAGGGGAGGTATGATGTTTTGTTGCTCAATCAGAGAAGGGATAGGAGGGGGGTTTGTCTGTGATGATTTGTGAGTTTGGTTGTGGGCCAAGAAAGAAGGGTGATGGGTTTGTGATGGGTTGGTGGATGGATGGAGGCCATGAAGATGGTTGATTGCAGGCATTTGCTTCAATGGATGAGATTTGGTTGATTGTTAGGGTGGAAGGAATGGTGGTGATGTCGGTGGAAGGGTTGGTGATTGGTTTTAACGATCGATAGTATGAGTGGGGGCTATGACTGTGAGGGGGGAGCCTAGGAGAGAAGAAGATGGGGAGCGAGAAGGGAGCGGTGGAGGGAGACCATGAGAGAGGTAGAGAGAGCGGAAATAAAGGGTGGTTGTAGAAAGGGCAAATTACACTAACCTCGCTTGAGGTTTGATGATATCTAAGATAGCTCCCCCTACATACTAGTAATTTCACTGTCTTCCCTTGCTTTTTAAAAGGTATTAGTAGTCTGACAGATGCCCCCTTGCCGTTAGGCAACCGTTAGAGAAGATGATGTAGTCTTGCAAACCTCAGCAAAAAAATGTATTGAATGCCATAAATGCCCTTGTAAGTGATGAATGGTCTAAAATAACCCTTAAGGTAGAATGCAAAATTATAAAACTAGCCTTGTTATGGCAATGGCATATTGACAAAGATGCGCATATAGTGGCAGGAATGCTCATTCCATTGCACATACCTCATCTCAGATATATGTAATACATTTAACCAAAAGGCCATTCTGCATTACACGAAGTGGAAAGAGAGAGAAAGAGAAAGAAGGAAGCTGAAGGTCTAGTTAGCTAAGGCCGAAGAGGAAGGAGTAAGAAGGCAATATTCCATGAAGGAAGAAGTTGAAGTTCCATGAAGAAGAAAAAAGGTAATGGTAGATGAAACATTACTATAATTTTTTTTAATATAAACGGAAAACATTTTGACTACTAATGAGAATAAAATAATGTAGTCATTATCTGGCTACTTTCATTTTGTAAATTAATATTGAAAACCTGGTTACTATATATATATTTTTTGTAAATGAGAGTTTTTATATTGTTCTGTTATGAAATTAGGGCTTTCATGTTGTCTTAATTATGATGATTTTGCCCTAATTTTACCCAATTTTTTTAGGGCTTTTATTTGGAACCATGTCTCATGCTTGTTTACCAGATGTGTTCGTATGGAATGAAGGCATTAGTGAATAATCCACAAGTGACTGATAGAGTGGTGTTCCAGAATAAAAAGTGCTACTATAGGAGGAGAGCAACAGTGAGAATAGCTAAGTCAAGCAAAAACCCAGGAATGCTATATTTCAATTGCACTAATGGCACGTGCAAGCTCTTTAAATGGTGGAGAGCTCCACTTGCAGGAAACAGGGTAGATGAACAGCTTCAATTGAGGAATGAAGTGAAGACTTGGTTCAAAATGGCTAAAGGGATGCTTGTTGGCAGCATTGTGATATTCCTGCTTGCCCTTGTAACTTTGTTTGTGGCCTTATCAATTAAGTAAAAAGTAAGGAATTTGGTGGGATGTAGATGGGAATGTTGTCAGATTGTGGTGGTGATTTTGTGACTTGATTCTCTGTTAGGATGAAAAGAAGTTGAAGTTTGTGAATTTTGTGAGATGTTAGGAATTTTCTTTGATTATGGTGATGATTTTGTGAATGGAAACAAGTTGAATTTTCAATGAATGAATATATTGAATAATTTTTGGAATGAGTCTCCCATGTTTGATAAGAGAATTGTGCAGAATATTGATGTAATATCTATAAACCAATCAATTGTAATGGTTCACAAATTACAAACCAAGTATTCAGAAATAAATCACATACTTATTAGGATCACAACCAATCAGAAATTTATAAAAGTAATCATATACCAATCTCACACCAAACAGGATCACAAATCAATCACAATTAAGCTAAATTAGAAACCAAATACTCAGAAGTGTAATACTGATTTCATTACTTATAAGGGTTAAGCATTACACCTTAAGTGCCACTGATGTCAGTACATATATTTAGAAGACACTCTATAAAGATTAGCCATCGTTACCCAAGGCAACATTCACAACTTCTTCCCAAGTGGCATTTACAAAAAATCTGCTAACTTTCTCCTAATTGGCTACATAACAAAAGCATAATTGTGGCCTAGTGAGCTATATACACCCATACGCCCACCTACATACAAAAACTATTGGGTGAGCTGTTATCCCAGTTAATGTCATCCATTTACACCCATGTACAAAAAGGAGACTATCCAAGTTTGTTCCATAATTACATCAACCCAAAAAATAACAAAATATTATCTTCAGCTAGTAACTTCCAACATCAGTTAAAAAGCTGCCCAATCATTACCAGCATTAGTGAGTTGGCTTCCAATAGTTCCACCCTACAAGGAAAATATGTAGTTAATTAATCATCAGATTGAAATAGAAAACTAAAACATAAAATTAATAAATACATAACTTACACTAGTTCCAGCACTATTACCCGTGCCTCTTCTTGCACCTCATTCATGAACTTGAACTCTGCCTCTGCCTTGGGCTGGAGTATAAGTAATGCCCTTGCCTTGGGCTGGAGTAATAACAGACTAACAGGGCCCCTGTCTTTGGTTAGAGTGGTAGCAGTGCCCTTTCCTTGGCCTAAAATAATACCAGCGTCTCTCCCTTTGCCTTGAGTAATACTTTTTCATTTCCCTTGGCCTTGAGCAGTACCTTTGCCTCTCCCAGTGCCTCTTTTTTTTAGCTTTAACTAGGGCATATTTGCAAGTATGCTTGTTGTGTCCAAGTTGCTTACAATTGACACACCTTATTGTGCATGATCTTCTCATCAAACTTGTTCCTGCAGTTGCTTCATCAACCTCTCTCCTCCTACGTTTCCTTGGCCTCCCAGGTTGCCTTTTCAAATAAAGAGCCTGTATTAGTTCACCTTGGGCTTCTGGCCACATACTTTCATCATGTATGGGGTGTATTATTTTCCCATATGCTTTCAAATAAGCCTCCTTGCAGTAATAAGGGTCACAAAGCTCCTCAATATCCATTCTCTTACTCATGATGCAAGCAACAGCATGCTTACAAGGCATCCTAGTAATCTCCCAAACCATGCAGCAACAAGTCCTAGTGCGAAGATTAACAATATACCTTTTGCCTGTATCCATAACCTCATACGCCTCACCACCCCCAAATATTATCCTACACAATCTAGTCTGATTCATCACCATATCTACCCTTTTTTGCATGATGGTGAAATCTTAGTGGGCCAAGTGGACCCCTGCTCATACCTCTTGTGCAGCAACTTCATTGACTTCACCCTTAAGGAGTCAATCAAATTTACAATTGGTTTAGCTCTCAAAGGACCAATCCAATTGTTGAATGACTCAACAAAGTTATTAGTTACATGGTCACACTTCACTCTAGGATCAAACTTGTGTCTTGTCCACTGTTCAACATGTTGTTTCCTCATCCAATTGGCTGCATCACTTGACACATCCTCTATTTCTGTCATGATTTGGTTACACTCATTCTCACTGTATGTCTTAACAGCAGACTAGAATTGCTTCCTCAGTTTTATGCCTGGATGGGCTTATTTGAAATCGTTGAAGAGATGCCTAGCACATCTCCTTTGATGGGCCTGAGGAATGATTTGTTGCATGGTTGTATCTATGCCCTGTTAGAATGGGAACAAGCAAATAATAAGTATTTAAAATAAGTAATCAAAAAATTAAATACATACAAAAACAACAAAAATGTAAACCTTTTGTCCATAAGACATAACTGCCCCTTTTTTGTTGTGACAAGTATCACCAATGATAGAGTGCAGTATATACAAGAAAAAGGACCAACTTTCTTTGCATTTAGACTCAACAACAGCAAATGCTAGAGGGTATAAGCCATTATCCCCATCTAGCCCAACAACTGAGAGTAAGACAACCCCATAAGGAACTTTCAAATGACAACCATCTACCCTACAAAGGGTCTACGTCATTCTTTGAACCCAGTCTTCATGGCTGCAAATGAAATGTGCACCCTCTTAAATGTAGGTAGGTTCATGTTAGGAAGGATTCTCTCCCTTTCTATCTTAACTAAAGTTCCTGGATTGGTATTTCTGAGTTCAACTACATACGTGGGCAATTGAGCAAAAGATCTTGAATGACTACCCTCAATAATTTCTAGGGTCTTTCTTTTGCCTCTATACAACTTCTCCTTACCCACCTCTATACCATACTGATCAAGCAAGTCACTGTACATTGCATCTAATTTCAACTCAGGATTAGTTTTCAACTTTTGAGACAACTTCTTGGCAATCCCTGCTAAGTTTGCCTTAGCATTTGTATGCTTTTGTACACATGTATGCTGGTTATGCAGGGTCTTCACCTTGTATGTGACAGCATCTGGCAAAAGGGAAACATGAATCCTCCATTTGCATGCCCCAGAACCACAATGTGCTGTCACCCTTGACTTTTCATTATTGTCCCTGACTAACTTAAAGCCTTTTTTTATTGCATAATCCTTCAAAACTGACCTGAAATGGTAAACATCCTCAAAAAGCATGCCCCTTTCAAAATTTATATTCTCCCCTTCATTTGGCTCAAACAATTTCCCATGCATATACCTATCAGCATTTAGGCCTTGAACATCCTCCACCAGACGATGAGTGTGGACCAATTTCATCACTAGATTGGTAATCAAATAGCCCATCAGTATTTCCTTCACCATCGTCCATTTGTTGCTCTTCATCTACCATTATAAAATCAAAGCCACTACCACTATTGCTACAGTCTTCATCATCTTTATCAACTTTCCAAGATTTATCTTGAAAGTCAATAAGACTAAACACTCCATCTTCATGATCAACCATATCATTGTTCTCATCATTTGAAACATCTTACATATGTTCCCAGTCAATATCAACATATTCATCCACCACAGGTCTACAAAACTTAGTAGAAGAACCTATGCCAAACCTACTTCCAAATCCACTACCTTCATAACTGCCCAATTCTTCATGTGGAGCATACTCAGGCCCCCTAATTAGGTCACTGGTCTCACCAGGACTCGCTGCTTCCAGTCTGACTCTGTATAGGGTTACCATCTTCAGTTTTTAAATATACATCAATTACTGCACTGAGTCTATACAAACTAAACATGGTCAGTACATATAAATCTGTTACAATCTTGATTCTGTCATTTGATAGAGGAATATTGTAGTACAAATTTAATGTTACTCTCTTACTTGCAGACATATCTCTGATCACTATTTCACATGCATCAGCTAGTAAATTCATATAATTTATACGATTTGGATCTACATTACATATCATACCAATTTTCTCACAACAAAAAGCCCTAATCATATAGTAACCTCATAAAATTCAAAAAATAGCGAATCTCTAATTAAAACACAATAATAAAATTCCTACTTTTATATTTTTGGAAAATTTTGAGAAATTTGTCCAGATAACCCAATCGTACAGTATAAACCCCAAAGAAAAGTATCCATATGCATAGGAGAAAAATAATAAGGTTTCAAAACAACATACAGAGTGAACAAAATGTATTAGTCGTAGATTTAGCGATTTCAAAGACATTTATATCTAAATCACAACCAATGAAAATATTAGGGCTTAAAACACACACAATATATACACTGGTATGTATACAAAAGTGAACATACACAAATGACACCTAATATATTAGTCATAGATTCCAAGGATTAACATACCTCTTTCTAGAAAACCTTCAGACTTGCTCCGATGTTTTCCCTCAGAGACACAATTTCCCTCTTGTGTTGAGTGGCCTTCAGTTTAGGGTTCACAATAGATTTGAACCCTAAAACGAAACCCACCACTCTGGTCTCTGTTTCTCAATCTCTCTTACTCTTTCTTTGAGACCTTCTCTCTCTAAATTTCTCAAACCAGGAGCTCCCATTTGGAAGACGCATGTATATATTGGTTTGTAACAATTGCTAAGGGGTATATTCGTCTTTCTATTTTGAATGACTCTTACCCAAAAATATCTGTACTTTTTGTATTAAACAATTGTGGGCATTATAGTTATTTAACAAGAAGCACAAATGGCGTTTCTTGACACACTCTGACAGAAAAGACAGTGTAATTACCAGTACGTGGAAGCTGTCTTAGATATCATCAAACCTCGAGGGAGGTTAGTGTAATTTGTTTTTATAAAAAAGAAAGAGTATAGACACGTGTCAGCTAAAGGGTATTGTGTAATTTTATCTTTTTATATATTCAAGGCCATTTTGGCCACTGCATAATATATTTTCCTGACCTAAGCAAAAATCGTTAGGTATATTAACGGCAACTTAAAGGGGAAGGATAATTTGTTACACAAACTTAAAAAAGAAAGAAATGCATGGTAATTATCAGTACGTAAAGAATATATTTTATATTTTGTAAAATTTATGGGTGATTAGTGTAATTTATCAAAAAAATAGGGCAAAAATAACGAATAGTAAATCGGGAACTATCTCACCCCTTGCGTACTTTGTTCGAGCCCGAGCCGGCGACCTTTAGTCCGCAAGCTACCAGCACATATCACCAACGGTCCACTACTTCTCCACACTGTTATAGTCTTTTGTGCCCGCGGCACTCTGTATCTGTCTCTCTGCGGTCCTTGGCACTCTCCAAGTTCAGACCTAGCAAATATCAGAAGATTCAGAATTATGAAGTTATGAACCAAGAGAAGTACCGAATTAGGGTTTTATCATAGACCCTCTCAATGCCAATTTAGTGTTTCCCTCTCTGCAATAACGTCGATCACAGATGTCGAAGAGAAAGTTCGGATTCGAAGGCTTCGGCATCAATCGCCAAGCAACGTACAACTTCGAGCGGTCGCAAGTTCCCCAGAGACTCTACGTCCAGCCTTCATCGCGCTCTGGTCGCCACGACAATTACGAAGACACTGATCTCGACAACATCGAATACGATGACCGAGACGATTCAAAGGACGAAGCGGACAACGGCGGCGATGTTGGCGGTGGCAAAGATGATGAAATCGACCCTCTTGATGCGTTCATGGAGGGGATTCAAGAAGAGATGAGGGCGGCGCCGCCTCGGAAGGCGAAGGAGAAGTTGGAGAAGTATAGGGATGAGGAAGAGGATGATCCGATGGAGAGTTTCTTGAGGGCAAAGAAGGACGTAGGGTTAACCCTGGCGTCAGAGGCTCTTCATGCTGGGTATGATTCAGATGAAGAAGTTTATGCTGCGGCGAAGGCGGTGGATGCTGGACTGTTGGAGTATGATTCGGATGATAATCCGATTGTTCTTGATAAGAAGAAGATTGAGCCTATTCCGGCTTTGGATCACAGTTCGATTGAGTATGAGCCGTTCAATAAGGATTTTTATGAGGAAAAACCTGGGGTATCAGGTATATCTGATCCGTACACTTATCAGTAACCATTTTGGTTTATTTCTTTTCATGTAAGAACTGAACGACAGAAAAATGTCAAGATTTCCCTTGGTTGGTACATACTATTCTCTTTCTAAATGTCATATTCCTGTTCAATATGAAGGAAACCAAAGTCAAATCTGCATAATGTTTTT
Organism: Euryodendron excelsum; assembly: GCA_033060915.1. Classification (NCBI taxonomy): domain Eukaryota; kingdom Viridiplantae; phylum Streptophyta; class Magnoliopsida; order Ericales; family Pentaphylacaceae; genus Euryodendron; species Euryodendron excelsum. The sequence goes on along the minus strand of CM065380.1, from coordinate 1,079,559 downwards.
TTTGTGTATATTGTAACATTCTTTTATCCCATTTATATAGCGAGCTCGTGTTACTGCTGAGAACGGGTTTTGGATGCCGTTTTTTCAACTTTTATTGTTTAGAATGTGAAAATTTATATTCCAACTAATAAATTTATGTGTTCATGGCATTCTTGCATTCTTCTTGATTTCCAATTTAATTTCCAACTCGAAGATACATACACATACAGAAAGATTTGTATTCCGAAGAAATTGTAAATTCTGGAACCCAAGGTTCTTGTCTTTTATGCAAACTATTTTAGTTTTCTATATTGGAAGTATGCCGTCGTCCCATACCAATTTTTATGTTTCATGCCATGATAGCATGTTCCATTTTACACCTTTTGGTATGAAGGAATAGGACGAGGATTTGAGAGGGTGGGAAGAAAAAGTGGAGTGGAGGTAGTTTTTATTGGTTGTTAGGAAGAAAGGGGAGGGTGAGAGTTCCCCTCCATTCTTACCAAGAACTTTTTCTTTTGCATTTCGTGCCTCCTAACAACATGTGCATTAACATTTAAGCTATAATGGTAAGATAAAGAGACATTCTGTTCCTTATCCTTCCTTTCTAGTTCAATAACTAAATGGAGAGAATGATGCTTTCCCTAAGGTAAGATTTCTATGGCTCACACCGAAGGGAGCATTATTTAAGGAGAGTCAATAAGAATGCATCAAATGGTAGTAAGGTCATCCAGTGAAAAGTGTCCTTCAAATTTGCTAGTTACTATTTCTTGTTGGTTGCTATTGGGGGATTTGGTGGCTAGTTAGCCTAGGTAGATGCACATGTTTTTTCGAGGCAAAATGTTTATGACTTGTTCAAGTACCACTTATAGTGGGAAAAACATTATTTCCTTAATAGCGGATAAGGCTGTATGATAACAAACTTGATGTGATGTGGTGATTTGATACCAAAATTTGTATCACTCTCATAGGGTTCTTTGAAAGTACGCAACATCTCTCGTAGAAGCCTAGGTATCATCTTGCGTGCGCATTAATGAAAGAGAAGAAAATTCATATGGAAGAAGGAAGGACTAAGGTTAGGAGTGTTAAAGTGGGAAGGCTTGAAGTTGTACATATGTTGTGTGTGCCTATGCGAGAGATAGTGGAACGTTACCAACATAATATTTCAGTAGTCATGTCTTTCTGAAATGTGAGTGTGTGTGTGTGGCGCGCCTATGCATGAGAGAGTAAAACTTTACCAACATAATATTTCATAGTCATGTCTTTCCTTGTTTAATTCTAGTTTTTCCTTTAGTATAATTGTTTATGGGCTTTGAGGAGCCTATATACAACTAGATAATTTTTGTCTCATCCTACTAATTTTGGATGTGTGAGGAACACTCTCGTACTAGGTACTAAGCCCAAAAATAATATATGGAAATGGAAAGAGTGGATATTTCAGGTTGATTTTAATTGACTTATAGTGGCTGGAAGGTTGGTAAAATATGGCTTCTTTAGGGTTTCTATGGATGTACCAAGGTGGTATGGTTTTGGGGATTCTATAAAGCAAGAAAGATTGATGTTTTGGGTTATTCCGGTTGTTGTGAACAGTATCCGGGACCAGTAAATTAGGGGCTGGTTGGTTTTCTTTTTGTATTACCTTTGAATGAGTTGGAGCATGGAACATAAGTTTTCTAATAGTAGAATAAGGTGTAATTAGGTCTGAGAAGAAGAAGCTATAATTAAAACCAATTGGGACTTGAACTCTTAAATAGAAAAGTAGACTTTTGGAAACTGATTTTGACTTCTAGAACACATCTAACCCAAATAAGTTATAATTAAAAACCGATTACTTAATTTGATCCGTTATGAAACATGTAAATCCATGTAGAAAATTCACTCGATTAGAGAAGGGATTGCGGCTTTCTCTGATCCCATGAGTTGGAGGCCTAGCTTTGATGGGTTGGATCTAGATCAAATTCCCATGGAGGATCAATCTTGGTTGGAGAGACCTTTTTCAGAAGAGGAGGTGGTTCTGGCTTTGAAATCTCTAAATGGAGATAAGGCTCTAGGGACTGATGGTTTCTCTATGGGTTTCATCCAACAGTGTTGGAATGTTGTTAGGGGGAAGTGATGGGAATGTTTGCTGCATTTTTTGCTGATGGAGCATTTGAGAAGAGCGTTAATGCTACTTTTGTGGCCCTTATTCCTAAGAAGGGTGGAGTAGACAATATTTCAGATTTTCGGCCTATCAGCTTACTTGGGGGTGCTTACAAGTTGTTGGCTAAGGTGTTAGCTTTAAGGTTGAAAGAAGTGGTAGGAAAGGTTGTACTTGAATCCCAAAATGCCTTTTGGGGAAGAAGAGAAAAGAAGGGAGGAGGGGGGGCAAATTCTCAATGCTGAGAGTATTGATTCTAGACTCAGAAGTGGGAGGCCGGGCTTGATGTGTAAGTTGGACATTGAAAAGGCTTACGATAATATCAATTGGGACTTCCTTTTACGGGTTTTGCAGAGAATGGGGTTTGGGGTCAAGTGGATGAAGTGGATTCATTTTTGTATATCTTTTATTAAATTTTCTATTCTGGTCAATGGCTCCACGATAGGTTTCTTTTACTCTCAAAGAGGTTTACGTCAAGGTGATCATCTCTCCCCTTTGCTGTTTATTTTACCGATGGAGGTCTTGAGTGGTTTGCTGAGGAAAGTAGTTGTGGGTGATTTGTTGAAAGGTTTTGTGGTAGGCAGATTAGATGGTCAAGCAATATCGGTCTCTCATTTATTCTACTCGGATGATACTCTTATTTTTTGTGGAACGGGTGCTCACTAGCTTGGTTACTGGAGGTGTGTCTTGCTGTGTTTTGAGGCAATGTTTAGTTTGAAGATGAATTTCCATAAGTCATCTCTCATTCCAGTTGGGGAAGTGCAAAATGTGGAGGTCCTGTCGATGATTTTGGGTTGCAAGGTAGACTCGTTGTCGCCTGCTTATTTGGGTCTTCTTCTCGCTTCATCTTTTAAAGTAAAGGGAGTTTGGGATACAGTAATTGAGAGATTTCAGAGGAAGTTGGCAAGATGGAAGAGACAATACTTGTCTTAGAGAGGGAGGCTCACTCTGATTAAAAGCACATACTTCATGTCGTTGTTCACTATTTCAGTTTCAGTCGCTAATAGGCTAGAAAAGCTTCAGAGGGACTTCCTATGGGCCGGGATTGGTGATGAGTTTAAGTATCGCTTAGTGGATTGGGATACCGTGTGCTTCTTATTTCAGGAAGGTGGACTAGGTATTCGTAAGCTTAAGATCTTCAATCAAGCTCTATTGGAGAAGTGGATATAGAGATTTGCTTGTGACCTAGGAAGTACGGACACTTCGTTGGAGGAGCCGTACCCGTGTCCGACACTTGTTGGACACCGACATGCGTGGGACACTTGTCGGACACTCCATTCTACGTGTTCAATTATTTATTATTTATTTTTATATTGGACACTCCACGGATACGGCTTGGACACGCGTGTCTCATTTTGGACACTTTAGGGACACGCGGGGCCTCAACTATAATTTTTTAGAAACTAATTGTTGGTTCGAAAAAGAAGAAAAACAAACAAGAAGAAGAAGGAGAAAAACAAGTATGCTATGATAATGGATGGTTGATGGATAGTTGATTAAATGTAATGACGTTTTAATATTTTGTGTAGTTTGTGACTTTATAGTATTCTATATTGATAGAACAACTTTTTTGTTATTAATGTATGTTAATGTGTTTATTTACTTTATATTTTTTATGGAATATAATTGACTAATTATGAATTTGTTGCCGATTTAAGTAGTAAAATGTGTTTTTTTTTTTTTTATTTTTAATTCGTATAATCTTCTATAAATTTTTACGTCTTTTGTATAATATTTATATGTATAACATATAAGGAATATAAAAATATAGTCTTTTGTCGTGTCCCTGCCGTATCGTGTTTAGCATTTTTTTAAAATTGCCGTGTCGGCGTATCTGATCCGTGTCCGTGCTTCTTAGCTTGTGACAGAGATAAGTTTTGGAGGAGGGTGGTGTCCCCCAAATATGGAGAGAGCTGGGGAGATTGGTCCACCCCGGATGTTTCCTTACCTTATGGGATGGGTGTGTGGAAGGGCATCAGAAACATGGACAGTACGCATATTCTTTGGAGTCATATCTGTTTTGTGGTGGGAAACAGGAGGAGAGTGCAGTTTTGGATCCATAAATGGTGCGGGGGGAGGGAAAGTTTGGAGGTGTCATACCCTGCTCTTGCTAGGATTGCTGTGGATAGGGAAGCGGCAGTGGGAGATTACCTTTTGGTCCACCGTAGCCAAGTTTTTTGGAATATTGCTTTTAGAAGAAACCTTAATGATTGGGAAATTGATGAAATGGTGCAGCTTCTAAGATCCCTGTATGACCTTCGTTTGACAGGGGGAAAGGGAGGATACCTTGAGATGGATGGGCTCTGTAGCTTGTGGTTTTGCAGTAAAATCTTTTTATGTGATCCTTCAAGGTCAAATTGCTAGTGCCTTTCCTTGGAAAGCTATTTGGAAGTCTAAGGCCCCCTCCAAGGTTGCCTTCTTTGTCTGGACGGCGGCTCATTGTAAGATCCTTACAATTGATAGCCTCATCAAAAAGAGGCAAATCCATGCTAATTGGTGTTGTATGTGCAAGTGTGAGGGGGAATCGGTGAACCATCTTCTTATTCACTGTAAGGTGACTTGTGAGATTTGGGCTTTGCTGTTAAGTTGGTTCAGCATTTTGTGAGTTTTCCCAAACTCTGTGTTCGAGCTGTTACTATCTTCGAGGGGCACTAGAGTGGGAAGGAGAAAGAGGAAAGTTTGGCAGTTGGCGCTTTTCATTATGATGTGGAACATTTCTGCGTGAACAGAATAATAGGTCCTTTGATGGTATTGAAATGCCTGTCTTGGGTATTAAAAGCAGGATTTTAGCTCTTTTGTGTAGTTGGTCTAAGGGTACTTTTGATCGCTCTTTGAACCAATTTTTGGATTTTGTGCATAACTCTTTTTGTATAGTTGCCCTCTGACTTAGGTTCTCTTCATATTTGGGTGACACCTCCTTGTGCCCTTTAATATACTTCTTACTTATCAAACAAAAAAAAAAAGTCACCGTAAATAAGACTCCATTACAACTAAAAACTTCAATCCTGAATTCAAATTCAACCACTTTTCCAATTTTTTTTATTTACTTGAATCTACTCTTTCTTTTTTCTTATGGACTGGATCACCTACCTAAAATAGTATGAAATTTGGCATCCCCCGAAAATTTGTGCTCATTTCATGTGGTTAGAAATTTGGAATAACGCTCATGTTGGGTTGCAGTCTACAGTGAGTCTACTAGTTAGAGTTTTACATGACAATTTAACAATTGAAATATACACACACAGATATTTTTGAAGCAGTGATGGAAAATAACAAGGCCCCCTGAACCTTCCATGTTTTGGTTAACAGCTATATCTTCATGGCTGACTGGAAAAAACATCACTGTACATGGTCGAGTTGATGATTTAAGCTACTGATTAAAATGCTAAACAATTATATGTGAACTTTGGCTGCTGAGCTTTTTACTTCGTGACCATTCTTTTTCGTGGTTCTATCATTAATTCATCATCATTGAAAAAGCTACTGTTTTTCTGTGCCAATTTTCCGCTTAATGCAGGTATGAGTGAGCAGGATGTTATTGAATACAGGAAGAGTCTGGCCATTCGTGTTTCTGGTTTTGATGTTCCAAGGCCAATTAAGACATTTGAAGAATCTGGATTTTCTTTGGAGCTAATGAAAGCTATCGCAAAACAAGCTTATGAAAAGCCTACACCAATACAGTGCCAAGCTTTACCCATTGTGCTCTCTGGCAGGGACATCATTGGTATAGCAAAAACTGGTTCAGGAAAAACTGCTGCTTTCGTGCTTCCTATGATTGTCCACATTATGGATCAGCCTGAACTTGAGAAAGAGGAGGGTCCTATTGGGGTGATATGTGCGCCTACTAGAGAATTAGCGCATCAAATATATTTGGAGGTGAAGAAATTTGCGAAACCACATGGTATACGTGTCTCTGCTGTTTATGGTGGAATGTCCAAGCTTGATCAGTTCAAAGAGCTTAAGGCAGGTTGTGAGATAGTTGTTGCTACTCCTGGCAGATTGATAGATATGCTAAAAATGAAGGCATTGACAATGTTCAGAGCAACTTACCTTGTACTTGATGAGGCTGATCGGATGTTTGACCTTGGATTTGAGCCTCAAATAAGGTCCATTGTTGGTCAGATTAGGCCAGATCGCCAAACCTTACTCTTTTCAGCAACAATGCCCCGCAGAGTTGAAAAGTTGGCCAGGGAAATTCTCACTGATCCCATAAGAGTTACTGTGGGAGAGGTGGGAATGGCCAATGAGGATATTACACAAGTCGTTCAAGTAATTCCTTCTGATGCTGAAAAGATTCCTTGGCTTCTTGAAAGGCTAGCTGGACTCATTGATGAGGGTGACATTCTAGTTTTTGCTTCCAAAAAGGTCACAGTGGATGACATTGAATCACAACTATCTCAGAGGGGGATTAAAGTTGCAGCTCTTCATGGGGACAAAGATCAGGCTTCTCGGATGGACATCTTACAAAAATTTAAATCTGGAGTGTACCATGTTCTTATTGCAACTGATGTTGCTGCTCGCGGTCTGGATATTAAGTCAATAAAATCAGTGGTCAACTTTGACATAGCTAGAGACATGGACATGCATGTCCATCGAATTGGAAGAACAGGCCGTGCTGGTGACAAGGATGGTACTGCATACACCCTTATCACACAGAAAGAGGCAAGGTTTGCAGGGGAATTGGTCAACAGTTTGATTGCTGCTGGTCAGAATGTGTCAGTGGAACTTATGGATCTTGCTATGAAGGTAATTTGCTGGACCTGTTTCCTCCTTTTGCTGATTTTGCTTTCTCTTTTTCTTTTTCCCCGTTTAATTTTAATTTTTTTATTGATTTCTAGTCTTTGTTGAACTAGGAAAATTTGTAAAGGTCAGCGATGCATGTGATTGCAGGCTGCATCCCACTTTTAATTGTTGGAACTCTTAGGTTATTTTAGGATCTGGCCTATACTGGAGGGTATTTACATCCAGTTTAGAACTTAGAAGTTAGAATTTGCCAACTTGATGAACACTGTTTAGGACCCTCCCTCCAAGTTTAAAGACAAAATTCAAATGGCCACAGCAATCATTATCCCTTCGTGTAATGGTGAGTTTAAAATTCTTGTCTGATGTCTAAATGAAAAACCTGCAGTTTGAAGGTTATATGTCAACTCTGACTTTGCAGCATAAAAATTTATGCAAAAATAGACTGAGACATGGATTTTGTTGTCCATTGTCTGAACACTATATACTTGGGTTTAGGCCTGGCTTTGTTTGATTGAATCTCAGACTAGTGGACCACTTTTTTCAGAACACGAAGCTTGTCTTCACATATGCAGTGTCCAATTTAACTCAACTGAACTGTTGTCCTTACTACTTGTGGTCTCCAATTAGCTTCATCTCGGCCTTTTTTTTTTTTTATTATTTCTCTTTGTTGCACATGCCAAAAGTTTTTCAGATGACTTTCTCCCCTGTTGTTTTCCAATTGGCACAACCTCAAACTCCTTAACTGATGTATTGAGTTCATAATTTATCTGCTTTTCCTTGTTTTCTTAAGACTTTTCATTTTTGTTATCCATTGCAGTTCATTATGTTCTTATTTCGCAGAGTTGATTAGAAAATGTTTTTTCCTACTACCCAACGTAGTTGTACCAGATCATCCTGCATTAGAGATTTGAATATAGATTCTTTCACAAAAAGAAACTTCTAATTATACAACTTAGGTTTATCAACTTTATGGAAAATATTTAACTTAGAAGAATGTTTGTAGAAAGTAAACATGACAATTCGGAATCTGTGTGCAATAGTATATTGAAATGGTGTAGGAAATTACTAATTTAACCATTTCAGTAACCACCTCCTGTTATATTCTATTTTATGGCATAGACTTCTTCCTGTTATCAATGGGAGAGTGATCCATATGGTAATATTGCATTCTTGGGATTTGCACTTCTCTTGTATTTTTCCTTTTGTAATTTGAGATATTTGTGAGAGTTGTTGGGTTTTTCCATTTTGACTTCTATATATTACAATTATTGAGTGACTTCTACTTTGTAAATCATTAGGATGGGAGATTCAGATCCAAGCGTGATGGAAGAAAAGGAGGTATTGGTTTTCATTTTGGCAATGACATGCCCATAAGATTGCTCCATATGCACAACTATTTGGGTGTTGTGTTATCCACTGCATGTTCTGGTTTCGTTCTTGAAAATTTTATTGAGTTCCTCCCCATGCGCCTGAAATCCAAGTAAAGTTGTGGAAAAGTACTTGTGCTGATTTTCGATTGAGCTTTTGTCAATAAAAAACCAATGAGTATTAAGGCAGAAATTTGAAAAGTTTGGGCTTTATAATGATCTGGGTATAGAAAGAATTGAGCCCTTTTTTTCCGACTTTATTTTCATTTTTAAAAACCAATCAAACTTTTGACAAGATGTTTAATGACTGTGCAGGTGGGAAAAGGGCCAGAGGAAGGGGAGGTGGCAGCCGAGGTGTGCGTGGTGTGGATTATGGTATGGGTATTGGATTTAACCCAGACTCCAGTAATAGTTCACCTAGCACTGTTCCAAGTCGTTCTGCTGCAGTTGGTTCACTGAGGACTGGAATGATGGAACAATTTAAAAGTAAATTTGTAGCTGCTTCATCAAATTGTCAAAATCAGGGCATGAATAACAATTCAGGCACCTATGCCAACAAAAGAATGGTGCTACCTGGTTTTGTTTCTGGTGGTTCAATAGGTGGTAATATAAATGCTGCTCCGATGACCAATTCATTCAGTCTTGCTCCTGTGGCTGGTGGAAACCCCACTAATCAGTGCACCACAGAAAATGCAAGTCTAAAGAACTCAAAGAGGTGGACTTTTCTGAGATGAACTTGCATGTTTGATTGAGCATTATATGTGCTGTGCTTGTCTAATTTGAGGCTAATTTTGTTTTGTTTCTTTGTTTCACAGTTCTTCTAGAGACAGACCTAGAGAACGGCGTAGACCCTCTGGTTGGGACCATTAAGTTATATAGTATATGAAGAATCTTCTTGTATATGTGTGATAACTTTATCTTCTAGTTCAACTTCTAATCTGATCTTGTCTGTACGTACTTGTACCATGGCTAGTAAGTTCCCGTGGTGTCTTTTTTTTTTTTTTTTTGTGTCAGTTTTAGTCATGGCAATTTCATCAGTTTATTTCTCTCTCTCTCTCTCTCTCTCTCTCTCTCTCTCGTAAAGGTTCTCTCTCTCTCTCTCTTCTACTGCTATTATGTAGGAAAATATCATATAAATGAGTTTATAGAATTGATAGTTTCCAGTTTGCTGAACAAAATTACCTCCTCTATTTGTAATTTTTAGTTTCTTAAGTTTGATTCAAACTGACTTCCTTTCTTGATGCTTGCATTTTGGTCATCGGTTTTCTGTGACGGTATCTTCCATTGCATGTTTTTGTTGATCGTACAACTTTGTGGCAGCAGCATGTGTTGCCTCAATTCTTTCTGCATTAACACAAAACGGAACTTCTGTATTCCTATAACAGAATAACAGAACTCCTTTTGCTTGTTTTGTACTTTCACTGCATTGCTCGGGAAGGCTATTGTATAGGCCATCAAATTGATGTCATGTTATTTCTTTTAATCTTGCAGCAATGACGGCAGAATATGCTGATGGTATTTAGCAGTTTGAGCTATATGACAAAAACTAGTATCAACTTCATACCTGAACTCTCTGGAGGTGGCACGCAGCAACATGGCTAGGGTCAGAAACAAGCCAAACCAACTAGCAGATGTGCTCGGTCAATACACTATACTTAATGCGTTGTTTTTCTGAATATCAAATTGTGTGAGCATAGAACAAGTTTCCAACCCGGGGAATTTCATAATGAGGGTGAGATCATGATTTGCGAGGCATGCTTGAAAAGTAAATTGAAGACTTGTCTGGATAGCCCTGATATTTTTACGATTTTATGCAATGGCAAGAGCAAAACGCATTGTTTATGTGATGGGGGAAGCTTTCATTAGCTTTTATTGGGATCTCCATATACAGTTGTTTGGGGTTTATTAGATTGGTACAGGGAACATTACTTCTACTTTGTATTTGTCTGCAAGTGTGTCGTATTTGGACGTTCCTCTCTCAATAAACCCGCTCTCACCTCACAGTTTGCTTTCAAGACATTCAAAAGCACACGGTTGCAGGATGGTGATATAAAAATGGATACTGCTGTTGCTGTTACTTCATTTACCCCTGAAACTTTTATAGAGCGGTTCTGTGGTATTTATTTAGTCTTCACTTCTACCACCACCAACACCACTGCTGCCATGACCTCTCTGGGTTCTTACTCTTTCACTCTTGAAACGGAGCACTGAAATGACTATCATTGTATTCATCAATTAAACGGACTCGGTATGATTAGACCAACACGATATGTAAAGACTAGAAGCTCTTTGCCCCAATCGGAACCAGCAACAGAGGCCATCAAGAGGTCAAAGGGACCGTTTTTAGGGCTTGGGAGATGTTCTTGGTGTTCTTCTTAAAAGCAACACCAAGCGGATTCTGATTTGAAGCGCATTAAGGCAGCTATATCTGAAGTCAAGGACAATGAATGGTATCCACCAAACCCTGGAAGTGTCGAAAAACACCTTTTATGCATATTGAGGAAGAGAGAGATGTTGATGGAGTGAAGAAGGTTAATTGTCTTGATTCCAAGGCCTTACCATTCTTTGCTTCACACTTGCATTGCTGCTGGCAAAGCAGCACCTGATATGCATAGGAGGATGGAGGCAGATGGTATTGAAATGAACTGCAAGATCGAGGATTTGCTTGAAAGGGATTGCCTAAAATGGATTGAGAGAGATGTTGATGGTGTGAAGAAGGTTAATTGTCTTGATTCCAAGGCCTTACCATTCTTTGCTTCACACTTGCATTGCTGCTGGCAAAGCAGCACCTGATATGCATAGGAGGATGGAGGCAGATGGTATTGAAATGAACTGCAAGATCGAGGATTTGCTTGAAAGGGATTGCCTAAAATGGATTGAGAGAGATGTTGATGGTGTGAAGAAGGTTAATTGTCTTGATTCCAAGGCCTTACCATTCTTTGCTTCACACTTGCATTGCTGCTGGCAAAGCAGCACCTGATATGCATAGGAGGATGGAGGCAGATGGTATTGAAATGAACTGCAAGATCGAGGATTTGCTTGAAAGGGATTGCCTAAAATGGATTGAGAGAGATGTTGATGGTGTGAAGAAGGTTAATTGTCTTGATTCCAAGGCCTTACCATTCTTTGCTTCACACTTGCATTGCTGCTGGCAAAGCAGCACCTGATATGCTGCATAGGAGGATGGAGGCAGATGGTATTGAAATGAACTGCAAGATCGAGGATTTGCTTGAAAGGGATTGCCTAAAATGGATTGAGAGAGATGTTGATGGTGTGAAGAAGGTTAATTGTCTTGATTCGAAGGCCTTACCATTCTTTGCTTCACGCTTACATTGCTGCTGGCAAAGCAGCACCTGATATGCATGGGAGAATGGAGGCAGATGATATTGAAATGAACTGCAAGATCGAGGATTTGCTTGAAAGGGTTTGCCTAAAATGGATTGGAGAGATGTTTGATGGTGTGAAGAAGGTTAATTGTCTTGATTCCAAGGCCTTACCATTCTTTGCTCACGCTTACATTGCTGCTGGCAAAGCAGCACCTGATATGCATGGGAGAATGGAGGCAGATGATATTGAAATGAACTGCAAGATCGAGGATTTGCTTGAAAGGGTTTGCCTAAAATGGATTGGGTAGTGCTGTAGTTTACTTGACAAAGCAAACATTTGCAATCAAGGGTGACCTCATTTTTATTGGTTTTGGGTTTATTTGTTGGAGCAATATATTTCAATAGTGGAAAGTTGGTGCTGTTTTCAGGAGTTTCTTTCAATGTGAATGAGTTAAATTTATGTTAAAGGAAGTACATTGACTGCAAATATGTAGCACAAAAAATAAAATAAAAAATAACAATGATGGGAGAACCACAGTAATTCTACAAAACAAAATATTTCTAATGTTACCCTACCTTGTCTGCAGTCATGATCCCAGGCAACAGATTGTATATGATTTCCAAGACAAGGCAATGTGTATCTCAAACTTCGGATAAAGAACTGTATTAACATAGAATTAACAAGCTCTTCTTGGTATTACAAGCAGTAAAAAAGCTGCACCAATTAATTCCAAGGACTTCAATCCACATCCGACAACACTTCAGAACAGAAGCCAAAGAAACGCTTGGGTCCCCACAAACCTCTTGCTTCTTGGTGATCTCAGCACCTTTTAAACCTTCTGTTTCAAAGTCACATTGATGATTGCAATTGGAGATTTAGGACGATAATGTTCGTCCGTATCCACCTCTTCAATTTCCTGGTAAGCACATTGCATGACATGCATTCAGCATAAATAAGGAATGTGATTCCGAAATATGAACATCTTGTATAAATAATTAAGCAACTAGAAAATTAAAAACATAACAGATCTTTTCCCCATCATGCTAACTCTACCGGGTGTTACATATGAAAACATATCAATTGACTTGAAAGAGCTAATATAATGACACTTTTTAAAGTCAGTTTAACTACATTGATGATAAACAAAAGCTTTTCTTTTCCTTATGTTCCAATGGTGATGGACTACACAATGGGGGAGCTCTCCCCTTGATCTGGATTAAGAAAGGATTCAATCCAAATCTTTGGTATCACCACCAATAGACTTCACTAGCTTATCCAGCTAACTTCTTCTATTTAATATAAAAAAAAAAAAACATTATATCATGACAAATGGCTTTAGCCTCCTTTTCATATCAGGTACAGTAGCATTATAGATCTATAAGGCGGCTGTCTTGTGTTGAACATCAAGTATCCATGTCAATTTACCAGTTGCATAAAAGGAGATGGTCCTATTGCATTGTCTCAAGAATTTGGTAATATACCTTGGTTCCTCAATCCTATCATACATCCATTCATTGCCAAAATAAATAAAAAATCCCAATGACATTCAATACGATCAGGGTCAGAGAAGAAATTTGATCATGGTCCATATGTCCGAAAAGAACAAACTCCCCTTATTTTATTCCTAGAATGCAACAACTCAAGAAAAACAACCACATGATCATAGTTGGTAACAAAATTGAGAGAGAGAGAGAGAGAGAGAGAGAGAGCAAAAAGCTTATAACCTGAACAACATCTTCTCCCTTGATGACCCGCCCAAACACAATCAGCTTCTCATTTAGATCTGGGATTGGTGCAGTCGTAATGAAAAGGTCAAATCCCTCTTTGTCATGTTTTGCCTTTGAAGTACCAAGCATAAACGCCTCATGCTTCATGCTGGATGAAAATAAAAAATTCAGTAACCATGAGATTAAGACAGAGAGCGCTATAGGGCAAAAAGGGAACTCCCATGGAGGTCCACAAGGGGACAAACCTTGTACCAAGTTGGCTGTTATGATTTCCTCTCAAAGTCCAATCTTCCATAGCTCCAGGTTGATCAGAATTACCTCCTTGAATCACAAAGTTCTTTATTACATGGTGAAAAGGCATCCCCTTGAAGTGCCCCCTTTGACTGAAAAATCATTTGAATTTAAATTTCCATTAATTAAAAGGTCAAAAATTATTCCCCCAGGTGGAAGGCATGTTTAGTGCCTGCCTACACCATTGCAGGTGACTGCACTACGTGGAGACGATGCAAGAAGCATGTGCAGGATTTGAACAACTTTTGTAGTGCAAGATCAAATTGATGACCATTACATGCCTCAGATGGTCTTTATACTTCCACTGAACTTTGCTGGTGCAAGAACATCAGTTACACTACATAAATCATTACAGAGTACAGAACTAACTTGTAACTTTTATGCTCCACTAGGCCAACACTTTTACTATCTTGCCAAGCCTAATAATCTATTTGATGTGTTTCTTTTAACCATCATGATAGATGCAAATCAATCTACTTCAAGCAAGGAAGTATGAATATGAAAAGTTTCAGAAGTGAACACCTAAGAAATTTAAATCAGAATACTAAACTTTAAAAAGTAGTATTAGTAATCCATATGAAATCTAACTCCCAACCAAAATAAAATTCCTACAGATTTGCATAAGACAAAGCTTGGTTCAAATAATTGATAAATTCCAAATTGTCTGATGACATGTTGGAGAAGTATAAAGAGACAAAAACACCAAACCCTTATCTCACTGCTGCTAACCTCTGTAAAGCACCACATAAGTGATTAGTGTACAATGAAGAAAGTGTAGTAATCAAATAAGGATTTGGGCAACCAACAAGGTCAACTGTGTGAACAGTGAAAATAAGAATCCACACAATGGATCAATAATAGAGTTCAGTCCAGCACCCACCTTAAGTCAATAAATTCATCAACAACCTCAGGAGAACTTTCCTTGTATAACTCCACCGTTATTGAGCCTTTTAAAGTATTTAAAATCTGTTAAAAAGGGAAAAAAATACAGTGACTATATTAATATACAATAAACATAACAACCTTAAAGCTTGTAGCTTTCTTTAACCAACCAATAAGTGAAATGCTTTCTGAAGAGCAAAATTTAATCTAAAAGCAATACTTAATCTGATGGATCAATGTCCATCAAAACAAAGTAAAAGCTATTACAATTGAACAGCATATAATGAAACTTACAGCATATCTGGGGACATCAGATTTCTTTGCATCTGCAAGAGAATTGTCACCCTGCACAGGACCAGATTGAGAGGGAAAAAATAGAATTAGAGACATTCAAGCCATAAAGCATCAACATCACATAGCAGACAAATACACAAATACACACAGAAATAAGTGATATAAACTTAACCAATCTTTAATTGTCAATAGAAGTCATCATTATTATCACTTAAAAGGTAAAGAAAGAGGAAACCATCAGCGATCTGTCAACTTTCTAATCAATCACCAACATTCATGCTAGACAAAGGTACAACAACCATCAAATAAGCAAGTAAAAAAATTCTTCCAAAAATTGTACCTCAAGAACTGAAAACCGCTCCTCGGTTTGAATTCTTGACCTAAACACAAGTAAGCACGTAAAAGTTAAAAGCCATATAATGCCCCCTTTTGTTTGGTTTAAATTAAAATTCTTTTAATCTCATATTCAATAATTGGTCTGTTCCTAAATTTAGAATTCAGAAATCATTCCAAAAAGCTTCACAATTTCATAAAAATTTTAAACTGATACATGTCTTTCACCAAAATCACCAGATTCATATCACATGAATAAATAAATAAACTAAAAAATAAGAATTAAAATTGGGTTACATAAGCATGCTAAATGGCTGAGGCCCATGACCTCGAAACACTGCATTGGGTTTTCCAATCCGGACCGGAAAAACTTCTTGAAGTTTGGCTTAAATATTCCCTGCATGCTCAGACTGTCCACAATTCTGACTTTTTCGAGAGAGAGGGTGGGGGTTTGAAATCCATGGCATTGTGCCAGTCCCTTGGGATCCCACTTTATGAAAATAACAAGTATAAATCCAACAAAGAAGATTTCAACAAACCTCTGAGACCAATGTCTGTAAGTAGCAAACAGGAAAAACACCATCACAACAATAATTAAGCTGTACAAAACAACTGTTGTGAGACTGATACGACTAGGACCCTTCTTCTTCTTGCTTTGTTGTAGCAGAGCTTGAGGTTTGATCCTCGCCATGATGCGTAAGCCTCAGCTGTAAGGGCTACAGAAACCCGGGATGCACACAAAGCCTGGCAGCTGCATTAATATCCGGCACTCAGTTAGAAACTACGAAATTAAACACCCCCAAACACTCATGGGCACGTCAAATAAAGGAATTCCAGAGCCAGTAACAAAAAAAATCCAACTTCAGAGTCCAAAGATTCTTCACAAAGGCAATCAAACTGCCCAGTTTAAGATCCAAAGTAACGGTTCTTAACATATATAAACACTACCTCTATTTGCAACCAATAAAATTTAGAGGCACACAGATAAGTGGTCGAAAAAAAATTTTTAGAGGTACTTTAGAAGTTTGAACTACAACCACCTCACAATCGATTAGACATTTCTGAAGGAACAAAGAAAAATAAATAGAAACGGTCAAAAGAAACGATGCTTGGTTACTGAGAAAGAAAGAAAAAGAGAAGTAATTGCAGTTTTAAATGTTAAAGATCTCACTATACACCATAATTCAATCGACCTAGTACTTATTACACGGCAATCAACAAAACCAAACCCTACAAGGGGGTATGTCTAAAGATCCAACGTGTGGATCGAATGATACAGCACATACCTGACGGTGGATCTTCCGACTGTCCGAATTGGTTTTGCAAATCTTTGGGTTGGTTCTAACAGAGTATACGGTCGGCTTCGTCGGGGTGCGATTCTTTGGATTTTCCCGATCCTTTCAGTTGCGTTTCAAATTTGTTGCCCCGTCGACGTCGTCGTATTATTCCCAACATGGACCGTCATTCGTCTGTTGAACAGGCCGGGCCGGGCGGTTTCTAATTTGATGGTCTATGTCCGTGTTCTTTCCTCCTTTCCTTCGCTCTAAACTACAAATCAATAATACAATAGAAAACAAAACATCAAATCTGTTTTTTAATTTGAAAGTCTTAGCACCATTTTTTTAATAATTTTGAATTTGTAAAATATAAAAATGCATGCTTTTTTTTTATACTTCAAAAATAAAACATATCTAACAATTACTCTTTGACAGTAATTATTCTTAACATATTCATCACTGGTGATTACTTGCATTGTTTGGGAGGATCTTTTAAAAACTCCGATATCTCCTCTAGTTATTCCTTATATTTGCCAATTGATCTACACACTGGTTTTGTTCTCTCAACGTGTGCTAGACAGTGAATTTGCATCTTTGGAGAAGGAACTTGGACTCAATTATCAATGCTCTGTATGGAGAATTTTAAACTGTATCTTCAAAATCCGCCTCAATCTCGACTTTTCACAGCCCTTTCTCCAGATTCGTGCACTCATCAACTTCCCCATATAGCCATGAATATAAAAATGAACGTGTCATGGAATCATTGGTTAAATTAAAAAAAAAATTAATACCGCAACCTTTTTTCAAGTTTTTGCTTATACGCCCATTTAAAAAAAATTTATGGTATTTATATTTTGAATTCAAATATATATATGTACGATTCCGCTTCTTTAAAATCATTATACCTATGTCTGTCTATTTTACCTAATTTATGTCTTTTGAAAACATTTATTTCAAAAATAATTCAACAAACAAACACATATTTATGTACACATAAAATTATTAAATTCAAAATTTTAAGTTTTTAGAAATTGACAATTTATCTATCACAAAATAAATGCATCCCATCCACCTCTCATATTTAATTAAATTTTACCCATAAAAAATAGAAAACATTCTAAAAATTCCCTAAAATCATCAATTATCTAAAACTATGTATGCCACAAGATTAATGAAAGTTCTAAACTTCTAATGCACCTTTTTATTAATTACACATTTGAAAATGAAGAGGGAAAAAAATGTTCTTTCAAGACTCCAAATCACCAGCATTTGGGTCGAGGCTTAGAGGCATAACTGGCCTAATCCTGCAATACATATACAAAAGACGATAATACCTAGCAAAATTTTTGCATGACCAATCACAGCATAAAATTTTGGACGGGTAGACAGTAGATTATAATATGAACATCAAATCTTCCAACCTTTCATTTCATTGTTTTCTCAGTTGCAGGTGGTTTGAATCTCAGCTTTTGATCATAAATGGCTTCTACACTGAGCATGAAGTCCGCTGTTTTCCTGAGTTTAAATAGGGACTTCTTTACAGACTTACACCCTGAATCCAACTTAACAGTTAAGGAGGGGGGGAAAATTGAAATAAAAGCTATGAAACGCTATGAAAAAGAACCAGCTAGAAGCTGATAACAAATTAGCATTTGAATTTCGATATGAAAAATTGTAACAGAAGGGAAATTTAAACTACCAGCCCGAGGAATACAATAACAACCAGTGGTATGATAAAATAACCGTATCGATGTCCTAAAGATTGTCCATGGGTGTAAATGGCACACCCTTGGGATTGGAAACTCTATGCCCAACAAAAACTGACAGGCAGAAAGCGACTACAGAGAATAGAAGGGAGAAAGCAGTTGCAGCATCCCATGCACTTTTTTGTGGCTCGGAGGTTGGTGCAGAACTGCCTGATAGGATATCCAGCGCAACCCAATTGCAGTTAATAGAGTAGTGTCCAGATCCATGCCATGGAATCCCATCTATGGGGTACCAGAACGCAATTGATGCGTTGCTTGATCTGTCAATAGTGAACTGAGCATCCTGCAGACACCAGGAACAACAGACCTTTTACACTTTGCTGCAATGGATAATACTTCTACCATAAAATACACATTATCATGAACCTAAACAACATATCTGTCGAGACAAAACTCCTGATTTTTCCATAAAAATGATATCACATGATTTGGCAAACGTTACAAGGAATAAGTCAGTATCATGCGGATGTAAAATGAACTTCTTCCAAGCAGCCAACTGATATATGAATTTTCATTTCAAGAAACGATTCTGACTGAAAGCTGAATCAAGGAAACTTAGTTTTGCGAGGGAAGGGCACATCGAAAGTCCAAACGAGGAATGACATGATCTTTAACTGGGCAGTCAGCGGCGAATGAATATCCACAATTGAATGGCGCAAGAGACTCAATCAAATGTCTTGTAAAAGACCTTGATGTGGTGATATCAACGGGCTACAAAAGAGCAGCTAGTAGGAAAACCCACAGGTCCTACGGCCATTATGTAATCCACTGTGATTGATGAGCAACTTAAAAACCATCACTTGCATAAGCAACTTTTCATGGTCAACTAAGGATTCATCACAAGCCAATGAAATCTGGCTTAAGTATCTTGACAGAATCCGGCCTAAGAAGTAGCTCAAGAGTTTTACCTGTTGAAGACGATCCATGGTTCTCAAAGGCCTTGAGAACTCAAAATAATACGTGCCCTTCTGTCCATCTGATGCATATGGGCTATCTTCGTCCACAAAGCCTGTTTAGTGCAAGGTGATTAACAATATAACAAGAGAAATGGAAAAGCAAAGCTTACTTGATAGGCATACCAAAAGGCACAAAGGAAACCAAAAAGGAAACACAGGCAAAATGTTTCAAATACACAACCTAGATGGGACAGAAATGCAAATGAACTGCTGTACATCAATCTGTCCTTTATATTTCAGATCACTTAGCTCTGACAAAGAGTAAGTTTGGAGTCTGACAATACAAACAGTATACCTAAATAGGTGGAACTATCCATATTAAAAAAAAAATTTCACCCCCCGCCGCCCCAAAAAATTGGAAAAAATTACCTGAGTGAATAGTTAAGCTGCTATGCCACCACACCCCTTTCCAGTTATTCTGAGCACTGGAGTCATTTCCTGATAATAGTAATGACCATTTCAGCCAAAAAAAAAAAAAAAAGAAATGACCATAAGCAAGGTGGAAGCAGAAATAACTGCAAGTGATTTGGATTGAATAGGATAAACTTACTTTAACAGTCTGACACATACAAAAGTAGAACTTATAATTTTATGATCAAAATTGAAGAGAGGGACAGGGACATTAAAACACGGCACTAATTTGTATTGCCCAATAAAAGATGCAAGCATGCTCAAGTGATAATCAGGTTAAGTCAAAAAAATAATTGCTGTTTCAAGCTGTTAATGGGTTTCAGAGTAAGAATTGTAGCTCCTGACCTTACATTCATGTCTGATGTGCATACAAAACATATTTTTAAATGTTTCCACTCAGATGTCCCAACTCCTAACATGGATTAGTATGAGTTAACACTTGACAGTCCAGGACCAACTGATGTAATTTGACTATAATACAATAGAATAAATGATTAGATCTACAACCACATAAGTAGAGACATTTCCAAACATGGCAAAGGTGATGTAATATAAGCAACTATAATTTTTGACTTTTTCAGTGGTATAATTCTACACATTTACAAAAACCAATAGTAAACAATGTTATTTGTTTACCAGTTTTTTTTTTTTGGGTGTGTGCATGCGGATGGGTGGGTTGGGGGGTTGTTATCGTGAGATTTTCAGCCTGATAATACTCCAAAGTCTCTGCTGTATATAAGAAGGCAGCAGTTTTATTGACAGATCCAAGCCAGTCACCAGTTCAACGTCTCCGAAACAAAGTACTTGATTCAATTGAAAATTCAAATAGTGTCCCCTGCATAGCAATTAAGTTAACCTTGTTACAGACTTGGCCAGTATATACTAATAAGAAAAACTCTCTTACTCTTTAAACAGTGAGCATTTGAGTGTTCCAGAATGTTCACAAGTTAATCTTTTTGTACAACTACCACCCTGGTAATTCAAAATTAAAGTTGCTGCACATGAACTACATTTGCAATTGAATTAGAGCACAGTAGTAGAATAAATTATGCATGAACTAACTAGTTCCACAAACAATACTTAACCAGCATTTACAGCAGATTTTGTGTGTGAGCATGACTATGTAATCCCACAGAAAAAGATACACGTGTGTGTACGACAACATCTTCCAAAGATAAACTACATTTTTTTATTTTAGAATACCTGAAGGACCAAGTCCATCAAGGTAACGGCAGTGGGGATTCCAAGCATAAACATCAACCAAATGGCCAAACCTGCTCATAAAAGACCATATAATTCAAACTAAATTATAGAATGATCTGAGCCACCAAACACTGTCATTCACCGCATTGACAGTCAGAAAGATAATATTATACTACATCACCTGTCACCTCCATTTCCCATGCTGTTGTCTATTGGATTGCCACCATAGAGTCGTCCTGGAATAGCAGTTCCTATTGAGAAGTGCATAATGTCAACTTCATGGCCATGGCACGTTTTGCTGGTGCAAGTATCTGGTTCTTCATTGCACCCACCCATCTTACAATACATAGATTTCTCAGTCTTATAATAAGGAAAGTCAAAGAAGGCTAACATTTCCCAGTAGAAATCAAAATCAAGTTATCATAACTGTTGTTCAAAAGGCTTACTCTGTGATATGATGCATTTTCCCCAATTTGAAACATGAGAGAGACAGATGGGCATTTGGTATTCTCACTGCATTGGGAAAAAAAGGAACATAAACACAAACTCATGAAGCCAAATTTAAAGCATCTTCAATAATAGCTGTTATGTTGAGAAAGCATGATACGGAACTGGGGATCTGATTCAACCAAATATTTGGATTAGTAGAATACAACTAACATAACCAACAGAAGCAATTGGGCAAACATGACAATAACAATGAAAAATATTTATAACTTGTCTCCCCTGTTCTGTTCAAGAGAACTGCAAACATGTATGATCCATTAGTTTCAGTGGGACAAAAACAGTGACAGAAATTTGTTAAGGATGATAATGGCATTGCTCATCATTGCCTAAATCTTGGAATATGGCATCCTAAAATTTAAGAAGAAGAAAACAATGTAATTATCCATCATCCTATACTTACATAATTCCTAGTTCCTACCCAGAATGTTTCAGTGCTGCTTTAAGGAAGACAGAAAAAAAAATAATTAAATAAATAAAACCAAAGACGTAACTGGGAAGATCAACTTATAACATAAGTTTTTTCACCTCCCAAACAGCTAGAGACAGCATGAACTTATGATGCATTTTAAAACGAAAGAAAGAAAGAAAGAATAGTTCAAAAAATTAAATTAAGTTCAGATAAATAAAACAAAATAACTCAATATTAGACATGGTTTTGCCAATATTTCCATTCTAATCTGATATCAAGAATATAAAATATCTTTTTACAATCAATCAGACATGTCAATAAGATTATATAACCAATTTTAAAGCACAATAGTTTTATTTTCTTCAAACCCAAATGAACACATACCTTTTAGTGTAGGCATAATCCCCATCAACTTGCAACATGAAGAAGACATCCACGCCATCATGCAATGCCTGCAATGAAACTGTCAAACTTCTGTAAACAATAACACATCAAAAGAATGTCAAAATCCAAAACACAAACCATAATTTCTCGAAACAAATTTGATAATGCTGTGTGTAGTTGTTAATAAAACATAGGTAATTTACAAATCTTATTAACCACAGAATTTAGTGAGTCTTTCTATGGATTGCTTTTTTCGCCTCTTTCGCCGTCAAAGTGCCTATGGTACCAGTTCATATTTGGTTACCCGAAGCTCATGTAGAGGCACCTACGGCAGGATCCGTCATCTTGGCAGGAATTCTTTTAAACTGCACATGGTAGAACTATGTATGGTGTTCTTTGTTCTGTGAAACCCCAACAAGCAAAAACAAAAGATTCAAGATTATATTTTCTAGTCTCTCTCTTTTACAAATTTTGCTTTCTTTTTTCATTGGTTTTCTCATTAACCAAGAAGAGGAACAACACATTGACCTCGTAACCAAAACAACAAAAGGAAATTGAGAAAATAAGCAAATCAAGCGAAAACCTTAGCAGCTAACTGAAAATTATGGAAAATCTATATTTCTTGGGGTGACTTAATAGTTATTTCTTTCTAAACTACAACATCACTTCTTCTTTTATACCGTTTCTTTACACGGGTTTTCTCCGCAACCAAACAAACCAAGAACAGGTAGAAAGAAAGAAGATTTGCGAGAATAAAGATGAAGGATTCAAAACCTTAACGGTCATCTTTCCACCGTTGTACTCTTTGTCGGCATCTGGGTCCAAAGCGGGCAAGAGAGAGAACTCGAATCCATCAATGTCCTTCCAGTCGTCAACATGGCCGTCGAGTGTGACAATTCCGGGCCTGAAAGCGGCCTGGACTCGGATCTCCGGCTCCGGATCGCAGCTCCACTCGCCCGTCTCTTGATGCGAGTTCACCAGTCTGACTCGGGTTGAGCCCAAGACTGCGAGCACAAGAAGAAGGAGTCGGCGAAGCATTGTAGAGAAAATTCCAAAAATTCAAAGGTTGCAGGCAGGGTTGGACTAATGAGAAAATGTGTTCGGTGAGTTCGTTTTAACCTCCGCTGGTACGGAGGACAGACCCGTCATCCCCTCCCTCCGGCGTCAGCATTTTTGTGTTTTTTTTTTTTTTTAAATTATCTCCCCAATAATTAGATTATTTGTTTGTTTATTGAGGCCATAAAAATTTAAAAAAATCCCATGTGAATGTTACATTCCATGTGATTTACAAAACCCATATTTAGACAGTTTATTTATGCATCAAAAATAAAGAAAACAAAAAACTATTTCTTATGAAATGACATTCTTCATTTAAATAGAGGTTTTGGAGCCACTTGAATAAATTAAAAATCCCCTTTTATAATACCCTTTCTTATTAATTTTGTATACGTTTGAAGCTATTACTGGTGGCCAAAAGGGTTACTTTAGTGATAGTGATACCTTCACTTATGATAAAGTTTTTGGATTCAACATCCCTCTTGTTATCCCTAAAACTTTGAACCTCTAATGTATCAAGAGAAACAATTATAATTGATTAACTTTTGAGATTTATATAAAGAGAACTGTGTACTTGCTCTCTTTACTCGAAGTTAGATTTTACGGTTAGCGTACTTGCAACTTCTAATGATATTTGCACATTTTTGTCATTGAAGTTTTATCATAATTCTAGGTCAAATTGATGTGGACAATAGATTTTGACAAAACTTGAAGTTTCGTAATTGACAAAGCCATGTCCTTCGGAATCAAAATAAATTTCTATTTATAAGCTATTCGGAAAAATATCAATAACAGTTCAAAGGAATATTTAAGAAACAAAATATGTTTAAATATGAATTAATATTGAAAAACTAAAAAATACAAGTCATAATCCAATAATTATTTCAAATAATCTAGAAATTTTGAAAAAATGTGAGAATTATCCATAATATTCAGGAGGTCTGGAAAAAATTTAGAAATTACTAAAATGTGTTGGATAGATTGAAGAAATTTTCATTTGATGAAAATGAAGGAATAAATTTTCAGAAATTTTCAAAGGAAATTGGAGAATTTTGTTACTAGGGGCCTTTGTTATGGAGAAAAAACGGAAGGACAAAATAGCAAACCTTGTTTTTAAGTTTTATTTTCCTTAATAGTGGTCCCACTTTAAAGTTTCCTCACAATGGAATATCAACTTTTGATTGGAAGCATATGAAAACTACACAAACCTCACGCTCCACTTTTTGATCATTAAAAGGGTGGGCTACATTTTTTTTTTTTTTTTAACCCTTTCTATTTTTATGCATTGCATTCAAAACTACCTCTTTTTAATATATGTTCCTTTGGTCTTCTCAAATAACAAGAAATTACCTTTTTTTTCCCTTCTCTTCTTTTCCTCAACTAGTACGCTGCTATTCTACATTTACAATGAATGTTGTAATGTATTATTGATATTATTTTGTGAAAAGCTCGTACATCAACTCGGTGCTGTGGTGTAGTGGTTATCACGTCAGTTTTACACACTGAAGGTCCCCAGTTCGAGCCTGGGCAGCATCATCTTAATTGGATTTTTTATTTTTTTTGAAGTTTTGTAGGAGTTTTATTGACTTTTCTTATAGTTTACTGTTTGTTTGTTTGTTTATTTCTGCTTTGTCCATGTTGTTTGGTGTTCTGTTCTCTTCTTCTTCTTCTTCTTCTTCTTCTTCTTCTATGATGTTTGGGTGGTCCATTACTGATGTTGTTGATATTCAATCAAGAGGTGCTATGATATAGTATTGATCTTTAAAAATAGCTTCAGTTGATCAATTATATGTTTCCTTTGTTCTGCAATCAGAAGTAAGTCGTAGCAAAATCAGTATAAATTGAGCTACCTATATGCAATTCTAAAACCAATTAAGTAGAAACAAGGATACGTATCTTGAACACGGGAAGAAGCCAATAAGCAAGCTACAATCATATGCAAGAATTAAAGCATTGCACAAAGTGAGACTGAAGCAACCAAAAATAGTGCTAAAGCTATTTTAAAGATACATTAATTGTTATATAAATATCAAACAGAGCTGAATTGTATCTGGTATTGTCCGAACTCCTTACATAAGAGTACAAGTTGCCATACGTGAATAGCCCGTCTGGTAAATAATACTAAAATTAAGAGAGAACAAATAGGAAGACCCATCACTCAATATACAGAGTAGACGTATATATATTATCATCCCTCTTAGAAAACCAACTGGTCTGAACTCAGGTTCGTGGCTTAATTCCTAGCATCAATACAGCCAGTTCCAAGTGATACACACAGGTTAATTAAGGAAAATCTCATTACCGCCCCTTTGGATTGACAATCTGTGAGAAGATATCATCTGTGTTGTCGTCATAATCTTTCATATCTTGCTCACTTCCAAGGCTCAAGGTATTCCGGTGCATTGCCATGAAACTGTTGTGATCGTATTCTTCAGCCTGGTCATAATCCACGCTGCGTGCAGTTGGTTTTGCACTGCCTTCTAGGTTATCATCCTGTTGCAGAACAAACTCAAGATTCCACAGCACATCACCCATAGAGGGGCGATCTGTTCCATGGCTAGCTAAGCATTTCTCAGCCGTCTCTGCAAACTTGTTCAAGCACTCTGGGTTCACCTTTCCTTTGAGATGGGGATCAATGATGTCAGATAGAGTCCCTTTCCTCTGGCAATGCAGAGCCCAATCGGCAAGACTAACTTGTTCCTTTGGAAGGCTTGGATTGAGAGCTGGCCTTGCACACAAGACCTCGAAAAGAACAACTCCAAACGAGTACACATCTGATTTCTCTGTCAGCTGTTGCCTCCTGAAATATTCAGGATCCAAGTAACCAAAGCTACCCTTCACCACAGTACTAACATGGCCTTGATTCATGTTGGGACCAGTTTTGGAGAGCCCAAAATCGGAGACCTTGGCAACCCATTTCTCATCCAAGAGAATGTTTGTAGTCTTGACGTCCCTGTGGATGATGGTGTATTTGGCCCCGGTGTGAAGGTAGTGAAGTCCTCTAGCTGCCCCGATGCAAATCTCCAGCCTCTGCTTCCAGGACAGAGTAATTTTGTTGCCCTTGTAGAGATGCTCCCTCATAGTTCCATGTCCCATGTAATCGTAAACCAAGACCATCTCATTGTTTTCTTGGCAGAAGCCAATCAGAGAGACCAGGTGCCTGTGCCTTAGCTTCGAAAGCATCTCGATTTCGGTCTGGAACTCATTAACTCCCTGCTCAGAAGACGGGTTTGATCTTTTAATAGCCACTTTGGTATGTCCATCGATGACACCCTTGTAAACCTTCCCAAAGCCACCGACGCCAATGACGTTAGACTCGTCGAAATTCTTGGTGGCCTTTTGAATCTCGTCCAAGGAGAAATAGCGGCAGTTGGCCGCGGCATCGGATGAAATGTTGGTGCTACTTTGACTCTTGCCGGAGATGGTCGATTTGCTTCCTGAAGTATGGGAGCTGCTGTAGATCGGCAGCCAGCTGGAGGTGCGTGAGTCGCTTCCAAGGAGTTTCTTCTTCCGTTGGTAGCCAATGAATAGTACAGTCACAAAAGCAAAAGCAACTGCTCCTCCGGCAGCTCCACCAATTAATGCAGTGGTTAAGGTTTTCTTGGGTTGATCACCACTGAAAGTCTTTTTGGCAACCTCATCCAGCTGCTTCTGCATCATAGCCGATACGGTGGGGTTGGGGCCAGCCAAGTTTGAATTCGCGTCGCTAAGTTTGAATATCTCCAACCCATTTAGAATTGCATCCAAATATTCAGGATTAGTAGAGGTATCGGGCGAAATTGCCAGCCAAAGAATGTCATCACCCGCTCCGTCGGGAACGTATATAGCATAATCTTTGTAAAAGGGAACAAACGCCTCACCCATCGATCCGATCAAATCAAAGGATCTCGCTGCAGTCTGGTTTTGGATGAATATATTAAAAACTCTCTCGTTGACCTTGGTCAAGTGGTACTCGCAAAAATGGAGCCTCAACATGTAGGTAAAATTCCCATCAACCGGGAGAGTCCACGTGACATTAAACAGAGAGGTGACATTCCCATCAGCACCCATTTGTCTTGAAGTGCTGTACACGTCGACTGGAGCTATGGATGCCGAAGACTTTCTGTACCGGATTGTGTCATTATCGCCTTTTCGGTCGGTAACCCCCATTCCGGCAGTGACAACATAAGGCGCATCGTCGTACCAACTCCGGGCCAGACCATAGGAGTCCTTAGCCGGAGGAATATATTGGCCACCGGCGTTCAATCTCCACATTGTTTGGACATTCGCAGATGCGGTCTCGAGGAGCTGATTGTCAAACCCAACAATTGGCACCGAGTCAAATAAGTCTGGCGATGGTATCACCTCTATACCATTGACAAACGCAAAAGACCCACAATACTTGTCGGAAGGCTTAAAGGTGATGCTAAGAGAATCCGAGTTGGAAGGAGCCAGAGAATATTCTTTCATAAGGTAAGCCTGTGTGAGAGCTTGAGCTGTAACGGAAGCGCTGAAATTATTCAAGAGGGTAATCCCACCCACTGCGACTGAGAAGTAGGAGTTGGTGATGTTGAAGTTGGGGTAAGAAGATGGATAGAAATGTAACCGAAGAAAATAACGGCTGCTTCCATTGACTTGGAATTTATATGTTGTTTCGGCCGTGAAGATTCTCGCGTACATGTATGGCACTGGAGAAGGCACTGAAGGATCTTGGAAATCAGCCACGGTCTCAACGGATTTATCTGAGGAGACCAAGTATTTTGAATCCGATACCCATTTTCTGCCATAGTTATCAGTGCCACCATCTTTGTTGCCGCAGCCCAATACCAACGGGCTTGGGTCCCAGCTCAATACTTTGCGGGAATTGAAAGCAAGAGACAGGCATATGAGAGAAAGCAACAGGTGTGTTTTTGTCTGCATGATTACAGAAAAAACCTCTCATGAATAGGGACGAAGTTGGCGTACAGGAAAACAGAGGACGCTTTTAGAAGATGGAAACACAGAGAAAAATAAAGTTTCCCCGTACGCCTGAACAAACAATTGAAACTACTTTTCTGGATTTTGTTTTGGAAGATTTAAGGGATTGAACTAATCTATCTCTTGTTGTCCATGGAGGTTTAAGGCAATTGCAGGACCACCCGGATTACCGGGACAGGGACCAAGGAAAGAAGAGATGTTGCATTGATGTTTTTTCGTTTCTTTGCTGTCTATCTCCTCCCTCTGTTTGTCAATTGCTCCTATGGCAGATAATTGGGAATGAACGAATGAGAGTTAAAATCGAGATTTGCGGACTTCTTAGTAGGCTCTTGAGGGCTTGTGGCATCCGGGTCTTCTGCATTTCATCGGTGTCTGTCTATTTATGTCGGATTTACTCTAGTCTACATCGGAGGAATTCCTGCTGTACATGACAATATATTTAGCTGTCATATACTAAAAGTGGGTTAATAATCTACTTTTACTTCCTAGATTGTTGGTACTATTTATGGAATTGCTTTACCCATAAAAGTATTTAAATAAAAAATATAAATATAAATACATGATAAAATAGATATTGCAACGTACATAAGATAATAGAAATTCTTAAAATTAGAGAAAATCTCAATTCTTTATGTTATATCACGTAATGTTATATAGGTGGTTGAATGAGAGCTTTTCATTTTTAAAAATCAAACTAATTATAATACTTTTAATTATAAAAATATTATCGGTACGTCATTCTGGTATAATTTTCTCTTAAAATTTTCTAGCACAATATTTTCCCTCCCATAATTTACGCTAAAAATTGGGGAGAAAGATAATTTAGCTGCTAGGTCAAAACAAAAGGCATGAGCCCAATATAAGAAGTCCAAAACTAGTTTAAAGCCCAAAAAAAAAAAAAAAAAGAAGCTTTACTGTTTACAAAGTTCTGCAGTCCATGAATTCATGGTTGCTCATGCACATACATTTAATAACTGGGATTTTCATTTGAACAACACTGCAAATATTAGGCAAAGGCCCTAATTTCTTGATACGGTCTAGGGGTAGTAAAATAGAAAATCCACAAAAAGCATTAAACTTCATAAAATTACAGGAAGTAAACATAAGCAACCATCCTATAGCAAATTAATGGTAAGAATATATCACCAAAGGCCTTTTTTTCAAATTTTTTTTTTTTACATAACAGAAAATCCACGGGTTGATTAAAGAAATATTTGTGTTTATATGTATTTTGACTTGTAAATTTTTATTTTATATTTTTTTCTCTTCTCAAATTTCAAGTAGAAGTCATTCATGTGTTTGAGTCAATTCGTTTCGAAAAGATAGTGGCCCAAGGCAGTGGTGGGCCTTAAATACCCTTTGATCCACTTGATCTGGAATTTAAAATAGATCCGTTGAAGATGTAAATGGTAATTGGCGGTCCAGAGGCCAGACCGTGAATCGCGTAGCGGTGCGACAATACCATCCATATATAAGCCTTTAAAATGATCCGTTTCGGCCAGGCCCAATGTGCCCATCGTAGATGTGGGGCTAAAACCATAAACCCTCACATATCCAATCCAAGGGAGCGAAACATTTCATTCGAGTCCATGAAAGAGTGCAAGATCTGCGAGGAGAGAACAGTCTCTTGTTGAAGCTCTCTCCGCATCAGACCATCAATGGCGTTCAAATTTTGTTTGCTTGTAAGCATCTTGACGATAATCTCTGCAACTGCACACGCTACTGCTGATTTGATTCAAGGCTGTGGTGGATTTGTTGAGGTAAATCTGGTTGCATTTTCCAGGGAAGACTTTCCGAGAAAATAGATCTTTCTTTGATTTCGAATTGGGTTCCTTCTCTGAATTCTTCATAAATATTTCTTTGATTTCGAATGGTTACCGTTGGTGAATTCTTCCTGATGTTGTATTTTCCTCTACAAAGATTTTCCGAGAAAATCTGATTTCATCAGTATCGAATGGATACTTTGGCGAACTTGACTTCACGAGCCGATATATTGTTTTGTATAGAAGAACTATATTCCGTAGTCCTTTACAAAAAATCGAGTAGTTGTTTCTTGATTTTGTTTGAATCCGAATTGAAGAAAGGATGTACTAATTTGAGTGGAAGGTCTCAATTGTCATTCGGGATTTGTTTGCATTGGTCAACTATTGGTTTCTTCTGAAATCTTTGCCATGATGTCGATTTTTTTTTATATTTATCCTGGCAATTTATGTGGGTTATTGGGCTTGAATTTCTATGTTGTAGGGGAGTTCATCTCTGATCAAGTCAAGGAAGCCAACTGATGCTAAATTGGATTATTCTCACATCACGGTATGCGTTAATGTTGGTTGCCTTTCAACTGGTACTGTGATATTGTCTTTTTTTATTTTTTTTATTTTTCTTTTTCCTTCCATTTTAGATTATTTCTTCTTTATTTGCTTGTCTTTTTTTATTTTATTTTATATATATCCCGTTCCTCAAGAGATACATATTTATTTTTTCATTTTGTTCCTCTTCTTATTCAACTGGTGCTGTGATATTGTCTTTTTCGTTTTCCATTTTAGATTCTTGCTTCTTTGTTTGCTTGTTTTTTTTTTATTTGTATCCGGTTCCTCAAGAGTTATTTATTTATTTTTTCATTTCGTTGCCTTTCTTATTCTTCTTATCCTTTTTGAAATTAATCTTGTTGAGGTATTGCGCTCTAACTTTTTGTCAGAAGGCATTATTTTGGTTAGTGGTTTGTTTGGTATGCCTTTCTCGTAAGAGGCCTATCTAGGACTGTTAAAGCCCTTTTGATGTTCCCACCTTTCATGAACCAAAACATGGAAAGTAACTCTACCTTTTGTAATTGGTTTTAGTGCAGATTTCTAGGGGTGTGTTACATATCCCATTTCACATAATCACATTACTAGTGGTAGAAGGCAGAATGGGTGACATGATGGCAAAAACAAAAAAAATTGGAAACCAGCAAGTTCTGTAATATATTTGTATGGATATGCATTTCTGTCCCATTATGATCACCATTTCTACTTTTAGTCGTATTTCTATCTCCACCAAAGTTCTGTTAGTCTCAAATGTGTACTTACTAGATACACTTAGTGATATCTAAGCTGGGAAAGGACTCTCTTGTCAAACTATAGGTTGAGCTTCGCACGTTGGATGGATTGGTGAAGGACAGAACACAGTGTGCTCCAAATGGTTACTACTTCATTCCAGTTTACGACAAGGTATTTTCTAAAACAAATCTGTTGCACACTGTGTGTTAGCATATTTTCTCAAACATGAAATCATATTTCTCAAGCCTTATTGTTACAATTGGTCTTGTCTGTATGATCTTTCAAAAACTTGACTAGTTACTGATCCTGCAAGAATCGTAGATTGTAAGCTACTTCCGAGTTAGGATAGTCTTGCTTGGCTTGGTTATTTAATTGCCGTATGACCACTCAAAGTTTCTGAAAGGTGAAATAGGAGATATGTTGCCTGGGGAATAAATTTGGGCAGCTAATTGGGAACTTCAAACCCACCTTGGGTTATGATCTAGACCTGTTGCACAGTTCAATATGAGAAGATATTTTCTATTAAAGAAGATCTTATAAAAAATATAGACATAGTTAATGGTGTTGATCAAGTAACCAGAACATGCCTTATGCATTTGAAGGTTGGATACTTTCGAATGGGATTATCTAGAAATCTCAAATCTTTCTCATCTGAGATTTTTTTTTTTTTTTTTGGGCAACTCTTCAGGCTCAGTTGTCCCTCTATCTTTTGTTGTTGCTGTAGTATTGGTGTGGAAATATTATTTTCTTGCTTAACATGATAAATTGCAGGTGTTGTATATTTTTTACAAGGCTGTGAGTTTGTTTGTCAATTTCGTTGTGTTTGAGTAAATCTTTTTGGGTGCTCTGGTGATGGCTCAAGTTCGGTTAGTGTCCAATTTGGTTGGGATGTCATCTGGCTACAACGTACTTCATCTATTTATTATCATCTTTGTATGCACAAACCTAAGCCGATTTTATTGCCAATCTCTTCATACTTAATTTAGTAAATAGCCACTGTAAGAAAAATTTCAAACCCAATCTGGGCTTGAACTTCCTGCTCTTATGTTCGACATGCTTGGGACCTTCCTATATTTGCATGCACTATTTAATTCTTATCTTAGCTGCTTTCATCTACAGGGTTCCTTTGTAATTAAAATCAAGGGACCAGAAGGATGGTCATGGGATCCAGATCAAGTTAAGTATATTAGTTGTCAATACATAATTTTCTTATGTAGGATGTTTCCTATCCTTTGTAGGAGTACATCTTGTAATTCATGTTGCTCTAAGATGTGTCTTGAAAAAAATATTTTTGTAGGTTCCCGTTGTTGTTGATTACACTGGTTGCAATGCCAATGAGGATATAAATTTTAGGTTCACTGGGTATGTTCAGTTGGTTTATTTTATTACTTTTGTTTGTGTATATGAAACTGGTTTATTTTATTCACGTTGTCAACTTTGTTTGTATTATATGCAATATTCTTTCTGAACTTATTTGCTTCTAAATTGTGCTGTACATAACCCTACTAGAGTTGCTATATCTGAAGGTTCACTGTGTCTGGAAGAGTTTTGGGATCTGTTGGTGGAGAGAGCTGTTCAAATAAAAATGGGGGTCCATCAAATGTGAATGTTGAGCTTTTATCTCCCACGAATGTTCTTGTCTCATCTGTTTTAACATCACCAACAGGAAGTTACTCATTCACAAACGTTATCCCAGGTCTTAGTTCTCTTGCTACTTACCCAACAAAGGGTCAACTGTCCTGAACTTATTCTGTAACTTCTAAAACCTCATTTAACAGTCTCTAAATATTGTCAATGTGTACTTTTGGGAAATAATCAAATTGAATAATGACAACCCATAATTTATTCTCGATATTTTGGTTTTCTACGTGTCTTTATAAATCTTTCCTGTTGCTCTTCTCATTTGGTATTGTTATTGATTATGATAGGTTCACTGACTTAACATTAGCTGTGCTTGGGTGTAGGAAAATACAAACTACATGCTTCACGCCCTGATTTGAATGTTGAAGTTAGAGGTTCTGCAGAGGTGTGATGCTTGTTTTCTTTGCAAAGACTTCCTATTTCCCCTTGTTGCTATTTGTTGAGTGGCTCTCTCATGCAGCATGCCCACCGAAAAAAACTCATAATTGCGCTCCCATACATTGTTACCTTACATGTTCTTCATAACGAGCATACACTTGTTGCAGGTGGAATTGGGATTTGGAAATGGTTTGGTTGATGCCATTTTCTTTGTCCCTGGGTATGATATACGTGGATCTGTAGTTGCCCAGGTAATATATTCTGTGCATTCTTTTATATCCAATTATTTGGCTGGGAATGTGAGGGCTCCGAACATGATTAATAATACTTCAGTTTTCTACTTTTACTTGTTCATTTTCATTCTATAAATCTTTGAGAATCAACTAGATTTGAGGTTGAAGGTCCCATGGTGATTTTGGTATTTCATCTCGCCAATTGATTAGAAACATTTTCTTTCATAGCTTTTATGGCATTTAATTGGAAAATTGTGTGTGAACAATAATGCTTACTGTAGCAGGTGAAGTTGGGTATTTTCCACATCACTTTTCATGATTTTATGTTGCATGTGTATGTGTTTCTGCCATGTGGCGTAGGTGTGGATGCCCCCATGTCTCTTTTCATAAGTTTGAAATTAGTGTCATATAAATGGATTAGTATTTCTGGATGCAACAATCTATCATAAAATTATGATATTTCATTTCAGTTGATAAATTAGAGTTTGCTCCCATATTGTCATGGTATCCATGTGATGAGTTTCTGTAACCCATTAAGATAGGGATAATTTTTCTTTATAATAGTGTTTAAGATTGGCCATTCTTTGAAAAGATGTGGCATCCAGTTAGGTCTAACGGGGTATGTACGTGCTTATATAGATACAAATATGTGTTTCTTGATAAGTAGATGCATACTCGTGTACCAATTGGGAGTTCAACCCTGCACCTCCCTTCGTTGGTGTGGCAGGAGATGCAACTTAAGCTAACAACTGGCGTTATGCACCCTCGGCACTTCATACAGCCTTGTATTCTTTATTATGAGGGAGTAAAAGATTGTGTTAGTCCGCATGCTTGGACTAATTTGTGTACCAATAGATGTTATTTCCAGCACTGGACATCTTTCTCTCTTTCTGGTCATGTTTGGTTATAATTGCTAATCTACTAATGATAACACTGAATGCACATGCTGCCTCCATACAATGCACCACATTTTCCTTATGCTGATCCATTGATCTTATATGATTAGTGTGCAACTATGTATATTCACACATGTTTAATCGTATGGTTAAAATTTTGCTATTGTGTAGTTTGGCTTTTTGTTAATTTTATCATTTGCTTAGTTGCAACCTTGCAAAATGATAACCTTGGTAGTGGACAGTTGACTCATGCAATCCCATTTCCAAAGAATGCACTCCTTAGCTGGCAAAGACAGTTGACCACAACCACTCGTTTGAGTAACTGCTTACTGTAGTAGGTTTCACCTTCTTTCCACATATGCTATGCTTATTTGATGGTGCAGTTTTAACAGTTAGGAGATTAGAGAGACTGTAGATATCTAAAGAACTTGGGTGGAGGGATAGTCTCTTGTTGTATTATATATGTGGACACATATGTATAGGAATCGAATTAGTCATTTGAGGTATCTTGCAATGTAATTTTCAAGTGAATAGAACTAATATATTATTCATCATCCCTTTTCTTTTGGTTAGGGAAATCCCATCTTGGGAGTTCACATTTATTTATACTCAAAAGATGTCTCGAGGGTGGACTGCCCCCTGGGCTCTGGTAATGCCCCTGGACAAAGAAAAGCTCTCTGTCATGCTGTCTCTGATGCAGAGGGAATGTTCACATTTAAGTCAATACCTTGCGGTAATACCTATTTACATGTTTATGCAATTATTTTTATTTCTTTCTTAGATATGCAAGCTTATTGCATATCGTTGACAATGGTCTTTGAGACTATGAAATTTCCTTTTGCTTTAATTTTCTGAAAGTTGACTTGGCTTTGGCTCCTACCTAGTTTTTTGTACTGTAAAATTTTCGGATGAAAGAAATGGGAACTTTACATTACAGTATGTTGTGCACTAGAAAATTTGTATTGGACCACCTACCAGGAGAGCAAATGGAGACAGTGTGCTTCCATTCATGTTTCTATTTACTTGATTAGCATTATAATGTGGTTCCAATCTTGAAACCAGCTTATGTTGAATGTTTTGCCATGTTGAGATCCATAGGGAAATGTTATGTTATCCAGCAAATGAATGGCTTCTTACTTGAATCCACTGCTTTTGGTTCTCTGAAATTATTACAGGGGTTTATGAGCTTATACCATACTACAAGGGTGAGAATACGGTTTTCGATGTTTCACCTCCATCCATGTCGGTGTCTGTTGAGCATGATCATGCAACAGTTGTTAGAAAGTTTCAGGTATGGTATTGGTTTGCTTATGTTGTCAAAACTGGCATGTTGATATGTTGAGTCCTCTTTGATTCGAGAGCTTCTGTTCCTTTGGATCTCTCTTTTGATGATATAATAACATTTCATAACTGAACACAATGAGTTTGCTAGATGTGTACACCATTTATACCCAAATCTACATTAGTGCTCCACTTCTGCTCCAGTACTGCACTACATCAATACATTTCCTTGTGAACAATAGCTACTGTAATGTTGTGAGCATTAACTGGTACGCTAAATCTATTCATAACAGTATCTTGCATCATGTGGATCTTTTTTATAATCTCAAGATATCCTTAATCTCATGTGTTCTTATAGTTTGTTGAACCATGCATGTGCCAGCACTCAATGCCTAAGCGTTTTTCAGTCTTTCTGAAACAAATTTCCAACCTGTCAATGATTATTTTGCTTCTACTGTCTTTCCATTTTGCTTTCGTTCTTGAAGAGAGAAGTTGATTTCATTCATGAGAAGTATCCAAACGGCATTCTTCTTGAACTCGACAGACTTCAGATTGTCTTTAAACTATAAAAAAATAAACTAAAAAATGTTGGAACATGAGAAAAATTTAAAATCATTGAAATGTACAATAGATGAAATCAAATTCAATTTATTCCCTAATTAAGTGTACTCAACTCAACAAATCTTAGATTTGATTACTTGGGTTGACTGCATGGGTCCCTTTCCTTCAACTGGTTTTATTAAAAGTCATATCCACAGTTGAATGTAAGGGACATGTTCCTCCACTTCAACCCATATCCTTCTAGGCCTTCCTTATTTTTTTTTGGCACACTTGATGTGGATGAAATCACTCAAACTTATGTTTCACATGCCCATTGCAAACTTATTTTCCATTTTATCTTCAATTGGTGCCAATTGTAACTTCTTCAGGATGTGTTCATTTCTTATTCTCTCTTTTCTATTTGTGTCCATCCATCTCAACATTCACCTTTAAGAGTGAAAAAAATAAAAAATAATAATACATAAAAACTTCCCTCCAGTCTCCAGGACAGGACAATGCCAACTGATTGCACATCACCCGAACTCCAACCATGATTGACCATTTCCGCTAGCACCTGCTCAGCCAACTTAGCTCTGATCCTGCTGCAGTTGTCTTCTTACCTCCATTGTTGCTGCTGTCATCTCTACATTCTCCCCTCTTATCTCTATTCTCTCTCTCCCTACTTGTCTTTGTCTCCAGTTAATGCCTTCTTTTCTTTACTTTGTGTAATTGCTTAATCTGCTTTCTACTTTCTCCTCTACATTTTTCTCATACTTCTACTAGTTCAATGTTCTCCTTTGACGTGAATTGTATTGCAATGCTAGTGATGGTGTTAGATATTAATTTCCTGCATCCTTTGTAATTCGTGTAGGTCACTGGATTTTCTGTTGGGGGTCGGATAGTTGATGGGAATGGTGTGGGAGTGGATGGTGTAAAAGTTGTAGTAGATGGTCAAGAAAGGTCTATCACCGACAAAGAAGGATATTACAAGCTCGACCAGGTAATTTGACAAGTGTGCCCATTATGACCCAATGTGTTGTTCTCCCTCTGCCCCATCCCTTGTTCTCTCTCTCTCTCTCTCCTTTTATGGCTTAATAGTTATTACACCATTTTTTTTTAATCTTCATATGATGTCAATTGTGTTGTATCATCATCTTTTTGTTGTATAGACTGTAACTGAGCTCTTAAATCAGTAATGTCTTGTATCCCAACTAGATGGGGTTAGCGCACTAATTTTGGAACTACTATATTAATCATCCTCTGTCAATCAGTTGATCAAATAGTCATATCCATTGGATTATGATTCTGACGAGGGAACATAATTATATCAAGTCAGGTAGCATTAATTCACACAAACTATAATATTTCATCATTGTGGTTCTTGTATACTTATTGTTTTGACTGGCCTAGTTGTTGAATGTTTGTAGGTTACCTCTAGTCGCTATATGATAGAAGCAAAGAAGGAGCATTACAAGTTTGACAAACTGAAGGACTTTTTGGTAAAGTTAATCAAAAGCTTCCTTTATACTTGAGGGCATTATGTATTTGAAAATTTAGTGCATCTATAACTTGTATCAATTCTCCTTTTGAATATCAGGACTGACTGTTGACCTTTTCTTTCCTTTGTTTTTTTATTTTTTTTAAAATTTCATATAAACTGTTAGGTGTTACCAAACATGGCTTCTATTGTAGATATTAAAGCAGTCTCGTATGATGTCTGTGGTGTTGTTCAGATGGTTAGTTCTGGTGACAGGGCAAAGGTAATTTCAAACTTTTTGTTTTATTCTTCAATAACGTCCATGCAATGTGTTAGGTTTGAATGAATGTGACTTGCCAAAAAAAAAAAATTAAATCTATGTGTCTTGCCTTTGCTTCTCATGTTCCTCTGTCAGTTCCAACTCTTTTTTTTCTTATACGTAGTTATCTGGCAATTTGGAAAAAGGGCAATTTCTTGTAATTGCTGTTAGAACTTGTCTAGAGACATGGTACCAAAGACACTTTTGATGAAGTTAGTGGTAACAGTTGATGGTAGCAGCAGCGAGTTGCTTGTGTGAGTTGGGTAACATTTAGTAATGGTGGTGTCATGGAGGTGTTTCCTGAGCTGGATGTTTAGTTGGTGTCAGGCAGGTATGGTAGGGGGTGGTTTCGTGGAGATTGGATGTGGTTTTGGTGGTTTCATGACTGGAGAAATGGTTCGGTCGTTTTGGCTGTTAGGGATATGCTGGTTGTAGTGGCATGGACTTAGGTTCGTGTGGGGAGTGGCTGTTGTAATGGTGGCAGTGGTTTTTGTGTCTAACCACTCGAGTTCTAGTTGAGCGAACCAGGAAAATTTGATTGTGTCAAATCCTTGTTTCCTCTCTTCCTGAAGTGTTTTTTTTTGGTTTTGTTTCAAGATGTTATTTCCTTTTTGCTGGTTAGAAACAAGGACCATGTTGAGACCATTCATATGGGCCTTTAATGTTAAAATTTGCAACAGATATGGAACTTAATATTAGTTACATTTGTCCTTTATTTCCTCCTACCTAATGACTATGTATGGATATTAGGTAGCCTTGACTCATGGACCAGAGAATGTTAAGCCTCAAGTTAAGCAGACTGATGAGAGCGGTAATTTCTGTTTTGAGGTATGTTGACACTGGTCTTAAGAGATTTTCGTTGGTCTTCAGTCCCTGCCTCTACTTTTGCTATATATTATTACTTCATGACATGTAAATATTTGTTGAGAGGTGTGATTTTTTTGTTTGTTTAATAATTATATACTCATGTTTGCACAATGATACTTCGGGGAAAATGCAATGCCTCAATTGAAACACACACTACAACTATAGCAGGACACTTTCAAAAAGACATTGCATTATTGGGTGCACGTGTATTGTATTTGTTAAAAAATCTAGCTTATAATACCTGCTTGGATCGTTTGCAAAGCTTTAAGACATGTCATTGGCAATATTTGGTAACAATTGGCAGGATCTTTTAACCAACGTATTACTATGATTTCTTGTTGTCAATAGGTCGCATTGTATGAGTGTCAATGGGTTGCTGACTAACTCATTCAGTTAGAAGCATGCACATCCTTATTATCTATGCTTCCTCTTAGCTTTTTGTGCCAGTTGAAGTTTCGTAAACATTACCTTGTTAGCAATTCTTCCTAGGAGCTTATTATTGGTTGATTTGACTGTTTGATATACTAAGTTTTGCAGGAGCTTAAAATTTCGTAACTGTTCAAAATTTCTATGAATTATAGGTCTTGTAAACATTACCTATGAATTATATACTAAGTTTTGTAGGAGCTTATTATAGGTTTCTATGAATTCTTGTAACTGTTCAAAATTTCCATGGCATGTGGTTTAGCAAAAGCAGAAGCCACACTGATTTTTCCTATATAGCAATCTTCTTAGCAACCTGTAGGAGTTTTTGAAAATGCTGTCGTAATCACTTTGATCTGCAGGACCAGCAAGCATTGTTTTCTGTTGTTTGTTAGTTCATTCTTGTCATTTTCAGTGATGAAAGTTAGGCTTTGCTTTTGTAAATAAGTTATATCACTCTCTGATCACATTGTGTTTCAGGTTCCACCAGGTGAATATCGCTTGTCTGCTTTAGCAGCCAAATCCGAGAGTGCTTCCGGACTTCTGTTTTTGCCAACTCATGTTGATGTCGCGGTCAACAGTCCAGTACTGAATGTTGAATTTTATCAGGTGATTTTTCTAGAGCTAATATGTTGAGGCTGCTTTGTTTTTTTGTTTTTTTCCCCAAGCAGGATTTAGTATCTTTTCCTTTTAGGTTATGGGAAATTGTATCTACTACTTTGCACAATGCATTCTTTAATCTTTGGTAGCTCAATCCCAGTAATCTCATCGCGTTATTATGCAGGAGAAGTCAAATCAATTTTAAGGGAATCAAGTTATTAGTCATCTCAGATAATATTATCTTAAAACTGCGTTTCTCTTAAAAATAACTGTCTGAATCAGGATTTCTGGCAATGCAGCTGGATCTTATTTCTAAGACTATTATGAAACTATAATAATGCTATAGAAGGTCCAAATTGAGATATTACAGTTAGGGTTAATCGGTAAATTTCACTGTACACTGGATGTGAAACTTCTTAATAATCTTATGTATATCTCTCGAAATTTAGGCACAAGTGAATGTTCTTGGGGCAGTAGCCTGCAAGGAGAAATGTGGCTCGTCAGTTTCTGTCACACTCGAAAGGTTCGTCAGCAAAAGTAAAGAAGGGAGGAAGACAGTCTATTTAACTGATGAGAGCAGTGAATTTTTGTTTCCCAATGTTTTCCCTGGGAAGTACAGGCTTGAGGTACTATGCTTATTTTTCGATCCTTTTTTCATATTTTAAATTTATTGCTTGTATCGGGATTTTTTCTTGCTATAATGAGGGATGAAAGGGCATACATGCAGAATATAATTTTGTATGCATTTTTGTGTGTATTTTCTTGTTTGTACCTGAGCAGTTGTCCATTACCACCATGGGATGCTTATGAAAGAGTTTAACTTTATTTGCTTAAAAATGTGCAAAGTTATAGGTTGTACTGTTGAATCTTGTAGTTAGTTTTTATTTGAGGAACAAAATTTCCTATTTTTTCCATCAAAATGACTGAATCGTTCCTTTTCCTAAGGAACTGAAACAATATATTAGTTGAATACCGAAATTCCAATGTTTTCACTAAAAATAAACCAAAACACACCGAAACATACTGAAACTGACTTGTTTCAACACGTATTGGAAAATTTTGATCCTTGGTTGTGGCTCCCTTCTTCTTTTGTTACTATTACAATTATCATATTTTTAGATTATTTGATGAGAAATTTTATTTATTATCACTGTAATTAATTTAGGCCAAATTTTCAGATACTTAATACATTGAAGAATTGCATAAACTCTCAAATTATCTTATCATCACATAATGTCAACATTAAGTATCATTTTATAAAAATGAAACTTCTCTCAAACTTAATTAATGATTAATGAAATTACTAAAATTAAAATTCTAACTATTTTGATACATATTAGCTCTTACTATTCGATGCTATCATAGTTTTTTCTAACTTAATTATTGTATAACCTTCAAAAATAAAAACACATAGATGCACTTATATTTATGTTTCCAAATATTTCCTTATGTTTCCAATTTTTCTCCTTTACCATCATGTTTCCCGAATCGTATCTAAAACATTTCTGTTTCTGAGGCGACCAAAACAACTATTGTAATGAATTTTTGATCCCTGACTGTATTGCAAATGTTATATTCCACTTTCACCAAACTCTATGTGGCGGTTCCACATACATTGACGAACTTACAAGGAGAAATATTAGCAGTGTCCTCAGCTTGCCATGTCCATGTCCATGTCCATGTCCAATACCCTGTACCTGTGTGTTCACGTCCTTATTTAAAACTTTGAAGAAGTCATTATAGTTTATAGTTTCTAGTTTCTGAGGATTTCTCTCTTATGTATACTACTGTGATAACAGTGTAAATCAATCTCATTTCTGATAAATGCTTTCTTTTTCTAGGTGAAGCACGCTTCTCCTGGGGAGGTATCGGGGGAAGACAAGTGGTGCTGGGAGAAGAGTTCAATTGATGTTGATGTTGGCACGGAGGATGTAAAAGGGATTGACTTTGTGCAGAAAGGTTATTGGGCCAATGTAATTTCTTCCCATGAAGTAGATGCCTCCATCACTCAACCTGATGGTTCTCATGTGAATTTGAGAATTAAGGTTATCTCAGCACACTAGACTAGAACTTTTCCCTCTTGAAGCTCACATAAGTAGTTTAGAGCTGCTCTAACTCCATTGTGGAAGTCATTTTTGGTTTTTATCTTTTCTGTGGACTGCAGAAAGGTTCCCAGCACATATGTGTAGAATCTCCTGGAGTGCATGAAGTTCAGTTTGTTAACTCATGTGTTTTCTTCGGAAGCTCATCTATGAAAATTGATACATCAAACTCATCGGTGAGGGGTTTATAATATTACTTATCGTTTATCTGTTTTGTTAATTCCACTGCTAAAAGCACTTTCATTTTCTTTCCCTCTCAATTCAGTCTTGTTCTTTCTGTAGCCTATCTATCTAAAAGGAGAGAAATACCTCCTCAGAGGACAAATCCATGTTGATTCCAGCTCACTCAATGGTGTAGATGAATTGCCGGAGAATATATTGGTGGACATACTAAATAATGAGGGTACTCTTCTGGATGGTACCACTGCCAGACTTGTAGCTAGTGGAAATGATCAATCAGGTGCTGCCTTATATGAGTATTCAGTGTGGGCTAATCCTGGAGAAAAACTTACTTTCGCTCCTCTGGACTCAAGGTATATATTGTAGTTGTCTCACTTGGTAGTTGTCATTTTCACTAATCATTTGCATAATGATTGGAAAGATGTATTCCCTATGCACATAAACATGTTGGGGGAGGATCGTAGGATCATGGGTTCTCTATCTTAAGAATCCAACTTAATCATGTTATTTATGCATGTGCTTTTTTTGTTATGTGTATTTTCTGGACCCCATAAATCCTTTTTTCTTTGACATGATGTACCATTCATTTGGTATGTTTATATCTTGTTTTTGATATCTCCAATATTCTTCAGTATTCCCATATTCCCAAATCTGTGTCAACATAGTTTAGTCTTTGATATCTCGAATATTCTTCTCTTTCCTTATTTTTCAGTTTCTAAAAATTCAATGGGCCTAACCTGTGTTACCATAATATGCTGATATCCTAGCGATTTATGTTTGTGGAATGGCATTCCAAAACATGATACACTTTCATTCCAAAAGGTGAATTTAGTGAATCCAGTGCAATCCCAAACTTTTTCCTATTTGTTTCTTTAAAGATAAAAAATCAAATAAATGAACAAAAATCTAGAAGAATGGAGTTTTGGCATAACAATATGGAAAAAATGTGCCATAATACTCCTAGAAATGTATTTTTAGATGATTAATTTAAAGAAACATAGACTATATTTTATTAGATGTCTAATTGTTAGAGAAAATTGTTCTAGAAGTACCTTAATTCTAATAGTGTAATTTATAAAAGTCTACTCCTAGCGTTACCCTATTATAGAACATATGGTGTACCCCGTTCCCATTCCCGTTCCCGTTCCCGTTCCCGTTCCCGTACTTGAACAATCCACATTCCAGGTAACATAGGGCCCAACTATATTTATGTACATTACAGTGAACGCCTTGAGATGTTGACTTGGCGCGATGGCAAGTGGTCATCCGCCCCAACCATGTGGCTTGTGTTCGAGTCTGGGACGACCTTTGCATTGACTCGCTGAGATGTAAATGACTGTGTGCAAACTAGCTGTTGTTTAAAGTGTGGAAGCATTATTTCTGAGATGCAATTTGGTCTTTTTTTCAATTGAACTTACAGTGAATGCTGGTTGTTTTATAAATCTATGTCTATATATTATACAAAAAAAGAGGCCATTGCCGCCGTGGTTGGACAAGTGGCTCTCAAGTTTCTGTTAAAATTTTTTCCCTCCACAGAGAATCTTTTTTCATCACTGTATTTATTATTTTTCAGAGGAACTGTATTTATTTGGTTCACATATTTTATGGTGTTTGTGTAAGAGGTGATACTTCGATTTTCATGAATTTATATTATTGGTGTGTGAGATATATATGTATATATATGTATGCATAAATATCTACATGAAAATTCATACCAATATCTGTCGTATTTATTAAATTCAAATGAAAAGAAATTTCATTATCTCATCAACCTTTTCAATTGTTTTATTGGAATCAACAATACATTAACCTTCTCCTTCGTTACTCTCATAATAATTAATATTTATTCTATATGTATGATTATATAGATATGCGTCGAACAATTGAGTATACTAATATTCAATTTAAATTAAACAAAAATGGATAAATGAATGCACAATTAAGTTACATGAAAATAAAAAAAAACCCAAAAATTATTGTACTTATATTATTTGTAAAGTCACCAAAATAAAAATAATTACCTAAGAAATAGAAAACAAACTTCGTGCATCATGCAGGCCTAAATCTAATGAAGAAGAATTCAAAGTGTAACTTTGGGTTCCAATGTATTGTTTGTGCTCCAACACTTTGCAGGGCATAAATGTTATGCGAACCTTTCCACACGTTTATTTGATAAAATGCACCCATATTTCTACGAAGATAATAACTGCCTCATGATCTCCGTTGTATTACGTCTCTCTTTTCTTTGTGCACGAAAAGCTGATTTATCTCACTGCCTTCTTGTTTTCTATATTTCGCTTG
Organism: Euryodendron excelsum; assembly: GCA_033060915.1. Taxonomy (NCBI): domain Eukaryota; kingdom Viridiplantae; phylum Streptophyta; class Magnoliopsida; order Ericales; family Pentaphylacaceae; genus Euryodendron; species Euryodendron excelsum. The sequence goes on along the minus strand of CM065380.1, from coordinate 1,035,284 downwards.
TAATAGTTAATAATTCTCTTTTCTTTATGTTCATGCTTAGATACTTTGACTCATACTCATCTCTGTTGATACTAGTGCACTTTGTATGCCCTAAACTTCTGTTGTGATGTGTTTCAGGAATGAGGGTGGAAAGCAAATCTTGTTTTATCCTAGACAACATGATGTACGTACAATGATTCACTTTCAAAAGTCTACTTGATGTTTATCAAAGCAGCAGTTTTCAAATCTTTTTCCATGTTCTGTTAGGTCTCGGTGATAGACGATGGTTGCCAACCATCAATTCCTTCATTTTCTGGTCGACCAGGGTTATACATTGAAGGATCAGTTTCCCCAACCCTATCTGGTGTTTATATCAAAATTATTGCTGCTGGAGATAGCCGTAATGCCCCACTTAAGAAAGGTGATTTAGCGTTTGAAACTACAACAGGGACAGATGGTTTATTTGTTGGAGGACCTCTATATGATGATATAAGTTACAACATTGAGGCTTCAAAGGTATGGGAACATTTACATTTGGAATAACGTCAATGGCTTAATATTTGTATTTCGTGCAATTAAATTAAGTGATTTCTTTCTGTAGCTATCTATGAAGGTCTAGCTTCCAAGTTACATTATTGAAAACAAAATTTTGGTGAATGCGCTTCATTGATTTCATTTGTGCAATGTCTTATCCAAGCTAATTTTGTCATCAAGAAAAGCAATTTACTTCCTTACAGAGGCTTTTCTTCCAATCGCACTCTGAATATAAAGAAGTCTCGAATTTATCACAAATTTGTATTGAATTCACTAATTTGCCAAATTAGGTGCGAAGAAGGAAAGCTTGGAGTATGGCGCCATTTTGTTTATTTTTGTTGGTCTGGGGGGAAAGAAATAGGACATTTGAAGGGACTGAGTAGCCTATGTATATCCCCACACCACTTACCCACCAGAATTTTACCCTCTCACCACTCCTTGCCACCAAAGAGATTTAGCCCACAAAGTCCTCCCTAACCAACCATCCCCTTCCATGACCCTGAGCAATGAGACAGGGCAACTTGAAGAGTGACCCTCATTCTCGCAGCTGCCTTCTTAAGCCATAAGAAAGCCGGGCAAGAACATGGCAGATAAATCCACGCATCCACCCAGGCTTGAATACAGAAAGATTCGCCCACAATGATCCATACTTAGCAACTATAGCACTCCTTCGCTACCTGTCTCTTTCACATGCAAATCTCGGCAACCAAGAGCAGGTCTATTAAAAGTCGCAAGTCGTCTGACCCCTAGACCCCTTCCTTCAGTAAACAAAAACACAATGTCCTAAGTCTACTAAGTGGTATTTAAATTCATCCCCTGTCCCTCCCCGCAAGAAATCCCTTTGCATCTTTCAAGCTTTTCAGCCACAGTGAATTCCCTCTGCTAAACTATGTTTTAACTATACCTTTTTTTGGAATTATGTGGATGTTAATTGCACAACAATCCTTTTAGTCACTTTTACCTCGATACCTTATTGTGATAAGTAAAGAATTTTTAACTCACTACCCTCCTAGTGAATTCCTACTCTTCCTTTCTCAAAGTTTGAAGTATTTTCCTTCAATTTGGAGTTCAGACCATAATCAGCCTCAATCAAAAGCAATTTAACACTTATTCCATCCATAACCTTAATATCGTCTTCTCTTTCTTAATGCCTAAGAACTGAAATCTGTAGCCTGTGAAAGTGGTTGGCTGCCTTACTTTTTTTCTTTAAGGATTCTCCTGCTTTAGGGGAACAATCACTCCATATTCATTGTACTCTCACAAAAAGCCTTCACAGGTAATTTCCTGACATTTATTCATGTTGCACCTTTTTGATGTGGTATGTAAGTGTTGCTAGAATATGAAAGAAGCAGAAAGGTAGGATGATGCCTCTATTTCCCAGTAGAAAACCTTATTTTCAGCTTGCAACTTACGAGTAGATGTTGATGTACATGACTTAGATATTTATGTCAAGGCTTTTGGCTGCATTCCTGAAACATTCTGGCAGTTCTACGTGTAGTATCGAGACAAATGAGCCTCTCCGTTAGCAGAATATGCTCACTTCAAGTTTTTGTGGTTTTCATTTGCGATTTGTGGTCATACTGCCTGATGTTACTCTTATTTCTTGCAGCCTGGCTATTATGTAAAACCTGTTGGACCCCATTCCTTTTCTTGTCAGAAGCTTGGTCAAATTTCTGTACGTATATATTCTGAAGAAGATGCAAAGGTACCTTTTCCTTCTGTCCTGTTGTCACTGAGCGGCGAAGATGGTTATAGGAACAACTCAATCTCTGGTCCTGGTGGAATTTTCCTCTTTGATAGCTTATTTCCTGGGAGTTTCTATCTTCGTCCTCTACTAAAGGTACTCCTTTGGAATTCACCATTTATATGATACTTGAATTTCTCAATTATTATCCTTTGTTGTCAGTGTTTCCCTGGTTTCCAAATGCTTGTATCTTGGCAAATATTTGAATTCACAATTTCCATCCACTGGAATAATGATGCATTTACATGCAGAAGTGAATAACTCTGAATTCTTGCCAGGTTAAGATTCCTATTGCTGTACTAATAATCTAAATTTCATTCAACAGCACTTGGCACCAACTTTTGAAACAATTGTAGTCACAAATCCATTTTTTCGTTGCCTTAGAGTCAATCCCTTTCCAGTTTTGACCTCTTCAGAACTCAGATTGTTATGCTTTATCTTGATCGTAATTAAGGATCTAATGATGCTGGCAACTTATTCTTTCCACGGACTCTCTTTGAAAAGGCATTCAAGAATGCTGAAGTTATAGTCATGGTGTATGCCAAAGATGAAGTAACTGTTAACTACAATAGTATCCATTCCACTTGCCAATGAAGTAACTGTTAGCTACAACTAATTTTGTTCTTGTAGGAGTATGCTTTCTCACCTCCAGCACAGGCGATTGACCTTGGATCTGGGGAGGCTACGGAAGTCATCTTCCAGGCCACACGTGTTGCTTACAGGTATTTCCTTAGTGTCTGTTCCCCTTGCGTTTGTCATTTATTTCATCATCTATGTTGTAATAGAGGTTGTGCCGTTGTGCTGGAATCATGTTTAAGTTTCATTATATTGCCTTGGCACAAATTTGCTTTGATAGATCAAAATACTCCTTCCATCTGCCTTGCTGCAGTTATTTGTCAATTGATTAAAACAAACACCACCGCCCCCTCTTCTTCTAACTATTTCCCTCATTGCCAAGTCTAGAAGAGCCTTCACTAATATGCCTCATATCTAACGCTATTTTCTTTTCACTTTGAAGAATATATTTCAAATCTACTTTTCACCAATTTAGCGTGGACGGTTGCTATTTGCTTCCCTTTTCATGCTGACTATTTTTTACTTTGGATATGCCTTTTTGTTTTTGTTTGTCGTGCTTGATATGAACGAGAGGGATGTAAATGTTTCTCAAAGTTCGAAGAGGTTGGGTTGCTTTTTTTTCCATAGATTTCACACCCCAATTACCATCTTTTCCGAAACTTGACTGACTATTAATGCTTGGGAGAGGTTACTTGCTAAGTGAAGTTGTGACGGACATGGTTGTCATGTGTTGGAAAGGAACCGTGAGGGGTGAGTTCCACCATGAATTTGTTGGTTTTATCCAGTTTGTTATTGATGTGGAGCAGAGTGTTTTCTACAGGCTGATATATTCGACTATCAGATCAGGTCCAATAGGTTACTAAATATTATTTTTTTGATTAGTAGATAGGTTACTAAATATTCTAAATTGAATCTCTTGATCGGTGGGCTATTGCCTATTTGTAAATGTTATCGTTTCAACTTGTACAGGATGAGCATGTTTTGCTTGTGGTAGTTTTGTACATGGGCGGCATCCCCTTGATGCCTTTTTGCAATACATATCTACCTTAGTTGTCAAAAAAAAAAAAAAATGTTGGGCTTGTGGTCATAGTTATCAAAACCGAACCGGACATTGAACCAGTCAAAGCACCGGTTCATTGGTTCGATCGGTGGTTCATCCGGTATTATAGTGTATATATATTAAATATGGTAAAATTAATCACCACTTAAAGTAATAGTTTGGTAGTAAAGTGGTCAAACTTTTCATACTAGTCACAAGTTCAAATCTTCATCTCAACATAAACTTAAAATTTTGAAACTATTTGAATAGTCAAAGTTGATGGCTGGTATTTCAGTTGAACCGGCTGGTTTTTTAATTTATCATCCGGTTCATTTGGTTCAAACCTGTTCACATGCATTTCCGGTAAATTAATTGAATCGTACTGGTTAAGGGTCCGGTTCAACCTGTTGAACCATCCAGTCCGGTCCAGTTTTGATAACTATGCTTGTGGTAGATCATTGCTTGGCATTTTTTAGCATGCCATTTCTCTTGTTCCTTTAAATTTGCTTATCTTTTCCCATTGCTTGATTTAATCGTTCTTATATGATCTCGGCTTTTATTACTGTCCTGTCCTTCATGAAAAGGAAAAAACAAATGGAAGATAACTCTTTTATCCCTTCAATAGAGTAACCAAAGTGCTGAATTCCTTTAATTTGCCTTAAATATTTACATAGCAGATATTCCCAAATGGGGGGAGACAATTGATACCTCTTCAAGGCAGGATACAAGTTTCATTGAACTTTGTCAGGTAGTTCCATAAATGGGATTTAGGGAGAGAGAGATTTATCTCAAGTCTCCACTGACCCTATAGAGTTTACATTTAAGATTAGACTTCTAGTAGTAAGAGAAAGGATGATTTCATCCAGAAGAAAATACATGCATGGAAAGTTCAGGTTTCCTTGGCATACAAAGAACATGCGTCTTCTTTTAGCTAAGTAGTATTGCAATGGCAACCTCGTCTTTTAGCTGAGCATCTTCTTCTATTGATGTCTCTTGGGGCCCATTAGGATGAGCACTTCATCTTTCTAAATAGAACAATCACTTGATTACATCTTAAAGCTTCATGATCGTAATCCTTCTGTTGTCCATTTGTTTACGTTTGCTATTGCCTTCTTCAGTAGAACTGTTATTCCATGCATGAATATTCTGTTAAGCCAATCAAGAGGGTTCCCAGTTCCAGTCTTGTGGTATCCCCTTAAAATTAGCTTTTGAGAATATTGAGCATTGGTATCACGACCCCTAAATCCTCTGGCAATTCGCAATTACCATGGATTTCCAGATGCTCATAGAAGTTGATCTGAATCTTTTTAAATGGATGGATGCTAATTTATTGGAAAAGGTTGAGAAGAAGTCATACATAAAATCTTTTGCGTTGATGCTCATGCATAAAATGTTGGATGGATCTTTTCTTTATTCAGATCCCACTTGTCACTTTTACCTTAAAAAATTAAGCTTCTTTGGGAAAAAAGAAATAGACAAAAGTAGTCTTGTACCCTGAACATATTTTCTGCGATCCAATTTTCCTTTGTATCATTTATTTCGTTATATATATTCGAGAGCATCTCATTCATAAACTTTAATATAGTTTCCCTTGGTCTAAGTGTAAGGGTGAGAAGATCTTGTACCTTCTTACTTTGGAAACACCAGATATCTGTAAATATGTAGTTATATGATAATGGTGTTGCTTATTTACTACCAATTACTAATCTAGAATTTTCTGGTAGTCTGACCTGAAACTAAATCATGCCTATTTCTTGTCCTTGTGTCAGGTTATTAGTGGGCAGGCATAGCTCAACTTTTGTTGACTAGTTTTGAAATATATACCTTTTAATTATGGAAGTCTAACTCAATAAAGAGCCTTTATCCTGAGTACCTGGTCTGGACGGCTTGAATCCTAATCTGTTCTGCTCTACGTATAGCATTAACCTTTTTTTTTTTATTCTATTTTATATGGAACACCAACATTATTAATTAAACGTTGACTGTTCCATTTTTGCAGTTCCTGTTTTCTAGAAGGGACGCTTTCCCACGAGACGCTAACATGGTCTAATTCTTTGCAGTGCTATGGGTATGGTTACTCTCTTGTCGGGCCAGCCAAAAGAAGGTGTTTCAGTGGAAGCCCGGTCAGAGTCGAAAGGCTTTTATGAGGAGACTGTAACAGATGCATCTGGAAATTATCGTCTGAGAGGGCTCCTCCCTGATACAGCCTACATAGTAAAAGTCATGGAAAAGGGTGACCTCAAAAGCACTAGAATTGAACGAGCATCTCCAGAATCTGTTTGTGTGAAGGTGAGTTATTGTTATCTAAGCTTGCTTTCGTCTCATTTGAGTCAGAAAATTTAGAGCCCAATATAAGAAAAAATATCCCCCCTTTTTTCTGTTAGTGTTTCGAATTTGTTCTGCTCAGCTTTTGTCATGTTGCAAGGGCCCCAGGTGTTGAGAAGCCGTGTGCTACTCCAAATGATGTGCTAAAATCTTACCACAACTCTTATAATACTAACTTTTAACGTCTTAGCCGAATGGTAGAATTGCAGTTTAAATAGATCATTCTTTTCACCACTAGTGTAACCGGAAAGCTGCTGTGTGATTAATGCACCAAAAATGAAATGCTGGGAAAAGATCATAACTCCATTTTGAGATTTTCATCAATGTTAAATTTATCTTGTTTTTCTTTTTGATGAAAGTGACTAGCACACCATTGACCTGCCATAAAAAAATGAGTGAGACATGTTTAACAGTATTCCCATGCAAGATGTTCCATACCTCCTGCAGTTGTCCATCCTGCCTACTACCTCAAGAAGGGACTTGTAGTATTAGCAAGAATTTTTGGGTTGCCCTTTATGAACTGACAGTTTTTGTAGTACCATACACTCCATCATTGATTGGTTTTTTTATTAGAGCGATAGCCACCTTACTATTTTAACACAGGTTCATTGAGAATTGTTGCGACACCTCTAGCTTCTTGTCTATAGTTATTTATCTGCATTTTAAGGAGTAGAAGAAAGATACTGAATTCTCATGTATGAATTAGACGAGTTTCCAACGTTATCTCCACATCAAGGCTGAGTTTATAAAAAGGAACATTTTATGGTGGCAATGCTCTTGGCGGAAGAGGTGGTCAATGTGGTGACAATGCTGTTGTTTTTGGCAAATTTGATGGTATTAGTATGGGATGAAGCCAAAATTTTGCTTGCAGAGTAAGAAACGGTTGTTTCCACTAAACATTTTGTATCCCTTTCTGATTGTTGGAAGTAGCACTTGGATGCTCATGCTAAAGAAAACTGTTCACCATCTGTCTTTGTGTTATTCTTTCAGTGTTTTGCTTCCAGAAGCAACACTGTACTTACGTAGAGGATGATTGCCTTCTCCTTTTCTTTTGCCGACCATTGTGGAGGTGTATCTGTAACTTTTTCAGTTAGAATTCTGAGGCAAATTGAGAAGAAAATTATATGTAAGGTTGCAAAGAGAGGACCTCAGCTAATTACCTGAAGTAGTGTCTGTCTATATTCCACTTGACCATAGTATACTATACTGAGACATATAGGGTTCAATTATATTTTTCTATTAATACTCCCTTACTCTGCTTCCCTTATGCAAACACACGGGCATGCACACTTTTGTTTCTGTAATTTCCATAGACTAGGTTTTTAACTTCATCTGAGCATTGTCTTTCAGTGGAATCCTGCCAATTTTTTCGTACATTCTGATTTTTGCTTGTTTGATCTATTTTTGTAGGTTGGATCTGAGGATATCTGGGGATTGAATTTTTTGGTATTTGAACAGCCAGAATTGACCATTTTAAGTGGCCACGTTGAGGGAAAGAGAATTGATGAGCTACATTCACATCTCCGGGTGGAAATTAAATCAGCTAATGATCCATCCAAGATTGAATCTGTCTTCCCATTGCCTCTTTCAAATTTCTTCCAGGTGAAGGATTTGCCGAGGGGTAAGCACCTTCTGCAGCTTCGATCTGCTCTCCCATCGAGCACCCACAAATTTGAATCTGAAGTTATTGAGGTTGACTTGGAGAAACATACCCAAATTCATGTGGGCCCAATTAGATACAGAGTTGAGGAGGATTTCCACAAACAGGTTTGTATCTATCATACATATTGTATTTAAGCATTTCATGCAACTTAAATGTTTGAAGTAACCTGGAGATTGAGAGAGTCCTAATATTTCATTTTTAATCACAAAAAAAGTAATAAATAATTGCCAATCCAGTGGCATGGACACGTCTCTTGTAGAGCTATTCTCAGTTTCAAATAATCTGTCTTCTGGCTACGAGACATCAAGTAAGATTATTATCACCGATGAGGTAAAATATTTTTCTTTTCTTCAATGGCATGCAGGAATTGACTCCAGCACCTGTATATCCTCTTATTGTTGGAGTTTCAGTGATTGCTCTTTTTATCAGTATGCCCAGGTAGCTGGAATGCCTCTTTTTTTTTTTATCCTTCTTTGTCCATTGACGACAATTTCCTTTCATATGCCCTATCAGGACAAGACACGATTTTAATCTGTTTGAATGCAACTCTCCCTTGTAGATTAAAGGACTTGTATCAGGCTACATTGGGGGTGTACATCCCAAGTTCCATAGCAAATGGAAAGAAAGAAGTGAGAAAGCCCATCATTAGAAAGAAGACTTACTGAAGACTTGACAATTTTACATCCTCCATATCAAGTTTTGGCACAACACAAGCTTTACATAGGTGAGAGCTTTCCTAGCTTTACAACTGGACTTCTTTTATGTGCAAGTTTAATAGTTGCTTGGACTTTAGAAGTGAACAAGGTGATCCAAGGACATGGTATTACCTATGATTCCCACTTCTCACTTGCACCTTTATGGAAACCCCTTTACCCCAATTGATATTGCCTGTAATCAATTTTGACTCACCATGGACATTTTGAATTTTTGGTAGGTGGGAGACTTTGATTTTGAACGATTGCTAATACTCTTTCCCATCCAATTTGTTTTCGTCTTTCTGCATCATGTTCTTGCAGTGAATGGTTGGGTAATTAGTATGTAACCATAACCGATGTACTCAGGTGTGTGTTGAACGTTCTTAAAACAAAAAAAAAAAATGCAAAATTAGAAACCTTGTATGTGTCTTCATGACCCTTAAAGTTAGACCATTTTGGTGGAGAAATTATTAGTTGCTCCTTGACCATCACTTCACCCTAGCTCCGGTAACACCAAATAATTTTTCCTCTTGGTGATTATTGTATGGGTATGGACTTATGAGCCACAGTGTGAGTATGTGTGTTAGCAAGATGGCAACGGACGGGTTTGGGTCGGGGAACCTCTACCTGATTTTTATTATGGTAACCTCTCTCCTTGTACCTGTTTTACTTCATTTAACCTCTTTGCTACGGATGGTGATAGACTGGGCCGGGGGCGGAGATTGGGATCTCCATCCCCGCCTCCATTGATACAAGGGTGCCTCCATTCCCGCCTTTATGGATACAAGGTTGCCTTCACTCTCACCTCTATTTTCACCTCCACAGATACATGGTTGCATCTACTGTCTTCTCTATTCCCGCCTCCGTCCCCACCTCCACCCTCACCTCGCCTCGAGCCTAAGCCCAAGTTCAAGCAAAAGTTTTTTTCACCATTTAATTTGTTTAGAAACGACTAATTTTCGAAGCCCAAGCGTTGATTTTATGATTGAGAATTATTTGGGATCATTGCCTTGTCTAATACATGATTTTCTATTATATATGTTGCTGTGATAAATATTGATGGCAAAAAATTTAAACCCTTGATGTATCATTGAAGTTTAATTGTAGATTATGTTTTATCATTCGACGCCTAAAGAGTTAAAAGACTTAAAAAGAGTAAAGCAAATATAACAGTAGCCTATATAAAAAATAAAAAATAAAAAATAAAAAATTAAAGCAGGGAAAGGGGCGGGGGTGGGGAGGGGCAGGAAAAAATCTTGGTCCATCCTTGCCTTTATATCCACATGAATTTTTATTTTAACTTCCATTTCTGCCTCCATTCTCGTTTTGAATTCTTCATACCCTCTCTAAACAGGGCGGGTTTGGTCGAGTCTTTACTTTTTTTGGTCCACTGTCATCTTTACTCTCCGCACACTTGCCCTGCTTCTTTTTATGTTAGTGATGTTTTTAAACACATCATGAGCAGAACAAATGATAAGATCAAAAGAATAAGGCGAAAGTCACAATAATCTTATTTAATAGAATATGTGCATATAAAAATACTTATATGTATAAACATGACGGGTTGGGATTTTGGTGAGTTATTGCATTTTGTTTTCAATCTCATTATGCTATGATTATTATCATTTCATACCCGTCCCAACAGGGGAGGGGAGGGGTGGGTAGGGACTTGAGATGTCGAGTTATTTTGTCATTTCTATTCTCTATTAAGTGATAAAAAAATTAAAGAAATTCAGGATAAATTACACCAACACCCTAAAATTTTTGACAATTACAAAAGACAACCCCGTGTACTTGGAAGTGATAAATATGGAAATTAAAACTCTTGTAGGTCAATCGTATGTTTGTGAAAGGAAGTACGGGGTATGGAAATGAATTGACAATATTGCCAGATCAAATGCAGTGTCTTGTCAAGGTTACTAACGTTTTTGCTAATTGCCCCGCCAAGGAGCAAAGAATGTCACCAAACTCAGCAGCAGCAGGTAAATGCTAAATGCAATAAATATATATATATATATATGTATATATAGAGAGAGAGAGAGAGTGTGTGTGCGCGCGCGTGTGAAGTGCAAGTAGAAACCTTTGGAGCCCCAATATTACCCACCTCACCGGAATCTTGTAATATCGTTCATGGCCGAATTGTCAGTTGGCGCCATCACATGTGGCAGCTCGTGGGCATTGCACATGTCAATTATGTTCAAAGGTTCCTCCCCAAATAATAATGATAATAACTAAGGAAAGAACCCAAATGTTCAAAATGCCAATTTATTCCACTATATACTGGTCAAAGAAAATAAATTCCACAAAAAAAGGGGATAAAAATACTCAACGTCAAGGGTTGGTTGTTGCTTGATTCGTTGTCTGATTGTTTCCATTCCATGTCCATTATCTTGTATGTTTCATTACTATATTCTGATATTCCACAAGAAAAACGAAAACTATATCAATCTTTGGTCTTGTACTTTAACCCTTACCCACCTAGGTAGACTTTTTTTATCCAACCCACCTAACCACGCGCACCCTCACCCAAAAAGAGTGGAAAAACCAAAACGAAAAAAGAAAGGTTAGGTTATGATTGGTTGTGGTTTTGGTTCTACTTTTATTTTTGTTTTTTGTATTCTTGAAACTAAAAAATTTAAGAATATTTTATTTTTTTTGTTTTTGAAAATAAAAAAAATAAGATCATTAAAAACACTATCGTTTTCATTTTCAAAGGAAGACTGTTTCTTAAACTTAGAAAACACATTTTTGATGGTTCTTAAAACTGGGGTATTTTTTAAAAAAAATTTCGAAAACAAGTTTCGAAACCGCCTCACTAAATGCGGTTTTAACGGAAATAATTTTTAAAACCATCTGTCAAACTCATTTTTGTTAAATTTTAAAAAGCAAAAACAGAAAACAAAGCAGAACCGGCCTCGTTTAGTAACGTTTATTATTTTTGTATTTTATTTTTTAAAAATAAATAAATAATGGTATTTGTTTAAATATTTTTTTAATTTTTTAAAAAATTTTAAAAAAAAATTAAAAATATTAAAATAGGTGTATTCTCTCTTATTAAAACATTAGTTTAATACCGATAATCTATAAATATTTATTATTAAATTAAAAACATACACAACAAAAATACATAATAAAAAATAAAAATTAATAGCGTTATCAATTTATTATTTGTTCCGCTGCCGTGGACATATCTTGATTCAGGTATGTGGCCCACAGGTAAATGATCTAGCCGTTGATTCTCCGAAGTCAATTCCAAAACAGTAAAATATTAATATGTGACTGTTTATGACACCGTGTATATTATTTCAAATGGAAACTAGAAAAAATGACACCCTGGATATTACTTGGAAGCGTGAGTCAACATGGCAAGTGATGGGACAGCAACCTACCGTAGATTACCCTTATACTCTGATTTTCTTCTGAAGTTCTCCGATATTTGCTCCTAATTTTGGCAGAATTATAAATTGAAGCCCAAAAATCGTAACAACACGACGGGGCGGAGATTTCCATGTCTGAAAGAGCCCAAAGTCCAGCTCAGTCTTTTAGTTTTAGAGAGAGAGAGAGAGAGAGAGAAAGAATACGAGAGGGTCTCTTATCCGCATCCCCAGACGAGACTCTCTCTAAAATCTCTGTCCTCCTCTCTCTTAAACCTCATCCTTGAATTTGATGGCCTCTTCGACTCCGCCTCCGCACTGTTCTCTCACCTCCTCAAAACCCTATCAAAACCACCACTTCCACCACCACCAGAACCTCCAAAATCACCACCAGAACCACCGGCAGAAGGTCTCCCTTAACGGGCCCTCACAGGCGCCAACAGCTCGAAATGCCGCGAAACCGCCGCCAAGTCCTACCACCATCACCAACCCGCTCTCCGGGAACCCTAGTTTCCCTTCTCTGTCTTCTCTCCCCGCCTCAAAATCGGAGCTTTCTGCCGATTTCTCTGGCCGAAGGTCTACTCGATTCGTCTCGAAGATGCACTTTGGCCGCCCGAAGACCGCCGTTGCGAGCCGACACACCTCGACTGCCGAAGAAGCTCTGCAGCAAGCAATTCGACACAGTGGCGATGATAGGCATATAGATGGGCTGTTGCGTAATTTCGAACAGAAGCTTTGTGGTACGGATGATTACACATTCTTACTTCGAGAGCTTGGTAACCGTGGTGAGTACTCCATGGCGATACGGTGCTTTGAATTTGCGGTGCGCCGGGAGAGAAGGCGTAACGAGCAGGGTAAGCTTGCGAGTGCGATGATTAGTGTTCTTGGCAGGTTGGGAAAGGTTGATTTGGCAAGGAAGGTATTCAATACCGCAGTTAACGAAGGATATGGTAACACCGTCTACTCTTACTCGGCTTTAATTAGTGCTTATGCAAAGAGTGGGTTCTGTGATGAGGCCATTAAAGTCTTTGAGACCATGAAGAGTTCTGGTTTGAAGCCGAATTTGGTGACCTACAACGCGTTAATTGATGCCTGTGGAAAAGGGGGTGCAGATTTCAAGCGGGCCTCGGAGATTTTCGATGAAATGTTAGGAAATGGTGTGCAACCTGATCGAATTACATTTAATTCACTTCTTGCTGTTTGTAGTGGTGCAGGTTTGTGGGAGACTGCGCGGAACTTGTTTAGTGAGATGATTTATAGAGGGATTAATCAGGATATTTATACTTACAATACACTTCTAGATGCTGCTTGCAATGGTGGGCACATGGATGTGGCTTTTGAAATAATGTCGGAGATGCCTAGGAAGAATATATTGCCTAATGAGGTTACTTATAGTACTATGATTCGTGGATGTGCCAAGGCAGGGAGATTAGACAAAGCACTAAGTTTGTTTAATGAGATGAAGTTTGCTGGTATTCATTTGGATAGAGTTTCTTACAACACTTTGCTCGCTATTTATGCGAGCCTTGGTAGGTTTGAGGAGGCTTTAAATGTTGGCAATGAGATGGAGAGTATGGGGATTAAGAAGGATGCTGTCACATATAATGCACTCCTGGATGGATATGGGAAACAAGGGAAGTATGGTAAAGTTAAAGAACTGTTCCAAGAGATGAAAGCAGAGCGTCTCTCGCCTAATTTGTTGACTTACTCAACTTTGATCAGTGTCTACTCAAAAGGTGGTTTGTTTAGAGAGGCAATGGAGGTTTATAAAGAATTCAACCATGAAGGTTTGAAGGCGGATGTTGTCTTTTATAGCAAACTCATCGATGCATTGTGTAAAAAGGGACTAGTAGAGTCTTCTGCATTATTGCTTGATGAGATGACAGAGAAAGGAATTCAACCTAATGTAGTCACTTACAATTCTATAATTAATGCCTTTGGTCAGTCGGCAACTGGAGAATGTCCAGATGGAGATTCTGAGTCTCTGATTGAATCTTCACCCTCAATGGTTCGTCAGGATGCCATCCAGAGCAAGGTTGAATATGCAGAGGATGACATGATCATAAAGATTTTTGAAGAGTTAGCTACTGAAAATTCATGTCGTTCACACAACGACAACAGGGGCAGACAGGAAATTTTGTGTGTCTTGGGAGTTTTTCAAAAGATGCACGATCTGAAAATAAAACCAAATGTCGTCACCTTTTCAGCAATTTTAAATGCTTGCAGGTAAACTTTTCTGTCTGCTCCCTATTGTATTCACTAGATTGCATACCTTTTTCTATGGAAAATATGGAAAGTAAAGAATGTGGCTGTATAACTTGCATCTGTTATCTGCAGTCTCTGTATTCTTTTACTTCCTTTCTTATTAGGTTTCACATCATGCAGTAAAAAAAAAAAAAAAATCTTTCATTTGATTGAGTAGTTACCAGGCCACTGAGACCAGCTCAGTAGCCTAAAAAATTATCATGGGAGAAAGAAAATATATTAAACAATTAATAGAATGCTCTTAATGTTTTTTATGTCATTTTTTTTCTTATTTTACACAATCTTGAACAAGCGACAATTCAATTATTATTGTTATTGTCGTTGTTTGAAGAAGTTATGGGGCCGTAACGCTTTGGCTCATGTTGCATACACCTAATGGGAAAATTTTAGATTTTTTGTACTACAAGAAGGATTATGCTCTGGGTGAGGTGGTTTTCAAGTAATAGAAGTTTTTGTAAATCCAGAAGTAGGGACCCAACGTTAAAACACCTTAAAAGTGTTGCAAGAAAAGACAAACACTCAAGGCAAGGTGCAAAGTGTGTGCCTCTTATCCTCCATGTGATATTGAAATGTACTACTTCGTCGGTTGAATTCTATATCTTGTAATTCTTGTGCTTTCTAGTTATACTGCTGCAGCCTCACCCTAGGGTATCCTCAAGGATGCGTTTGAGTAGCATTGCTTTGAATCGTGGCTTTGGAGCAGATTAAGTTGTAAAGCATCAAGTTAATATGGCCGTCGCCTCTATTTTGTCTCCTTTGGTTCTTTTCTAGGCTAAGAGATGCTTCTATTAAATCTTCTTCCATTTTCAGTGTTTCCCTTGGTCTTCTGAGGTATTCTTAAATATCATGAGCATCCTCTGAAGATGCATTGGCATTATAATTCCTTAAGATATGTGAGTGATATCAGAGGGATCTCTTGGGTCCATACAGGATCATTGTAGTGTATCCAGAAGTTTAAACTTGCAGCTTCTTGCCTGTCAAGACCATGGACTTCTTTGATAGCACATATTTTAGCCATTTTTACTGAAAATTGTGGTTTATCTCTTTCTTACAACTTGGCCCCTTGTTGCAGCCATTGTAATTCATTTGAAGAAGCTTCATTGTTAATGGAAGAACTTCGCTTATTCGATAATCAAGTGTATGGTGTGGCACATGGACTTCTCATGGGCCATAGAGAAAATGTATGGATGCAAGCTCTATCCCTTTTTGATGAGGTGAAGCAGATGGACTCTGCAACGGCATCTGCCTTTTATAATGCTTTGACTGACATGCTGTGGCACTTTGGGCAGGTATGTCTTGGTACTCGCTGTTAATTAAAATTACATGGTTCCTAAATCGAAATACTTTTTCTTTTTCTTTCTATTCCCTGGTAGGCAATTGGGACCACGATAAGGCAGCTCTGTTAAACTGGACATATTTAATGATTCCAATAGGTTTACACTTCACACTTTTTCTCTCTTGGGTGTGCTGGGATTGAAATTTGCCATCATGGCTTAGTTGTTCATGCTTTAAGTTGGCTATTTCATTGTGCACATTATGGCTAATTTTTTTTCCAGAGTTTCCATTTACCATTTCATCTAAATACTTGCTTGAATAGCTATTTGTCTGTCTAGAAATACAATTGTGAGGAGCTCCTAATAGAGTGAAATTTATTTATTTATTTTTAATGAGTAAAATTTTAAAATTATTTTTGTAAGTATCATGAGAGACTGTCCAAAGAAAGTTTTTGTAAAGGTCTTCCAAAATGTTTCAAGCAGTTGCCTGAATTGATCACTTTTTTTAGCCTGGCCTCAGTTTTGGCCAACGTGTCAAGTTCTCTGATTGTTTGATTCAAGAGATCTTGAATATCCATGGTCAATATTTCATAGGCTCTTCTTTACTTTCCGGCAGAGCAGCTTTTATTTCTGTTTGTTTTAATTATCTAAAATGTTAGTTAATAGGTTTGGACTGTCAGCATTCAGTTAGGGTTGAAATATCTGTTAACAATCTCTTCCCCTTGTCCCATCTTTTCGACCTCGTGTTCAACCCGGAAATCTCTATTTTCATTTGCTCTATTTGTTTCCTACAGAAACGAGGGGCCCAACTGGTTGTGCTTGAAGGGAAACAGCGTCATGTATGGGAGAACACATGGTCTGATTCTTGCTTGGACCTGCATCTAATGTCTTCTGGCGCTGCACGTGCAATGGTTCATGCCTGGCTGCTCAATATTCGCTCTATTGTGTTTGAAGGCCATGAGTTGCCAAAACTATTAAGGTATTCATTATAGTAAAACTATCAGATGATTTATAGTACTGTTGATTAGAGAGAGAGAGGAATCAATTCTTGTCATTGTGCAGCATTTTAACAGGATGGGGCAAACACAGTAAAGTAGTTGGTGATGGCACACTAAAGCGAGCAATTGAGGCACTCCTCGCTGGCATGGGTGCACCATTTCAGGTTGCCCAGTGCAATATTGGGAGGTTTACATCGACTGGAGCTCTGGTGACTGCCTGGTTGAGAGAATCAGCCACACTGAAAGTCCTCATTCTTCAGGATGACAGAGCTCACACAGAAACTGCAGAGTCGGAGCATATTCCTCAACTGCAAACAATCTCCTTGTAATAGTTTGTATTTCTATGTAGCATTTTCGTCTCTTGCTGTCGTGTCTCTGTCTGTCTCTCTCTCTCTCTCTCTCTCTCTATATATATATATATATATATATTTTATCTCTGCTCCTAACGTTTTTATTCCATGTAAATGTCTCTCTCTCGCTCTCTCGGAAAACTCCCAAATGATATCTGTTTAGCTGCTGCTGCATCTACAGATGCGGAGTATATATTTGCAACTGAATGTAGAAAACACTCATTTGGTTATGGTAAGGCATATGTCTTATAATTTCAAAAAAAGCGCCTCCACTAGGCTACTAATTTTAGCATGTGTTTTCTTTTGAAGAAATTATAGCTTTTAAAACAATGTTTTTTTCTAACTTGTAAAAATTTTGAGAAAATATTGTTTTTGGTCACTTTAATATTTTAAAAATACACTGGTCCAATGAGCCAAACGAATTTCAAGTCCTATTTCTGTTTTTTTATTCTCTATTTACTCTAAGAATACTTTTCGAAACCCAACTGCCTTGCTTTCTTGCACGCCTCCAATCCTTTCATGACAACTTTTGCTTACGTAAGAAACCTCTAAAATGCAGTGCAAATTGGCCCTTAAAAGCTTACACTTCGTTTGGATGGGAGGGAGGAAAGGTAAAAAGAAGTGTTAATTTTGAGGGAAAGGGAAGGAAGGAGAATAAAATAGAGGAGAAGTACTTACATTTAGTTTGGATAATTAAGAGAAAAGAGAGGAAATTTTTTTTTTTTTATTTGAGGGAAAAAAAATAAAGAAGGAAATGAAAATAAAATGAAATTTTAGTATTTATATTATCATTTGATGATAATTAATAGAAAAGGGAAGAAAAAACAATTTTTTTTTTTTGTTTGGTTGATTTTGGAATAAAGAGAAGGAAAAAATAATAATTAAAAAGTAAGCTCTCTCGCACTTCCATCTACTTTTTTTTTTTTTTTAATATTTTTTACAATCTGATAAATTGATTTTTTTTTTAATATAATTCATATTTAAAATAAAATAATAACAAGCACTTTATTTTTTTCCTGTTTTTTTTTTTGAGTCGCATTTTCGAGGGAATGAAAAGAAAAAAAATGATTAAAAATTAAGGTCTCTTATTTTTTGTCCGTTTTGTAAATAGTTCCTATTACACTTAACGAGGCTTCCATTAAAGTGTTTTTTTATTTTGTTTTAACAAATATGAAAGAATTTTTTTTTGTTTATTTTAACAAATTTGAAAGAAGGGTTTTTCTTTTAAATTTAAGACTTCCTTTTTTTCAATGTTCGGAGATTTAAGTATGTAAATATGCAAAACTCTCTTAATAAATTAATTATATTGAAAATGAAAATCTCTCTCCCCCCGGCTCTCTGTCTGTCTGTCTATCCCCCCCCCCCCTTTTTTTTTTTTTTTTGATACTTCGGAGTTGAAGCGCTCTCTCTCTCTCTCTCTCTCTCTCTCTCTCTCTCTCACGGTTCTTGTGAATGAACTCCGCGTTCCAACCCACGGCCGTTAATTATCTCGCTCCAGTTCGTCTCTCTTCTCTCTCCCATCTCTCTCTTCAAATCACATTTACGGATTAATCGATTACCTGCCGCAAATACTTCCTTTCTTGGACTTAACGCAACACATACTGGTCTATTGGATTCAGGTAAAATGAGTACAGTTTCCCGTTATTTATTGTTTCGGAAATTCATGCCAATTCCATTACTTTTTTCTGTTTAGCGTTTTTGTTTTGGTTGGGTTCTGGCATGGAAGCATTCGTACCGGTAACGGGAGTGATCAGTGTCTTCTGTGCTGCGTAACATCTGTTGTTTGAGCTCAAGAATGACATATAATTACGTAATACGATTCTAGTTCTGGGGTTCTTGGTTATGGATTTTCTTCGTTACATTCTTTCTTTTTTTCCTCTTTGTTGATTCAGTCCCTTCCTGTGTTTCTTGTGGCCTTTTCGCATTTGTTTGTTAATTGGTGTTAAGGATTGTGCAAAGCTGCTGCTTCTGTTGCTTTCGCACGACTCTTGTAAGATGTTCATTGTAACTTTAAGAAGACCTCTTCTAAACTGCAATTGGGGGTTAGGTTACTTAGATAAATCACTCATTTACCTATTGTTGTTGAAATAACATTCATATCTTTCTCTTTTATGAGGTACACACTCTCTTTTTGTATTTCAGCGTTTTCAGAAGAATCAGAGTGAACTAGATGTTCTTCTTACAAGAAGGAAAGCAACTGAATGTTGAGCATTATTCTTGAATCATATCGAAAACTAAGAGCATCTCCAACCCACCTTCAAATCTTCAAATTTGAAAGTGGGTTGCAAATTTGCTCCCCAAACACGCCTTCATTTCTTTAAATATTTAAAGAAATAAAAGGTGACTTTCATTTGGAGCTGGTGACCTTCATTTGGAGCCTTCAAATTTGAAGGTTTCACTATTCATGTAGACTCAAAAGCACTAATTATGTGAGACCCTTGTACTAATAATTATTTTAAGCTCAAATAATGTATTTTAATAAATATTTAATTTAAATTTTTAATTAATTTATTAATTTTTTTTACTTTATTAAATATCTATTTAATTTGAGATTTTTTTATATGTGGAATAAATAATTTATTTATATTTTAATTGATTTTATTTATCTTGAAATTATTATTTATATATGAAATTAATAAATTATTTTTATTTTACTGATTATTTATTTATAGTAAAATTATTTTAATATATGGAAACAATAAAATCCTTTTTTATTTTACTATTCCACCTTTTTGTTTTGAATATTTTTTTTCTTTTTGCATATTTAAGAATTAATCAGTATACCTTTACCAGATTTTAATGACAATGAAAGTTTCAACATCTATTGAAAACAGAAAATAATTTCAACTTCAATAATAACAAAACGATTACATTGAAAATGAGCTTTCTGGATTATTCACTAATACTTGGAGATCATATTGTACATTAATTTTTGTTAAATATATTTCATTAGTTTGTAATGGGTTTTTTTTAAGATTTTTAATGTAATTTAATTTGCAATTTCATGGGCAGATCATTTAGTTTAAAAAATATTAAATAATTTAATTTTAATTAAATATGTGGTGAATAATTATAAGTTAGATTAAAATATAGTAATAAATAATTACATTTTGAATAAAATGAGAGCACAATATGTAATTTTGACTTTTTTTTTTTTACTTTGGGAGGGTTGGAGTAACAATGTAAAAAAGTGAGACCCATGAACTTTAAATTTGAAGAAGATGCCAAAATGAGGATAAATTTAAACGTTTTGGGTTGGAGATGCTCAACCTATTGGTTTACTCTGTTTGATTGAAGATCATGGCTACTGGTGAAGTGTTCACCTGGACTTCTCTGGCATTATTCCAGAACTACGGCTTCCATGTTTATTTTGAATGAGGAAGTTTTGGAAACGTTTTTTGTTTTTGTTTTCAAAAATTTTGAAAAATTTTTGCTAGTTGTAAAACTTCCCTTGAACTTGGGATTATATGTTTTCTTGAGATTATATGTTTTTGGAGATCTAATATGTTTTCTGGAACTTGAGATTTAAATGTATCACAAGTGACTGAGTTTATATATTCGTACTTTTTTCTAAACATTTTTATGTGCTTTGGAAATTGGTCACTGGACTAAACTCAAGTAGTCCCTTTGATTTTTGCATGAGCTTGAGAAGCTTACCAATTCTAAATTTCTGATTTGTCATATAGATAATAGGGCACCTTCACTTGCAACCCCAAACATAGCTGGCTCAAAAAATTGAAGTTCTTGATGGCTTTCTCATGTATCTTTTTTTCTAGAATATTGACGGTATGATTTGAGGGCTTAGACCTTACCATTTAATATATAGGGCATAGACCTAATCCTGAGTTTTTTGATTGATTTTAAGTGCTTCAAAGTTGATACTTCACCTAAGACAGAAAAATATTTGTAATTTTTTTCAGCATTGTAATTTTAGTAGCTTGATTGATCATTGCAGAGGTACCTTCTGAATCATTTCCTCAGGCTCCTCCCATGTAGAAGTTGTTTTTGCAGATTTTTCTAATTGTGAATGTCTTTTTTATTTAATTTTTACGAAGGTAAAGATGATGGTAGCGGGTATTGGATTTGGTTGCTGAGACGGTGCTTCCTCATTGTACCGTAAAACTGGGGATGATCACAAACTAGCGGTTGGTTGGGGGACCTGGGCTGGGGTGTTCAAGTTAGAATAGGAGGTCATCATGCTGCGAGGGATCATATGGATATCATAAATACTATCTTGCGCAGCATTGCATATCATGTCTAATGTTTGTGTGAATGAAGGTGCTAAAAATGGCAGTGAGATGGAATCTGTGCGAGCAAAAAGTCTATCGTTAAGAAAAACAGGTGCTATTGTTCCTATTTCATATGAAGCCTTTGAAGCTGTAATTACAGAAACGTTCCAAATACTTGTATGATTCAGAATTTCCTGACCTTATTCTTTTATAACTGCTTGAATATTTGCCCATTCTCATGGCCACACAAGGCTTCTCTAATTTTTTGTCTTACATTGAAGAGAGGAAGATTACAGCAGTGAAACAAGTTAAAACCCTGAGGATCCTTGATCCTTGATGTTGCAAATACAGCTAAGAAAGATGAGGGTTCAACACATATTATTTTCACCATCTCTAATGATTAAGGTTTGACACAATGGTTCTTATTTTGTAAGCATAATATGGAAGGAATTCTGTTGTACTGAATTCTTGTTTGGGCTTTGCAGGTGAGGAGCCATATTATGATGGTGATAGAACGTCCTCCATTACTGAAAAATTTTATGAAGTCCATGATGTTGACTCTCATTTGTGGTTCAAATGTAGTCTTCCTCACTATTGTATACATCTATTGAGCTAAGCTTTATACACAATTTGCCTACAATCAAATTGTCTCTTGTAGACTTGTCTCATTGGTGATCAGATTTACATGATTTTCTGACCATGATCCCTTCCCTGCATCTCCTGTTCCCTAATGCCATAGTTACAGGCTTACAGACTGCTGTAAGAGATCTTAGATATGGCCTTGTCTCAGGTGAACATATACAGATCTTAAGTTGCTTGGTTTTGTAAATTGCTAAAAAGAATGTGCTTTTCAGAAGTCATCTTGTGCTGATATAGTGAAGTCTTTGAATTACTGAGACAGGTTTAGACACTAGGATGCCTGTGAAAGTGTGAGTTTTCTATCACTGGGATCATAGTACTTATACATTTTTGGTCACTGTAAAAACTAGGGAATGCAAAGATTTCATTCTTGTCTGTTTCTTCTCAGACCCTTCAAATTTTTAGTTTGTTGAAGGTATGAAAGAGAAGGGCATTCGTCTACTGGGAATGTGACACAGTTATAGAACTTCTGTAATTGATAATCCATCTTTTGCTCTTCATAAGATCATGCAGATAATTTGTATGGCTTCCATCAGATCAATTTTCTTTGTCTAGTTAGTTCTTTGGAGTAACCTTGTCCTCATTATAGATGGTGCTATATAACTCTTTTGCTGGATCTTTTTTCCGGTTGTGGAATGTTCATCAAAACTGAGATGGATGAGAATATTGTTGAGACCAGTTTCCTAAATTGACTATTTGTTGTGCTATGCTTTGTAGGTTTGATTAGGTGAGTTGGAAAGAGTGCTGTAATTATGTTATTCAAATATTAATTTCATCCACAGGTGTTTGTGCTTTGGCTTATTAGGCCCTGGGTGACACTCTTTGGTCTTATCACAGAGGAGATGCATAAACTTATAGTTTTCCATGAATCTATTTATCATGACACTGCCAATATCCAGGTTCAATTGCTCCTGGGAAGCAAAATATCAGCTTTTCTCTTGATCATTAAATGAGCCAGTTCCATTTTGGTTGATTAAATTGCAGGCACACCTTGACCAAAAGAGGTTAAAGCAACCAACTTATTGTCATCTATGGGAGGATCTTCTTTATACCAAGCAAATGATTTTTGGATACGAGGTATGGTATGGTGTCACCAAATCCCCCTCCACCCCAAAGCCAAAAAGAAAATGCATGGAGTCCTTATAATTTTTTGCTTTTGCAAGAAATTGGACTGATTTTGGAGATCTTCAAGTTTATATATATTCTGTACTGCTTATTGCTGTTTTTACCTCACGAGGATGTGCTCCAATCATTTAATAAGATGACTCTGTTTCGATAAAAGTGTTCTCGGCTAGTGTTTTCATTAAGGCAAATGCTAAGACGGGCTCTTAGCATAACAAATGGAAATGCTCATTGTCACAACTTACCCATAAATGGCATTTGTTGTCATGTGCACAACTGTCCGGGGTCCATCATAGACCACACTCTTGTGATTACCAAGGGACACACTAAATAAATGATGATGGTTAAGTGGTCTTCTAACATCTAAAAGTCTCATGGTAGAACCTAACCGACTCAAATTGGGTACTTGCAATTTGACTTCTATTAGGGGTTAGCAGCAACCCTGCCTAAAATTTAATATACCCATCTGATAGATTGTCTGGAATTGAATGAGCATAACTCTCCATCCTTTCCTTTTGTGTTCATTACTTACACCAGCTTCTGAGCAACATGGGACATGTTGCTTCTCCTCCTCCTCCTGAGGCTTGTCATGTGCAAAGACAGATCCTTGTTGAAACAGTAGTGAATGAAAACGGTACTGAACCAGCACCTCCAAACAGAGAAATTATTCAGTGCTTGTGGAGCTTCACAGTAGACTCGCTCCTCCTCTCGCATCCAGTGGGGGAAGAGGAGAGTAAGTCTACCGTGGGATTCCATTATACGTCAGAGTAAGAGTAAGTTTATCATAACACCCTAAAAGCACTGAATAATTTTTCAAACAAACTAGTTCAGCTACCACAAAATGGGCCTTGGGCTGCATGGTAAATGTTTTTAACTGTAACTTTCTTTCCCCTGGCTTTCTATTTTTGTTACACTGAGACTTTGGGTGAGAATGAGATGCCTTTAATGAATAAAGATTTTGAAGAGGAGGTAGTTGAGATCTTTGTATGAGAAATGAATGAGAATTCTTGAAATCTTCTCTCCTTCCTTTCGATTCATTTATTTCACTTGTACTACGTGTATACCCGTACATGTCAACATCTACAGCTAGCACTGGCACAAATGCAAAGCATGAATGATTGTGCTAACTCAATTTGACAAAGTGACGGACGGCATCACTCGCAAAGGATAAATTATTCGGTGCACTTGGATAACCATATTTACTTGCTCTGTTTCTCATATTGGTATTAGATTTTGTTGAGATAGGATTTTGCTAGCATCGGACAATGCTTGCAGTGCTCATCGATGTTAGCAGTGCTCATTGGGATATTGGGATAAATCTCTCATCTAGATGAAAGATATTTAATTCCATTGTTATATAAAAAGTGAAGCAAAGATGAAGTAATACCCTAAGAGCATCAAATAATTTTTTCTCGCTAAGGCATAGAATTAGTACTAGAACATTTATTTCTTGGTACAAGGTAAGAGTGGCCATTGAAAGAGCCAGGTTTACACAAAAAAAAAAAATTTCATCGATTCCAAAACCAAATTTCAAGTTTGCCCAATTAAAAAAATTACATTTCCAAATCCGTTTAAGCCTGGCCATTTAACAAAAGATTTGTTTAATGTATAATTTTTTTCTTTATAAATAATATTGAATAAAATAACTTTTAATTACATATATATAATATTAAAATATTAAAATATATTATTTTATATATATTTCAGGCCGTACCGGACTTCAAAAATAATTCTCAAATCTGCGCATTAAACTAATTGGACTTAAAAAAATTTTTAAACTTCATAATTTATGAGCGAGGTTATCAGTCTTGCAATGCCATGACCACTCCTAGTACAAGGTCTAAACTTGAAGACCATGAGCCCATAGCTTAGCAATTAATCAAGAAAGTTAAATTAAGTTGTGCTTGAGTCTATTCAATAATACGCTAACAAAAATTCTAGTATTCCAAAACATTTATACAGAAAGCCTATCCAAAATGATGTACCGATGATATTTATGAAAAGAAATTAAGATCCGTCTTGATGGACGCTTCATGTGTAAACGGCCCGAGTGTTATGTAGTTTTTCTCTATTTGCATAGCATTAATCGTGATGGAGCAAAATGGTTGTCAATAATGTTCGTTTATATTTTGGCTCAAACTTGACATTGATCAGTGTCACGGGCTGGCAGGCCGGACACCACACGGTGACACTAAATGCGACCCGCCATGATCATACGCAGCGGAATACACCCGTGAGGCGACTATGCTCCAAGCAATAGTCCCGCCAAACTCAAACACCAAGACATAAGATTATGCGCTTGTCCAGGATCCATCCGTAATGCCCCGCATAACTCTTTAAGCACGGACCTCTGATGCTCAAGCCATAAGGCAACCCAAGCTATAGGCGATAGCAACGCCATACTCAAATGCGCGCGCACACGGCAAGCAATGTGCTTAGCGCCAGTTCCTCTTGAAACACAAGCCAGATGGCCATGTGCAACTAGACATGCGCGCGTCAGCCAAGCATCACCTGTTAGGCACAACGCCTCCATCCATGAAGCTCTTAGCGCCCCGCGTCAAGGTTGCCCGCAAGGAAAGGCACCACCGATTAGCAACTGATACGCCCACAACATTGTGCCCCACGACACCAATGCTAGCCAAATCAAGCGGCCGTGTGCACAAGCGTGAACCCAATGCGCAAGTGCACACGAGACACACGGCATGCAAGTGTGCACACCGAGGTCCAATCCGTCATGGACATAAGCCCCACCACTTTATAATTATGGCGTAGCGGGTGCGAATGCCACAACCCCTTCCTCAACGCCAATGCCCAACATTTGCCCCACCGGGCACAATGCCGCCCATGTAGCCCCTTGACTAGCATGAGGACTGCAGCCACGTGCCACAGCCGGCCCCCAAGTCTCGCCCACTCCCTTGGGGGATTCACTTGAATGCTGTCCCTTTCGGTAGCACCAGGGGGTGGTAGAGTCAACACCATGCCCCCCTTATAATAGCATTCTGAGCCATCTCCAAACTGATAGGAAGAAACATCCTACCCTCTCGAGGAGTTATAATCCATAAATCCAATAAATATGAAAAATACAAATTACGAGATTGCCATGCCACCAGCCAATCATGCTTAGACATGCCCCACGCCAAGGTCCCTCGCGGCCCTCGACGTGCCACGGGTGGCAACCCGTGACAATCAGGCAAGATCTGCATAAGGTTCGGGATATTTAAGCTTCACGTGTTTCCAATCAAAGTTTGAAACGTAATAATTTGCATGACAAACCCAAGAGAGAAACTTTAGCAAAGCTAGTGCTTTAACTTGTTCTACAGGGGGCTGTACGTATAGTGTATTTTTTTTGTTTTTTTTCTCTCGTCTACGGGTCCTCCACTGTTGAGAATGCTGGGGAACGAATCGAACTGATACATATTGGGAAGACAACTACGTGTAGCCGTATCACGTTCTGTTTTTGGTGGAACAGCTCAAATGCAGGCACGTTCGATCCCCTCCATCCTACCTTCGGATTGTATTACGATCACGTATATAGGAAAACGTTACAGTAATCTTTGGAGGGTATTAAAATGTCAACACTGTATCGTCAGTACGCACACCGACGTCCGTATAACACCATTCAACGTTCAAACAGAGAGAGAGAGAGAGAGAGAGAGAGAGAGAGAGAGAGAGAGAGAGAGAGAGAGAGCATCGTGGACGAAATGACCGCTGGCTTTAGTTGGTTGAGAGTTGGGGTTGCAATAATAGGTGCACCGTCCTGGAGCAACCCCAGGGTCAAGGTGGATTGAAAATGTTTTGTCCATTGGCACTTGAGAGAGAGAGAGAGAGAGAGAGAGAGAGAGAGAGAGAGAGATGTATCTCAACTACATGCATTTATATCTCCCAATCTCCTACTTCCCTATAAATACCATAATGCAATGGGTTGATGCAGCAAACAAAGCTTTTGTTAGTTTTAGTACCTATCTTTTTGTTTCAACTGAAAGATGGGAAAGTTTTTGAAGAATGTTGGAGTGATTGCTGTGACGGTGTTAGTGGCTTTGTTGGTGGTGGGAATAGTAGAAGGACGAAGACTTGAGGAAGAGACCATTGGTGGTGGTAGTGGTTTAGGTGGAGGATTTGGCAAGGGTGGCGGTGTTGGTGGTGGTGCTGGAGGTGGTGCAGGTGGGGGTTTTGGTGGTGGCGGCGGTGCTGGGGGTGGTGCAGGTGGCGGCTTTGGAGGTGGTGTAGGCGGAGGTGGTGGCGCTGGGGGTGGTAAGGGTGGTGGTGTAGGTGGAGGTGGTGGCGGTGCTGGGGGTGGTGCAGGTGGGGGCTTTGGAGGTGGAAAAGGTGGAGGCGTAGGCGGAGGTGGCGGTGCTGGGGGTGGTGTAGGTGGAGGTGGTGGTGCTGGGGGAGGTGAAGGTGGGGGCTTTGGAGGTGGAAAAGGAGGAGGCGTAGGCGGAGGTGGCGGTGCTGGGGGTGGTGCAGGTGGAGGTGGCGGTATTGGGGGTGGTGGAGGTGTAGGCGGAGGTGCTGGAGGTGGAAAGGGTGGCGGCATTGGCGGTGGCCAAGGTGGAGGTGGTGGTGTTGGGGGTGGTGTTGGCGGAGGTGCTGGAGGTGGAAAGGGTGGTGGGCTTTGGAGGCGGCCAAGGTGGAGGTGGTGGTGTTGGGGGTGGCAAGGGTGGCGGTGGTGGTGTAGGAGGAGGTGCGGGAGGCGGTATTGGAGGTGGTGTAGGCGGAGGTGCTGGAGGTGGAAAGGGTGGTGGCTTTGGCGGCGGCCAAGGTGGAGGTGGTGGTGTTGGGGGTGGTATTGGAGGTGGTGTTGGCGGAGGTGCTGGAGGTGGAAAGGGTGGTGGCTTTGGCGGCGGCCAAGGTGGAGGTGGTGGTATTGGGGGTGGCACTGCTGGTGGTGGTGGTGCTGGGGGCGGTATTGGAGGTGGAGCAGGAGGTGGCAAAGGAGGTGGTGGGGGAGCTGGGGGAGGGTTTGGTGGTGGTGCTGGTGGAGGATTTGGAGGTGGCGGAGGTGCAGGAGGTGGTGCCGGTGGTGGATTCGGAGGCGGAAAAGGTGGTGGAGGTGGGAAGGGAGGTGGTGGAGGATTTGGTGGAGGTGCTGGTGGTGGATTTTAGTTCCAAAAGTAAGAACTATGAGCTGCGTCCTTATAGAGATATTGGACGTGCATGACTATTTTGAGTATCAATGTTGTAAGCGTAGTTACTAAAGTCAATAATATAATGCAAAATAAAAATTAATTTTAAGCTCTCTTTTCCTAACAGTAATTGTTGTGAGTAGTGACCATTGCAGCATTGCTCATTCTTTTTACGCTTATTTCTTTACTCTGTATCTTCTCGTGTTTTTTTTTTGGTTCCTGATCCATTTTTGGTTCCTGATCCATTACAACAATTGATAAGCTTCCACCATATTCATATGCGTGCAACTCATATTCTGGTGGATTTTTGCAATGGATTTTCCAAGGTTTGAACATATATCTGTATATATATATGCTCAATTTAATTTCTTTATGAGGAACCTGCAGTATATGCAAAATGGCTATATGTTTATAGGGTAGTTCTATGCAAACGGATAATTCATATATAATTTATTACGAAAATAATGTGGTTGAATGAGAGTCGTTCATTTAAAAATAAAATACCAATCATAGTAATTTTTATTTACAAAAATATCACCGTCACATTATTTCGGTTAGATTTTTTGTACAAATTTTCTGAAAGAAAAATGCTACCGACAGTCGAGACTGTCGGTCACTCACCATTAGATGGCTGGTACATCAGCCGAATCTCATCTGCAGCAAGTGAAGTCTAACTGATATGGCAGTCATCCAAATGTGAGTGACCGACAGCTGAGACTGTCGGTAGCACTCCTCTTTATGAAAATAGCATTTTTCATGTTTATATTTATGCAAATCAAGATTGATCACTGCATCAATAATACAGACTTAAATTGTATATTAACCTACAATTAAGTTGACGCTTCTGCACTGACTACCCCACCCTCACTTAAAGCGTGAATTTCTAGACTGGTTAATTACTTTCATTTAAATCTAATTAACATATGCTCATGCATTATTGAATTGTACAAGTGTGACATTCATACTTTTTTTACACTGTATAACTATATTCATGCATGTTTAACTTGTTACACGTACCTTCTAATTAATTAGTTTATCCTTTGTGAAGACTCATCTGCTTTCACCTACCAATTGGGGTTTAATGGTTGCGTGGTTTCTACCTTGAGGTACGGCGGTATTTGGTAGGTTGAAGTCCATATATTCCCTCAAAGAAAAATAAATAAATAAGGCCTAGGGATCGGCAGATAGGAAACAAATTGTGCTTTTGGCTTTAATTTTTCACTATATAACCAAATAAAAATTCATTTGAAATTGGAATGAAAGAAAATGTTAACATTGAATGAACCAACACTGAAACCAATATTCTCCTCTCCTCCCCCTTCGCCAACCCAAAAGAAGAAACTGAAAGAAAGAAAGAAAGAGAATAGGCAGTACTTAATTGTTATCTTTTTTAATCACAATAGTATTTTGATTGTAATAACATCAAATTAAGAGAAATAACTTCAGTAAAAGAGAATAATGATTTACATATATGTTTAGCGGTAAAACAAACCAAATTATTAAACTTCGACTAGTCAAAAGATAGTTCGAAATCAACTCATTATAAATTAAGTTTGTGGACTAAGGCCTTTGGCCTAATGGCCATCACCTTGCTTTGACTTAGGCAAGGTCAAAGGTTCGATTCGCGGCGAGAACATAGTGCTTAGAACAAATAATATCTGCTCTTCTTATTACTTCAACTCTGTAGTATTTCATTTACTAAAATACTAACTCTCTCAACCCTATTAACTTCCCTCTCCTGACTAACTACACTTTTAACTGATCATTTCTCAAAAAAAAGTGTGTGTGAGAGAGAGAGAGAGAGAGAGAGGAATATACCAAGCTTAGAGCCGCAGGCCATCTGGGCAATGTGTATACCAAGCCTACAGCCGTGAGGCATCTTGCAAGAGGATACGTGGAGACTTAAAAAAAAAAAGAAAAGAAAAAGGCCATAATGATGACAAATACAGATTCTATTCTTTATTCTCATGAGTACTTCATTAAAAGGTTGGTTTACTTTATATCTTCTTTATAGAAAGACAAATAAAAACAACATAAAAGCACGCCTTTTGAACTCTTTTTAGCATATATGTATATATAGATACAAGAAGAAACGAGTACTACCCTTGACAGAATCTCAGTGAACGTGTCCCAGTACCCCTAACCTTCTCCCTTTGATCATACTCATTCGATGTTTCTTTTTTTTTTGTTTTTTTTTGAACTTTTTAAAAATGAAAGTGGAGAATATAATGTGGTGGATGCTACCAGGTTGTCTTCTCATAACATGATGAATTAGCTCGGGGCTGGGGGGATTTATGTTCAAATATTTACGGCCTAAAAAGCCATAGCTTAAAATGCAGGGATCATATATATATCTGCAAATATTTTTGCTTGAAGGTAACATAATAATTATCTGGTTCTAACAAGAACATTATCTTGCTGGGAATTTTGGTTGTTTTAGTTATGGTGCTTGAGCTTTAGAGTTGACATGAAAAGGAGGATTAGATTAGGTCATAAATGCAACAGTTTAGCAGGCCTGGGAGAGGGTAGCCCCACCTTAAAAGACCTATTTTAGCCCAATTACAAATGAATAAGGCTTTGGTTTTCTAAGCCCACTCCAAAGTCGAAACTTACGCTTATTGGGCCTCTTGGCTCTTTATCTTTTTCCACTCATTTTGTATATATCTATTTATATATCTATTTTATTGTCTGTTTGTGACTTTGTGGGGGAGGAAGCCTGATTATGATTTATAATATGCCACCGTCTCACAACCCACAGGTCCATTTTGCAAGCGGTGGCTCGTCCACAGTTGCTACTTTTAGTGACGTAATCAAATAAGAAACAAACAAACAAAGTTTTATTGGGAACATATAAGTTTTTTTTTTTTATATTCAGAAACTGTTTTATATTAAACTCAAGGTTTGAGGAATCGTAACCACAAGTTTTTTCTATTTTAGCTCTTTTTATTTGAATTTTGAACTCCTAAAGACTTAGAGAATTTTAAAATTAAGAGAAAATGTCTAATATTTCCATGGGGCAACTTTTAAATTTCAGTCCTATCCCCCCAACTGCTGGCAATAGAGCCACTAATTCATCGCTCATTCTTATCCTATATAAGTTTGACACGCCAAAGTTTTTAAATTTTCTAATTTCTTTCGCAACTTTTCTTTTATTTGATAATCTCTGATAAACATAAAAGAAAGGCCGCAGTGTGCCATACATATAAATATGTCCATAAATTTTTACTATTTACATTTTTTTTTTTGGACGTTAAATACCCATTCTAATTTATGACTTAGCAGTTAAAAAATATACATATAAATTTATGTCGATTTGTATATGCTTCCGTTAATGGTCAAGGATATTGAGGCGGCTTTAACATTATGATCATGAAATAAAAAATAAAAAAAAAAAAAGAAAGAAAGAGCACATCCCTTAACAAAGTTCCCAAGGGCAAAAAAGTAAAATTAATTCTTTCAAAAATTTCAATCTAAGGGGTGTTAAAATTTCACTTTACACTTTTTTTGATAAGTCATTATTCATATACTGTATACAAATTTATATTAAGTTGTTGAGTTTGGACAAATATTTATAAAATAAATATATAAAAAAAAATTGAATTGACGAGGTTGGGACTTGGGTGGCACAAGTGATCCACTCATTTTCGTCATCAGCACCCCTCCCGAGTCTTGTCCCTGTGGCACAGTGAGGCCTTGGAATGTCCAAAAGGATGACAAGTGTCATCAGATATAATTCACTGTTCGAGAGCTGTTGCAAGCTGTTTCCCACCTATCAATCATTTTTCAATAGCACAATATTGAAAAATAAAATAAAATTATGAGAGAGAAGTTTCCAGTTCTCCAATCTCTACACTTCATGCTTCATCATTTTCTGCATTCCAAATATCTCCCACACACAAATTCTACCAATATATTCTTCCATTACTTTCTCAGAGATATACACTGCTCTGCTGGCTGCCGAATTAATTTATATTCTTCGTACGTAGGAATCTCTCTCTTTTGCATCTCTCTAAATATTCAAACCCTATCTCTCTAAATATTCAAACCCTTCTAAATTCCGATGTGCCCACAAAGATTCAACCCAGAAAGAGAAGGTAGCAAAAGAATAGTTAAATACGTAAAGAGTACTGGTCACCTATGATATAATGGTAATTCTGCAGAGTACATATATAACTAGCCATCCATGCATGGCCAAATAACAGAAATGGATCCGTGGGTGGTGGTCTTTCTCACTCTTATAGTTTCAAAAAATACTATTCTTTCATAATAAAAAGGAATAACTTTGAGGTCATTGTCCATGGCAGCAACTAGTCGTTTGTTTTTCATATCTGGTCTTCCCCAGAACACTAATAAAAGGAAGAAGAGAACATAAAGTCCCCAGAACCTGAAAGACCATCACCCAAAGTCTATTCCCTATTCACCACCGACCGTCCACATCTTATCTGGATTGCGTGCCTGTTTTATTCTATTTTTATAATCATTTCCTACATGCTCGCTTTGCTCCTCTCTATATATATGCGTGTTTGCTCCATATTTCTTTCCATCAAACCAAACATATCTTTGAGTTCTTTCTGCATTCATAGTCCTTTGTGTCCGTTCGTAAGCTTTCTTCTTCAGCCGTTCTTTTCAATGATTTCTCTGTTTTCGCTCAATATCCTTCAGTGATGTTGCTCAGCATTTTAAATCAATAACCTTCGTATTTCACATAAACCCAGTCTTCTGTTCATTCTCCTTTCTAT
Source organism: Euryodendron excelsum (assembly GCA_033060915.1). NCBI lineage: Eukaryota > Viridiplantae > Streptophyta > Magnoliopsida > Ericales > Pentaphylacaceae > Euryodendron > Euryodendron excelsum. Next base: position 1,002,616 of record CM065380.1, on the reverse strand, counting down.
TCACAACCAATATTTTCTTAAACTTCTGATTTCTAAATTCTTTATTCCGTTCTTTTGATTTGTCAGCTCTCTATTTCTTCCCCTGTTTTCCTCTGTGGTCATGGCACCCCCTAATGATCCCATGAACTCAATTTTCACCGTCCTTAAATCCGATGGTGAGACAAACAGTTTTGACTTGTCTCGCGGCAAGTTCTCTGTCGAAGGCGTACCATTGCTTTCTGAAGTTCCCAGCAATGTCTCTTTCAAAAGCTTTTCTTCAATATGTCACTCCTCTGATGCTCCACCACCCCTGTTCCAGCGTGTCCAATTAATATCCGACAAGGGCGGGTTCCTCGGATTCAGCAAGGAGGAACCATCCGAAAGGTTGATGAATTCCTTAGGAAAGTTCAATGGTAGGAACTTTCTGAGCATCTTTCGGTTCAAGACATGGTGGTCTACCCAGTGGGTTGGGAGTTGTGGGTCGGATTTGCAGATGGAGACCCAATGGGTACTCTTAGATGTCCCTGAAATAAGGTCATATGTCCTAATTGTGCCCACAATCGACGGCAAGTTTAGGTCTGCCCTTCATCCTGGCACTGATGGTCATCTCATGATTTGTGCCGAAAGCGGTTCTAGTCAAGTGAAAACATCATCATTTGGTGCAATCGCTTATGTTCATGTGTCTGAAAATCCCTACAACATAATGAAAGAAGCTTATAGTGCTCTCAGAGTTCATCTTAATACGTTTAAGCTCTTAGAAGAGAAATCAGCCCCACCCCTCATCGACAAGTTCGGTTGGTGCACTTGGGATGCATTCTACTTAACTGTAGAACCAGCAGGAGTCTGGCATGGAGTGAAGGAATTTGCCGACGGAGGTGTCTCGCCGAGATTCATCATTATCGACGATGGCTGGCAAAGTATCAGTCTAGATGGCCAGGATCCACATGAGGATGCCAAAAATCTTGTTTTGGGCGGGACTCAAATGACTGCCAGGCTTCACAGGCTTGACGAAGGCGAGAAGTTCAGGAAATACAAGGGTGGATCCTTGTTGGGGAATAACCCTCCTCAATTTGATCCCAAGAAGCCAAAGATGCTAATCTCCAAGGCAATCGAGCTTGAGCATGCTGAGAAGGCTCGTGACAAGGCAGTTCAATCTAGGGTCACTGACTTGTCCCACTTTGAGTCAGAGATTGAGAGATTGAAACTGGAGTTGAACGCCATGTTTGGCGGAGAGAAGAAAGATGGCGCTTCGGGCCAAGGCAGTGGAAGCTGTTCTTGCAAAGCAGAACCAAATGGGATGAAGGCTTTTACCAGGGATTTGAGAAGAAACTTCAAAGGTTTGGATGATATTTACGTTTGGCACGCTCTTTGCGGTGCATGGGGCGGTGTCAGGCCAGGAACAACTCACCTAAATGCCAAGGTGATCCCTTGTGAAGTCTCTCCTGGACTTGATGGGACGATGAACGATCTTGCAGTGGTGAAAATCGTTGAGGGTGGCATTGGGCTTGTTCATCCTGATCAAGCCGATGATCTCTACGACTCAATGCACTCCTACCTTTCAAAAGTAGGAATTACGGGAGTTAAAGTGGATGTTATTCATGTAAGCTTCCTAAAATTCCACCGTTTTTTTTCCCAACCTCAGCACCATCTATGTCTTCTTATTCGGGTAATGCTATACAATCAAAAAATTCATACAGAATTTATTGGTTAAGTTGTGGGCCTATCACTTTAAAATAAAGAATCCACTAAAATGCTTCCTTCATCGCCACATCATTTTGATGTAGAATTCTGTACAAAAATTCTAAAAAAATAGCATTTTTCCTACTTATTCATATCTCTTGTATTTTGCTGTACTAAATAATTCTCTCTGCCAATTCAGACACTCGAATATGTGTGCGAGGAATATGGAGGTCGGGTTGAACTTGCCAAGGCATACTACAAGGGGATTTCAAAATCGATTTCAAAGAATTTCAATGGAACTGGACTTATATCTAGCATGCAACAATGCAATGACTTCTTCTTCCTCGGAACCGAGCAGATATCCATAGGAAGAGTTGGTATGTGTGGAGTCTCAATCCAATTATCTTCTGGACTAAATATAGTATATCTGATAAAAGAAGCAATTAATTCAGTGTTAGTCATGGTAGTTAAATTAGTTATTTTTGCTGGTACAGGTGATGACTTTTGGTTCCAAGATCCGAATGGTGACCCGAATGGAGTTTACTGGCTACAAGGAGTTCATATGATCCACTGCGCCTACAACAGCATGTGGATGGGTCAAATCATACAGCCTGACTGGGATATGTTTCAGTCCGACCATCTTTGCGCAAAATTCCACGCCGGGTCGAGGGCCATCTGTGGAGGACCCGTCTACGTAAGTGACTCCGTGGGCGGTCACGATTTCCATCTTCTGAAAAAACTCGTCTACCCGGATGGTACCGTTCCCAAGTGCCACCATTTTGCTCTCCCAACAAGAGACTGCCTCTTCAAAAACCCGCTTTTCGACAACAAGACCGTTCTCAAAATTTGGAACTTCAACAAAGTAGGCACCTTGAAATTTTAATATTGCCTATAGTTTTATCCAAATTTCCGTGACTTTGATTATCCCAACAACCTAGGACTCATTTTTCTCTTCGTATTTCTCAGTATGGAGGCGTGGTGGGTGTTTTCAATTGCCAAGGAGCTGGATGGGATCCTAAGGAGCAAAGGATCAAAGGCTATTCAGAGTGCTACAAGCCAATGTCTGGTTCAGTGCAAATCAGTGACATCGAATGGGACCAAAAGGTGGAAGCAACCAAAATGGGTGAAGCCGAGGAATATGCAGTTTATCTTAACCAGGATGACAAACTAGTCTTAGCAACGCCCAAATCGGATCCCATTCAGATTACACTTAAACCATCTACCTTTGAGATTTTTAGTTTCGTGCCTATCAAGAACCTTGGCCTGACCACGAAATTCGCACCCTTTGGACTGACCAACATGTTCAACAGTGGAGGGACCATTCAAAGCTTGGACTACAGTGTCAGTGGTGCTGAGACTAGTGTGAAAATTGAAGTTAAGGGTGGTGGGAATTTCTTGGCTTTGTCTAGTGGGTCACCGAAGAAGTGTTCTTTGAATGGTGCTAATGTTGGTTTTGAGTGGTCGGCTGATGGAAGACTGGCCTTGAATCTTCCTTGGATTGAAGAAGCTGGTGGCATTTCTGAAGTGATTTTTCTTTATTGAATATGATCTCCTATGTCGTCTAGTTTAGCGTGGTTGGCAAATCTTAGCAAGTTTGAGTACCGTGTCAGACAAGTAATTTAAATATTTTGAAGTTATTATTGTTTTCAGGGTCCTTCCATATGTAGTATTGGGAGAATTTGTTTGTTTTTCGATTTGGTTTGAAATGTTTAGAGTTTGGTTAATCTCTCTGTCTTTTGTCAACTGCCTGGTAGGTCTTGTAATTTCATCCTTAATTTATATATACTTTTCACTTGGAGTTTACTTCTCGACCGTCGGTGGAAAATACTAACATCTTGATATGTCTTCCAGCTGGGGTTAATTATTTTTCTTTCTAGTCTTTCCAACAATAATTTGTTTGGGACAGTAATAAATGTTTAATAGGGTTTTGATTCGGACACCTTAAGTTCAAACCCAAGCTAAGAAAGTAAACGAATTTAACCACATGAGACAGTGCGACAAGCCAAATTCAATTGCAATTCCAAGTATTAGCAGCAATTTTTCATCTCGATTGTTCCGAACAAGTTGTCAAAAAAAATGTAGTAGCTTCCTCGATCTCCTAAATCCTTCCCACATTACCCATAAAGTGAATTCCCAAATTCTCATTTTTATGTAATGATGATTACTTGTCAGAATGAACAGATTCTATGCTTTTGGTCATAGATTAGGGGACTAAGACCGACCATTTCACAGATCTGTAGTAACTGAAAGATTGTCCTCTCTTCTAAAGCTAAAGTTTTACTTGAAAAGCATTGGTTCATATATATATATATATAATATATCTAATCTCTGCTTTTGGAAGCAAATTGAGAAACCGGTTGAAGCTTCCTTTGATCATGACATATATAACACACAAAGGAGAGAACCCCACAAACAAAAGATAACTAGAGCAGAAAAAGGGGGTTCCCCCCAATTCGATGCAACACGTTACATGCTGAGGTTTCCACACACATATTTTTTTTGTAATGCCTTGAAAATAACTACCGAAAGCACAACGGTTGTTATTCCTATTATTTTATCCTAAAGGACGCTATTTGATTAATATATAGTACCAGTAGTGATTAATATTTCCTATTAAACATTTGATAAACTAAGGTTTAGCAGAGAAAGGGAAAGGTGTCTGTCCACCAATTAGTAAGAAGAAACCTATGAAGTACCCTAGGGCTATCCTCCGTGATTTAAGCTTTTAGAAATTTAATAATTTGCTCCCAAGAAAATTCATAAAAACAATGTTTATGTTTTCTAATTCGTTTACGGGTTGGAACGATTTTCAAGTCAAAGCGTTTGACCAGTTAAATGGGGCTCACACCTGTAGCTGTAGTGTAGAGGAGACCAATTTACGTTATTAGACTCATGTTTTGACTTGCTAAAATCTCATTTGAGATTTACTTGTGATCATTAACAAGTCATATTTAATTTTTTTTAAGTGCAGCTTGTATATGTTTCAATTAAATCTCATTTGTGATTAGCTTAAAGGATAAATAAGTTAAGTTTAAACACATTTTTCAAATTAAGCTTAAACAATTCGCTGCTCAACTTTGCTCGACTTATTTACAACTTTACTCACACAATTTGCTGCTTCATTTTTTACCATTACAATTTTCTTTTTGGTTCAATGGCTATAAAAAAATGTTTAGGTAAACATTGGCAATAAGATCACTTTCTAATTTGAACATTTCTCAAGCACTCTTGTAGTTAGTTATCATTCATGCAGTGCATGAAATTTACATGATTCGTGCATATTGTAGCTTTGCATGAACTAGAGAAAATAATCAGTCAAAAGCCTAGATACCCTACACCAAATTAAAAAAAAAAAATGTGACAGCTAACACAATTAGTTTGGAGAAAAAATATATTTTCACAAAATTTATATACAAAAAATTCTACTAAAATAATGTGACAGTGATATTTTTATATATGAGTCTAGATGTTTTGATTTGAATAAAATGAACCGTGTATAGAATTTTATAAAAAAAAATTCTTTTTGAATAGCATTACTCTTTGTTTAATATATCAACAGTACAAACTAATATGCATGACATATCTAAAAATAAGTCCCAATTGCACGCAAAGTGGCAAGGGAACTTTCTCTTAAATCGTGCCACATTTACTAATAATTTAATAAAATTATTTAAAAAAGGATAAAAGAGAAGAGGAGAGTTACGAAATTGAACAGGACCAATAAAATTGTTTGACAAATCTAACTTAGCATTAGGATTTTTCAAAGTTCCAACAATAATGAAAAGATTGGTCTCGCCTAAAGCTAAAGTTTTTACTTTTTCTTTTCTATTTTTTTTCCCTCTTGAAGCTAAAGTAAAAGGCAAAGTTTTCAATTTGCATAAATTAATATTTCAACCCTTTACCTTTACTCAAGTTTTCAGTGCTATCTTGTAATTTTTTAATTTTTTTTATTGAAATCCTAGAACTTTCATAATAAAGCCCTGTTAATTTTTATTTCTTGTGCGTTCCAGCGTAAACTGGTGGGGAAGATGAGGATGAAGAAAATGAGTTGTTTACAGAGCTGTTGTTGCGGTCGATTTCCTCTAGGGAATTCAGATTATCCGCCCAAGTGGCACGTTTAATTAGTTGTTGGCGACATGAACTGCCTAGCTATATATATGGTGACATACGTCAACAGATAAGCTTGACCCAGTTTGGCCATTTCGTCACCAAATCTTACTGAAATGAAATGGTGAAGGCGACCTATTCGAAATTCCACCACGTATTAAACGACCTGTTCCAGTAAAAGGATAATCATAAATTATCTTGATCACCTGGGTCATCTAATCTAATCTAACATCATTCAGAAGAACACCCGTCAGTGTAAGATACATGGGATAGACCATGTCGTACTGAATCGTACCAAACCCAAGTCAAATGTCAGCCTATGCACCCTCTTCAAAACTTCCAAAAAAATCAAAGTTGTTGATTTTTTACCTAATAACCGAATACTTTTATCTATAAATACTGTATATTTTCTTTACTTATATGATTATATCTAATCCCATTATCCAAAACTCAAAAGAAAAACTACTCCAATCGGAATTTCAAACGGAATGGTGGTGATGACTGATGAGTCATATCCAAAGAAACGCGTTTTTGCAACATTTTCTAGAGGACTTTTATCCCTTTTGTTCTGGTAGGACCATGTACTACCGACCAAGGACCAAAAAAATGGTGGAAAAAGAAAAGTTCACGAAATTAACTGTCACGTTAACTAACTAACCAACTAACCAATTTAATCTACTAACCGTCATTCAAGAATCGAAGATTTCTTTGAATATCTTTTTTTGACTCCCAATACTTTTTGAGAAAGACTTGATTAGCTGTGCCACGGGATTATTAAATTAAATGCGTGGATAATGGGTAATTACAACGGGCATTTAATAATCCTGTGTTTATACATGCATATACACACCAATGCACATGCATGCATTGTAAATTTTTTCCATCCAAATATTACAGAAGAATCCACACACTTCCATTTTCTATGTTTCATGGGTCAGGGTTTCCTCTCCATTTATTTTTTAAAATTTTTTGGGCCACTTGAAACTCCTCCTATCCAAATAGCGAAAGAAACACAAATTGGGCCACATACCAAACCTATTGGACAAGAATTTGTGTGAACAAGGCAAGACATTACTATACTGTCAGCATTTTTTGCCCAGGTAAACTAAAATTTTCTCAAATTTTGAGACTAATTTAATGCGTCTCATCATAGCATTGCAAATTTCATAATGAAAAACCCATTATGATTCAATGATTTTAGCCATCTAATTTTGCTAAAACAGATTTCATGGTTGAAACACTTACAAATAGTTCCAAAAAATGTTGGTAACGAAAATTTAGAGTAAAAAAAATGCAATATGCGCTAAAAAAAATTTAAAATATAAGTCCCCTTTGTATAATTATATTGAATAATTTAAAGAAAAGAGATGCAAGGATCATTCATAATATACGGAAAATTCAGTAGATTCGTATGTTATCAAAATTCAAAAGCCACGTGACAAATACTGGAGCCCAAAATTGGTAACAGTCATTTGGGTCAAATTTTGGGACTAGTTATCTGGATAAGGACACTATAATTGGGCTTTGGAGAGAGCCTGGGAACACAGCAGCCTATGAATCAAAATTCAAAACCCACATAACAAATGCTGAATCCCACAATTGGCACTAGTTATTTGACTCCAGCTTCCAAACAGACCAAAATAAAAAGAACCAAATTTCCTTTGAAAATATATTTGAGAATGGCAAAGAAAAAGTCTTTATGTTTCTTAGGCCATTTGATACAGTTTTTTTTTTTTTTAAGCTTTTTTAGCTTATAAGTAAAGAAAAAAAAATCTTTTTACTTTTTTTGCATTTATAAGCTAAAGATAAGTAAAAAAAAAAAAGTCAAAAAGTCAAAAAAACTTATCTATTTTTTTTTTTTTTTTTTGCATTTATAAGCTAAAGATAAGCAAAAAACAAAAATTCAAAAAAAAATAAATTTTTTAACTTATAAGCAAAAAAAACTAAATTTTTTTTGCTTTTATGCTTTAATAAGCTAAAGATAAGCAAAAAAAAAAAAAACAAAAAGTAAAAAAGCCAATTTTTTTTGGCTTATAAGCTATAAAAAAGTTAGGCCGAAAAATTCTATCAAACGGACCCTTAATCTGTACTAAATGAAGTTTTACAATGAAATCGATGCTGATGGTTCTTCTCAGAGAAGCTGAAGTTTAATTAATTCATTAGACATCAAAAAATTTACAAGTGCTACATCATTACTTCTAATGTGATCTGATTTACTAAATTCTCAAACAAAATTACGAGCAAAGTATCATAATTCATAATGCAATACTTAATCGGATTTTTTTTTTGGGTACATCTTTTGTATGATTCGACGTAAGACTGAGACTCAGCCCATATGCATGAATCTGACCATAACCTTAACTAAATATGACAAGGTTACCTTTACTAGGATAACTTAGCAAAGGAGTAATCCAATTGACATTTATACCCGTTTATTATCATTTTAACATTTATGGTAGGTCCTACATGAGTACGCAAATACTCTAATCACAATAGGAGTCGCATGGGTGTGAGCCGTGTGAGTGTGACCGTCAAATGGAATAATATTCGGCCAAGTAGAGAAGCAAAGCAATAGAAATTGGACTTGGGAATCAGGTATCATTATTCAGAGTTTTATTGGTTCAATCACACAAGGTGATTCACTTAAAAAGTTTGAATCGTAGTACATTACTACTACTACTACTGCAACTCAAACTAGGGTTGAAGTTTGGGCCGATCAAACACCATCTACGCGTTTGATATTCAAGATCAAAGTAGTAGAATTGACACGATGAATGTTAACGGGTTTGACGCGAGTAACTCACATGGAGAGATTGAAGAGATCGAAGACGAAATTGCCAAGAGATTCAAGCGCTTCAGCAACTTTGGCATAATTAGCAACCCTCCTTCCGATCACCACTTCCTCTACTACAAAAAATCCACTAAGCAAGTTGTTTTGGGAAGCGCTCTGGCCGAAAAGGTCCAACAAGAATGGAACATGTTGGAGACGAGTCTGCCTAATTCCATCTTCGTCAGGGCATACGAAAACAGAATTGATCTAATGAGAGCTGTCATAATAGGCCCTCCAGGAACCCCTTACTGCCATGGCCTCTTCTTCTTCGACATTCTCTTTCCCAGTAACTATCCGGCCCGGCCTCCCAAGTTTTTTTACCATTCTCAGGGACTTGACTTGAATCCCAATTTGAAACCAGAAGGCAAGGTCTGCCTCAGCCTTTTGGAGACTTGGTACGGACGTCTCATACACGGCTGGTACGGATGTAACAACGAGAAGTGGAATCCGAGACAATCCAATTTTATACAAGTACTCATATCAATTCAATGCCTGATTTTGACTGCTAAACCATACCTCAATGAGCCGGTCCGTCTATACGTATTCAATGAATCGGAGGTGTTGAAATACAACAAGAATGCTTTCGTGTTGACATGCGAGGCCATGATTCGAACACTTGGCGTGCCACCTGGCCATTTTGAAGTTTTTGTGGCAGGGCACTTTCGACATAGGGCTCACCCAATTCTCATGAGCTATAAAGTGCATATGGGTCAGAGTGAAAACACAATCCAGTTATTCCTCAAGCTCTTGAAGGCGTTCGAAGTGAATGGGGCTTATTGCAAGCATCATCTGAGTCAGGTTCAACTAAAAGAGGAGACTACTCCGGAAGAGAGAGGCACAAACAATGGGCTTGTCAGCGGGGCTTTCAATAAACTAAGGAACCTGGCGGACTTGCTATAAACTGAGGTTTAGTTGTTCAATGACTCACAGGATTAGTAACAATTGACTCACTTGGTTTCATGGGTTCAAAGTACAGGATTAGTCGCTATTGACTCAATTACATTGTACTATATAGTACAGAATTAGTTGCATATCACTTAATGGCCTGATCTGACTCTTTTTTGGTTCATTTATTGTTTTGCCTTATACAAAATCTTCTATTAAGATGATGTGGTATTAGTATTTTTGTAATTAAAAACCTTCTTGATCACTACTTAGTTTTGGAGTTAGAAGGCCACCACATAACCACATACACAATTTCTGTATTTCTTTGTTTTTTGTTTTCTGTTTGTCATACAATAATGATTTGAATGGAATCAGTACTAGACTCGAAACCCAGAATAGTAGAGTAGTGTCAATTCTAGTCTCGACAACGCTAATGAAAGATAGATACTACCTTCCAGAGATACCCTTCATGTTATATCTTCTGTGTTTTCGTGTAGCCTAACAGCCTGTTTGGAACTTGGGGGAGAAAAGAGAAGAGAAAGGAAAAGAAGGGAAAGAGAAAAGGAGGGAAAATTATCTTTCCTTTCCCGTTTGGTTCTATAAAGAAAAGAGAGATAAAATGGAAGAAAAGAATAGAGAGAAAGAGGGTGTGTGTGTGCTTTTTCTCTCCATTTTCCTTCCCTTTCTCACCCCTTTTTCTCTTAAGTAAAATCAAACACCGAACAGGCTGTTAATAAAATGATATATCCAAATTCTTTTGTTGGTTTTGGTAAGAGAATTTTGCATTCTAATAATACTCTGAGGGAAAATATCACCGGCCAACTATTTCCAAATCTCTAATGTTTATAACGGCCAATCAATGAAATTTGACAAATTAATTAAAGCATTGCTTAAACTAGACTAACCATTTGTAAGATTTCTCTGGAAAAGAAACAAAAAGGGTCTAAATCTTGTGCAACAAACAAGTTTGCACGAGAACAGTGACAAACTACTGCAACTATTATTGTATCAACATGGTAGTTGTTTTGATTAGTTATCTGCCGGAAACCTAGGCGATCCTTAGGTGGTCAAAGGAAATTCTTTGGTCACTGAAGTACTTAATTGCTGATAATTTTACATTCCGACCATGGAATTGGGAGGAAGCTTATCCATGAACTGGTACTTTTCCGACCACATCTCCCAGTAATAAACAAACACAGCTGGAACCTAGTTTTGAAAGCAATCCTTCTGGATGCAAGCGAGGCAAAGGTGCCATCTACTAAAGATCTGGTTCAACATCAGTCTTCTGAAGAATCTTCTTTCTTCAACTAATGTGGACAACAAGAAGCAATATGAATAATTGAGACAATAACTTAAAATTGGATGGAATTTTAGCCTTTCCAAAATTTTCCACATTGCACATCTTGCACTATTCCATAGAGCAATGACCCAAGAAGTGAAAAGGTTTCACCTATCGGACAGGATCCTCAGAAGACGAAGAAGATGTTGCTAGCCTATGAAGCAATGCTTTATGCACTTATGATGCTGCCTAAGCATTTCAAAGATTTTCTATCAGTGCATTTCCAGACAGAGGGTCACCCAAATCCTATGAATTGTAAAGCCAAAATGGATTTCAATGTGACTATGAATCAGTTGCTTATAAGATTCATTAAGGCATTTGAAGCAAAGGGAAATTGTTTTCAACGTCTTTGGGATCAGGGAAAGAGGAGCCCTCCAGAAGGGAGAAGTGCCACAAACAAGTTCTTAGTGAAGATTTCAAGTATATGGAGGCTTGAGTGGTGAAAGGTATCTATCTACCTGTACTGTTTCCTAATATAGTTGAATTATGGTGTTATGCAATAGGAGTTCTTCTCTTTGAAACTTTTTTGAGTTCTAGTTCGAATCTAGTAGCATCAATAACAGGAAATTTACTACTATCCTAAAATCTGTGATTCACAATAACACTTGTGATTGCTTTCAAGTAACATAATTGAGTTATTCATGTTTCTTTTCTTTAAAATCTTTTAATCTCATCATTCTACATTTCATATGAACAAAAAAACACAAGTTAATCAAAGAGTTAAAATCTCTGCAACACTTTTTTGTGTGGGTCATTATATAAGTTTATCTCATAACAGTAAAATAGAACTCCCAAACTAGACCAAAGCAAACAAGAGTTTATTTTCAAATAGACAAGTTTGCTTGATGCCTATAAAGAACCCTGTGAACTTACCTCATCACACACGAGTAGATTTCCAACGGTACATGAATTTTTATTGGTTGAAGATATGCCCCTGAATTTCTTGGATTGAGGAGTGAGAGCAATCAGCGGATTGAGCCCCAATCCACGAATTTTAACCTTGTCAATGGAACCTCAAATTCAAACAATTGTACTCAGAATCTAATTGGTTGGCCGGCCACCCAGCTAGGATACATTCTACAACAAACTATGATCTCATTTTTCACTTCCCAATTACTTATAAAGATCAATGGTCTTCTCTCCCATATATTTTAATACAACCACTTATAACTTGTGTAATATAGAGCCAAGTGTATTTCTAAAATTGCTGAGGTACGGATCTATTCATGAGAATCCAAACTGAATTTAGAGGCTCTGAAGCCGAAATAATATCTGTCTGAAGCATATATAAGGGGATAGTGCAGAGGAATTAAACCTATCTCGAATATTATATACAATTGTTGTAGATGTTTAGCTGAGAAACAGAACACAGATACAACATAACATAAGTAGCACATCTTATTCTTCTAAAGGTAGTGCAATATCTATGCAAGTATGCAAAAAAGTGGAAAATCCAGATTCAAATTCTAGTTTATTTATTTATTTTTTCTCTCGAGCTTTGCTGTCCCAACAACAAATGAAGCATTACAAAATTTGAAAGAAAAAGACAGAGACAACTGAAAAAAATTAAAGGGTTGTGAATAGAACCAGATCGAAAGAAATTCTGCAACAGCCTCTTTTCAATCTAACGCCACCGTGTTCTTCTTCAACCCTAGAAGTCTCTCGTCCTGGTAGACAAAAACAAGAAGAAAATCTGAGATATACATATATATATATATATAATAGTACTACAGGACTGAGACAGAGATGGCGTCAAATGAATTGATTGATAGAAGTACCAGTAGAAACTGGTCGGAGGACAATTTTTACGATCTTGGACGGGAAGAAAAGACAGATCACGAGTTTGTGCGTGAATCTAACACCATGGATCCAAGAAATGGCGAAGAGTTTAGGGTACTGGAGAGGGAAAAAGAGGTAAGACCCTCGAGATTCGTGGAAACTGTGTATGATAGTACGGAAGCGGACGGTCCTGTTTGGGTTAAATTCACGCACAAACCTGAAATTTGCCTCTTCTCATATATAGCTCCTTGGAGAGAGGGGAAAGAGAAGAAGAAAGGAAAAAGAAGAAATGAAGGACGAGATTCGAACTTTGGATTGGCCTTTTAACGCTGTCGAGTGTACCAAACCCTAAACTTAACTCTGTTTTGTTTGTAACGTTAACTAGAAAGGACTGTCGCTCTTAATTAAGGTTTCCCATTTGAAACTACCCCCCTCTTCTGAGCCCTTATCATGAGGCCTACAACCTTAAATTGGAAAATCTTAATTGTTTACCATACATGCGTTGAACACATTGAACATAAAGCACTTCCAGACCCTGTTAAGATTTTCTCTTCAAAATAAGGGGGGGAAAAAAAAAAGAAAAGAAGTAATAACAAGGAGAATATTTGTACAAACATAAGGACATTGTCGAAACAAATCTTGGGTCATAGGAGGCCCAAAATTAAAAGTTTTTCAGTTGGACAATAAGGCATCACTCTCCAACTTTGGGTCACATAAGTTGATAAAGCCCATTTGAGGCAAACAAGAACAGATTGGACCAAAGCAAATGGTTTGATATATCCCACTTGTGATTAGGCCCAAGTAATATGGCCACAAAAGCCATGGGGCCTACATATAACCTAGCTAGAGGTATCCCCAAGAGGGTTCTATCATCTAGGTACATGCGTGTATACATTTGTTATTTGTATACATAATGCTATACATACAAACAGAATTTATATATATATATATATATATATATTTTGATGTATAATAATGTGACTTATTTAAATATATTTTATTTATTTATTAAAAAAATAAAAAGCCTATAACTATGAGTCATAATTACAAAAAAATGCCACTAGCAAATCAATCTGTATGAAGTTTTTATATAAAAGGGACAATGGAAGAAATGAAATTTGAACCCATCTAATGAAGACAAAAGGAACCTGTAAAGTACTATTTGTTCCACAGAGATGAAAGTAAAAACACTACAATAAAGTAATCATATCTGTATCCGTGTAACACTCTCCTTAATTAGTACAAAAAAACATATATTTTTTTTTACGTTCTCTGAATCTCTAGAAATACAAAAAGAAAAACAAACGGAGAAATAAAAGATAATAGTAAACTCTAGGAGAAAGAGCGTACATGTGAAAGTTGCACGCGGCCAAGTCATCAAGAGCACACTTTCTGTGCCACGCATGCAAGAAAATGAAATCACACCAACCAACCACAGGCCAAGATAATAGGAAGAAAAGGGTACGTAGCCCACATTCTTTCTACCTGTTCATTATAACGTGCCTGCACTCATCATGTCAAGAGCACCTCCACTGATCAAAGTTTAGTGAACACACCAAAGAAATCATTAACGTGCTGTTTGGTTGCCCAGAAACTGAGTGAAAGAAAAATTACTGTAAGCATCAGAATAGTCTTGCAGATTCAATGAAAAAGGACGCATGGATGTTTGTCTTGGAGAATATTATCGCTGATTAGTCCAGAGGACCTCTGAACCAGGCATACAATCCCAAAATTTTCAAATTTTCCTTCCATAGATTTTTATATAATTAGAAAATAATATAGTGTAAATGGTTCCTCCAAAATTTAAATTTTTTTACCTTACTCATCTTTGAATAAATTTTGTTCACCTTGGCCCCCCTCATGCAAAACAATCTTCTTTAGAAGGAAAATGTGGTTCATGAATGTCAGAATATAATCTTCCTTGTACCAACACAAAAGATCTAAAATCTCCAGTTTTGTTGGCACAAACATTGACAAGCATCGATCCAACCCTCACCTCTGCACTTCGATGTCCAATATTTAATCCAAAGGCTTCCTGTTTAGAAACATGGGGCTAGGCATTGCCATGTTGATTTTGAGCTGGAATGAGGAAATAAAGGACCCCCATCAATACGGGTCCTGTATGCATTGAATTTGGAAAGTGGGAAAGGAATAATACAGGGTGTTTTGATGAGATGGGAAGTCGATAGAAGAGGGTGGTGAATGGAATCATGTGGGAGCATGTGCATTGAGTTGGAGATCAACATGCCCAAAGCAACAAGCATACACTTGGCTCTCTCTCTCTCTCTCTCTCTCTCTCTCATGCACTGATCCCATTCTCTTTGGAATAAGATTTGTATGAAATTGTCTTGTGGGTCCCACTCTTTGGTTACCTTAGAAAAACTTCATATTATCTTCAATGGCCGCCAATCCATTCCCCCTAATCAACTTATATATAAAACCCCTCATTGTGGCTAGATGAGCAACAATTGAGTCCTGTTTTTTGACAACCGAAGCAGGGAAAGGTGTGCTCAAGGGATCAAAAGAGAGAATTGGTGGTGAGATTGAAATCCTTTCGAGTCATGGGTTCTTCTTCAAAACCCGTCCTTGTTGCCCTTGAAGGAAGATGCAATTCAAATGGACCTTCGCCTTTGCGGAGCAAGGCTTTGGAGGCCCAAGCTAGAAGAAGATGGCAAGTGAGGAAACAAAAGGTCACTCTGATCAAGAAAGGACATACCATCAGGACCAGGAGGTCCAGAAGGATTATGATGAACAAGAGGGCCCGTTTAGAAGGTCCTAGAAGGCCCACAAATGTCATTCACAAAAGGGTCAGGACCCTGAGGAAACTAATTCCAAACAGAGAGTCCGTGGGCCTTGATGGGCTTTTCAGAGACACAGCTGATTACCTCTTGTCACTACAAATGCGAGTGAAAGTCATGCAGATTATGGTTAACGTACTGTCAGGTTCTGATGAATGACTAACAATTCATTTGTAAAGGCAGATTATCATTCTTTTAATTTGCTCTTGTTGCCCTTTTCTTCTTCTATCTGTTTTCCATGTAAAGTCAGATCTGATGGTCTTGGAAGGCCAGCTAATTGCGTTCATGCTGTCTGCATGTAGGGACAGCTTCGTCATTTGATTGTGTGAAAAGTGACAGTGATTTGGTGTATTCGTTTCCTATTTTACTGCAGGGGGGAGATTTTATTCAATAAGCTTTTTTTAACTTCGATATTTGGGCCAGCCGCTTAATCAGTCTAATTCCAGAACAATTCTCGGCGTTTTGCTTGGGCTAGATCCTTCCCTCGAAGCCTAAGGTCTTCATTTAATAGGGTCGAGCTCATTTGGTCTGACTTGGAGGAGGTCCGTAGAACTACAGAAGAAAAACACACCCATGCATAAAACTACAAGGCAAAAACTAATTTAAAGGTTCAATAATTATGAAGGCATTGTTAAATAGATAGTTGTTTTCATTCAAAGTCACGTGAGAAAATTTTTTGTAATGTGTAATATAAATAATTGTGATATATATCAATAGTATATATCAAACTGTATAACAGTATAAGAATGCTAAAATTTGACTATATGACGACATACAACATTACATTATTTACAGTAGGTGCGAGAAACATGAAACTGTAAGATAAAGGAATGAGTTGGTGCATATCTCTCAAGATAAAATGATCAACAGCAACGAAGAAGAAACATTTTAATTTTCGTGCTCGACGAACCAAATAATTTTTTAACCCTCTCTCAATGAATGTAATGAAATCTAACATATATCAATGCAATCTACTATGCAACACGCATAGAAAAAATAGAATTTCTTAACAGAAATTCAACACAAAATTTAGTTGGTAATTCTGAAATCATATACAGAAAATCACCACAGATTTTTATTAAATAACTAAAAGTAATAAAGAGAATTTCGCAAAAAAATTCTCTAAAATTTTCTACAAAAACGTACTAGATCAGACCAAAAATGCTATACGAACCGTAAAAAAACTGAGCCAGGCAAAACTTCAACAGGACTGATCGCAAATGAACACACGGACAAACTAATCGGAGAATAACTCTTTGCAGCACTTCGTTCAGGCAGAAGATTTCTGGATAGTGTTTCGACAAAACAAGCAAACGGTTATCTTTTTTCATCATCCAAAAAACTAAAAATTGACCAGTATTTGTAAAGGCTAAAGGCCTATTCGCGAATGGGACACCCTTTCAAGACAACAGATATTACTGTTCGACTCCAACAGTCACACCCATTGGATTTGAACTTAATTAAATAAAATTCAAAATCTAGCCTCAAAAAGAACCGAATCGGGGTTAGACTCAATTTGGTCCAATGCACCCCCTCACCTAGTGCGGTGTGGGCGGCGTTTGCATGTTTTGGGATTAATCCATGGGTTGGATAAATCCTTTCTTTTCTGCAAACTTAGGGTGTTTTTTGGAGCCCAAACCAACTTCAACGAAAGACGTTATATGCACATTATTTCTTTTCTAAAAAATTAATGTGAGATAAGCCACCTACACTCAAGTAACCATGGTTATGTTGACTACTTTGAAAGCTATTATCTCATTCAAATTTCTATAAATTTGAGCAAATAAATACTTAATCTTTATCTCTTTATTGAGAAGAATATAAACTACCTTGAATCCACTTTAAAAAATGTGTGCGTTCCACTTTTATTTAGGCTCAAAATTATGCCAAACACAATATTTTCCAACAGGTATAAGCACGAGCACTATATAGTTTGCCGTAGCATTGACTCTTTCCCTTTCAAAGACGATAAATTAATGGAGAGAGAGAGAGAGCGTTTGCTTGGAGCATAACAGGACAGAGGGGACAAGGTGTCGACCTTGTAATCGTTGTTAGATACAAGCACTGTCCAATGTTTTCCTTAAAAGATAACCAAGGTTTAAAACATTTCCAATACCAATATTGCGCCAAAATGGAACATGGCATTATATCAACTTTCCTACGCAATACCAAGTCAAACTAAGCAACTAGCATTGAAACATTCTATGCATAATTTCATTCTTTATCTCATTTTTTTTTAATTCTAGACATGATTGAGTGGATGCTATTTGTGTTTATAAATAGATAGAAATAAAATTATGTGTAATATTACTCGAAAATTATATATGCATCTCTATTGAGTCTTATGTGCTTCGATGTTTCAACGGTCTTGAATTTTCCTTTCCCAACTGAAGAGTTCTATTATAATTTGTTCACTGGGTGGGCAACTTAGGATGATGATGCCGACTGTATAACGAACCCATTTGTTATGTGTGAAGCTAATTATAAAGTGACAGTTGAAATGGACTTCTGGCAGTTTGGTGAGCACTTCAGGCCAAGATGTTCACTTCAGTGTCGAGACACAACAGGTTTGTCGGCAGGGCAGCAATTTTGAGTATGAGAGATGTCGGCAGCGACTGAATCAAAAAAATGCATTCGAGTTATCATTTCTTCACTGAAAACTCCATAGATGCTGCACGAAATTAAGTAAGCGTGCTCAATTTTTGTAGCTCTGCGTGTATAGCATAATGTACTTGCTATATAATGCATGCCATATATGATGAGAAATATTGATAGAATTCGTGGACCAAATAGTAAACTACCACAAATCTACAACAAAGCTAGAACTCAAATATTCCTTGGGTTTTTGGCTTAATCCTTCAATGCTCTTTTTGTGATCTAGTTTTCCCTCTGTTAGCATGAATTGTAGACATGTTTAAAGTCATTTGCTAAATAAATTCTACCCATAATTAATCCCAATTCTTAGACTTTTTTTTATTCTTCTTTTTAATAATCTTAGATCCCCATCCCTAATTATGCAAGCAAAACCAAGGAGGATAGTGGTGCTCCCCCTTGGATTCCCATATTAATTGTCAACTCATAAATTTTGACCCTTTCTCCTATAAATATAAAGGTGTATATATATTTGGGTGTTAGTAACATGTGTAACTACACTGACGACTTTCACAAGCATTTGCCTACATATGTACACCAAAACCGAAATGTTTCACCGTCTTTCACTTCCCATGTGCAGCGCAAAGCTCAAGTTGTACTTGAAATATGAAATTGTTTTTACGGTGGATGACACACAACACAAGACACAAGAAACCAACCGAGAGTTACTTTAGTTCCCTTCACATTAATATCAAGGGAAATAAAGTAGGTCAAACTTCTAGTAGGTCTTAGTTCTTTTCACACCTAGAGCGATACCGAGAGAGAGAGAGAGAGGGAGATTTGGACAAACACTAATTATTAAGAACTCGTTTGATACAATTTTTTTTTTAATTTTTTTGTTTGAAAAGTTAAAAATTTTATTTTTTTTATTTATAAACTAAAAAAAATTATACTAAACTGGTCTATAATGTAGAACTGGATGGGTTTCAAAGACTTCAAGTTGGGTGGCCATATTAAAAAAAAAATTTGATGGTCATGTACGAAGAAACCTGAAACAATTAAAAGTCAGTAGAAACTAAGAATTTCTAGCTTGCAAAACCAACAACAATTGACGAGGTTAGGCAAACGTTTTAATCCCAAACGAAAGCAAGACAATGTGGAAGAGAAGTTTGCACAAAACATGTTTCACGATTGATAGACCAGTCTTTCCAGTGATATGTTGCTTTCACAACCTTCAGACCTGCCAACGTTTTGCCTGACACGAAAAGAAAGAAAGAAAAAATAAAAAATAATAAGACTAAATTAAAGTAAAAGTAACAACACGAGATTCATAAATTAAAAAGCAAAAGAACCATACGAGTAATTTACTACATCATTTGTTAATAATCTCATGAGATAATGGACCGAGTACATATCCATGGGACTAAATTCTAAATGGGATTTCTCACGCTATTTGGCTATGTTTGTTTAGAAAGATAAATCTGTCATGAAAACAATAAAATCACTGTTTATGAATGATTTTAACATTAATTTTTTTTTATTATTTTTATGCATTTTCTTTGCCTATATATAGAGCTGGAGAAAGAGCGCAGAGAAAAAAAAAAAAGAGAGAAACAAGAAAAAAAAAAGAGAGAAAAAGAAAGAGGAGGAGAAAGGAAAAAAAAAAAAAAAAAAGAGAGACAAAGTAGAGGCTCTAAACAAAAATTGCGAGATAATTGTATTTGTATTTCTTCTTATAATATAATAAAATTTTATAATATTATGAAACTCCTGCAATAGAATTTCTAAAAAAAGAATATTTTGAAGAGATATCCCTTACGGAGGAAATAGTACATAAAAGTAATGAGATCTTAATCAGTTATGTGAATACAAGAACAAGATAGAATAGAAATAAGATTATTCGCTTTATATTTCCTCTAATTTTATAACAAAAGCCATGAGATTATATTATTATATAATTGGGTGTTCAAAAATAGCCCGCGATTACTTTCACTGTCGAGGGTTCGAGATAATTAATTCAGAAGGGACTTTTTATTGACAATATCAATAAAATCTAATCCTGGGAGTTGGAATAACAAATTCATAAATTTAAGATCGAATGCCAAATAATAAAACTACCCTCCAATGAATTACTAATTATATGCTAATTTTTAATCCTCAGAATTTTTATTTTTTATTTTTTATGATTGGTTACATATCCAAAAATAAAAATAAAGGACTAAACCAAAAGGGAAGAAGGACTACATCATTTTAATAGCAGTAACTAGAGCAATGGGGAGTTGAACCTCCTTCATTCAAACTATCATTTTATTTAGTCACAGGGCTATTTTTTACTAGAATAGGAGCTATTTTGTTTTCCTTTCGATAACATGAGTTATTCTACCAGATTGAAATACCTTTAACCTTTTTCTAATATAATTAATCAGATGTCCCATAAGAGATAGATTCTCCTCCTCACAGTTAATAGCATTGATATGAGCAATGAGTCACCTTCAATATGTATATTATGAAAACTCAATTCTTCTTAAAACACTAGACCCTTTCAAATTGCTGCAGCTTCGATAAGTTCCACACTCTAGGCTCACGCAATTCGTTTTGCCATAAATGTAATGATATCACCTTTTGCATCTCTCACCACCACCCTTATGCCAGTAGGTAGTAATATCATTTTGTATAGAGAATTCATCAGAAATAATTTTATATTTCCCTTGGCAGTGGTTTACAGCAACTTTGGCTCTCATTTTGATGATGAACTTACTCTCAATTTCGCTTGCAAATACTAATTATAATAAGCACTTGAAAAACTAGTTATTTGCCCGTGCCTCCCAAAATTGTAGCTATTCCGATTAAGCTAAATGTTCCAAGCAATCATGACAGATAAACTAATTCAGAAATTGAACTAACAAATTCAGAAATTTAAGATGCATGGGAGGACAAATAATAAAACTACCCTCCAATGAATTAGTAATTCCAAGACTAATTGATTATCTCATATTTCCCTGTATCTCATAAGGTGAAATAAACACGGCTTAGACTGGGATAAAAGATAAAATGAAAGAATAGCATATCAATTTGGAAAATTGGGAAGCCATACCATATTCTTTTCAGATTGGTAACCCGATCAAGCTACTAATCTGATCCATTTATTTGCACCGAAATGTGTGGGGCCAGGCAGGATTTTCAGTCCAATCTCACGCGCCCACAAATCTCGCAAACAAACACAGCCCATTTGCATCCCAATACGTACGTGGACGTTCTGGAGAGAGAGAGAGAGAGAGAGAGAGAGAGAGGTACTGAATTGGGCTGCAGCGACGACTCGTGACAATAGTCAAATCTAGGGTTCCGAGTCGCGACGCTTGAGTCGGAAACTAAAGAGGGCGACTTTACACAACCAAACAAAAACACTTTTAATATTTTATATATATGTGTATATATTATAGAGTATTTTTTTTGTCTGTTTTTGAGCTCCCAAACGTATCCCAGAAGCAACACTTAGGTCAAACAGTCCTCAAACATTAATATTTTATACGTATTTAACATAATCGTTTCATTATACTTAAAAAAGATCAGGCAATTAAATATTTAATTCCACTAACTTTAGATAAAAATAAAAAAAAGAAAGGTAGAGATAAATTAAAGATAATGCAATACAATAACAACAACTACAAGATAACACGGGAAATCTAGAAAGCGTGTTTCAGAAGCAAACCTCAGCAAAGAATATTCCTAAAACGCGTTAATTTTTGGATTGCGCACCACCGCTGATGGCGACCGCGGCCGTGTATCGTGGCCCAGTTCGCTTCATGGAAATTTGAGCTTATAAACAAAATATTTTGTTGTATAGCTTTCTAAATTAATCACCTAGTAGTACAAAAACTTTGTCCTCGTTTGGATTTTGCTCAAAACGTAGTGGATTTTGTCTTGGTTTGGATTTTGCTAAAAATTATAGTTCAAGTGCTAACAGCTGGAACTACAGCTCTTTTAAGTTTTGGGCATAGACTGTCTTATAATGTTTTTGATATTGTGGGCATTTTTATGTAGTTTTAGGTTAGATTATTAGCTGAATAACAATTTTGTAGACCCCGAAAAATGCTAAAACAAATTAATATGCTGATCAGGAAAGTTGTAGATGAGTAGAGTTGGGTAAAAGGAAACCAAATCAATACAGGTGATGAGGGAACGCATGCACCACACGTGCAAAACCTTTTCCAAATTGTTCCCAACTAGAAGGACAAGTTGAAGAACAAAGTTATTTCCATGTTTTGTCGTAAGGATCTTTGATTTTATGCATGGAAAAGGAACACCCATTAATTTGTTCACCGACTTTGCAAAACATGTATAAGAACTTTGCAGTTCATTTCACACCCTGAAGTTTTCTCTCTCTCTCTCTCTCTCTCTCTCTCTCTCTCTCTCTCTCTCTCTCTCTCTCTCTCTCTCTCTCTCTCGCAAAGTACATTTAAGTTGAAGTTTAAACTCAGCTTTGTAACTTCTACAATCCACCGCTAGCTTTCCAAGCGTGGTATCTCAACTTCAAATTTTAATGTGTTGCAATTTGTTCTAATGGGTGAGAACAGGCTGCTCCTTTCATTGAAAATCCTCCCTACATAGACAAATTTTCATCCCACCATGATTGTTCTAGCAAATAAAGGGACTTTATAATTTATATACTGCACAAAATATACAAATAAAGGGATATAAATTCCACTTTGATTGGTGTTGGAAGTCTTTTTGGTGCATTAGTAATTGAAACAACTCATAGGTGACATGGATTCAATTCAAACATCATACATTCAAGTCAAATTCAAAATACTTAATTGAAGGAGCATGTACTATCGTGCGGCTTTAAAATTCTAAACATGTGGAGGAAAATAATATTAATTGGGACCCACATTGAGTCATGACAAGTCATTTACTTGAATTAGAGCCGTAAAGCAAGAATTTAAAGATAGGGCATGCATAGCTAGCTAAGGTATTGTTTTTGGCAGTTTCCTCTCAAAGGTGTCCTTGATTCCAATGTATCCTTATTCCTTCATGACTAAATATAATAATACTTAATACTTACGACTATGCATCTTCCAGTACAATGTACATACGTGGATGTAATTACCATTTGTAATTTATTCCTTGTTTGGAGCAAGCAGCTTCCTTCAACCCAAAAAAACAAAACAAAACAAAAAAGAAAATCACATCATATTGCAATTTTTACCTAACTTTGATTTGTTTTAGATCTATGAGCAAGGGCAATTTGGGCATACTATGCGCCATTAAAAAAATTCAAAATTGTAAACATAAATAAATACATAAATGTAACAAATAATAGATGTTAAAAAAAAAGTTTAATTTTAATCCAAAAAGATGGATATACATATACGTATATATCAGATTTTTTGTGCCGTATTCAACTCACGTGTAACTCAATGCGTTCACACACTAACTGGTTTACCGGTCAAAACTAACGTATGAAGGCGTCGACCAGTGTAACCTTAATGCCACCGGCATCCGTACATTCATTGACCGGCAAATGGCAATTACTTTGTGGCCAAGCCAACCCTCACACTATACCCAAAGCCAAACCTCATCTGTGTTCATACTTCGCCTTATAAACGAAAGCAACCTCACACTCTCTCCCTCTCTTTTTTTACTTGCACTTTTCTCCTCTTTCTATCTCCAAGAAAAGATAAAGATAGAGAGAAATTTTTTAGATTGTGCTTTCTGATCTGTCCATGGAAAGAAATGAAGCGGTCAGGATCGAAGATTCGATCCGGTCGTCGTCATTTTTCGATCATTTTCCGGCGACTAACCCATTAACGGATATGTTGGACTTGGAAGGTGAAAAGAGCTCATTGGGATTCACGGAGTTACTGGGTATTCAAGATTTCACTCCTTCCATCTTTGATATGTTTCAAGTTTCTGCACCCTCTGTGGAACCCTTGGCACCGGCTCAGGCTTCACCAGTGCCGGAGTCATCAGAGGTCTCGAACCAGCCCACCACGCCCAACGCTTCGTCGCTTTCGTCGGCATCAAGCGGTGCTCCAAATGATGAACAGAGTAGGGTACTTGATGAAGAGGAAGAGCAGCAAAAGGCCAAGAAACAGTAAGTTCTTGTGATTGTCTTTCTTTTGGTTTAGTGTTAGGGAAGCCCATTTGAGGAAAGATCAAGAAATGAGATGGGTTTCGTGTTTTACTTGATTTTAATTCAAAGATGTGTTGATTTGTTGTCTTGTTTTTGGGTTTATAGGTTGAAACCCAAGAAAACGGGTCAGAAGAGGCAGAAAGAGCCAAGATTTGCTTTCATGACAAAGAGTGAGGTTGATCATTTGGAAGATGGGTATAGATGGAGAAAGTACGGCCAAAAAGCAGTGAAGAACAGCCCTTTTCCCAGGTACCACAAGCTTATTATACCTTAAGCCATTTAGTCCCTTTTCCGCCCAATAATAGAATACTGGTTCAAGCTCTAGAGGCAACTCTATCTCCATGGCCGAATCTTGATGGGTTTGCATCTGGTTTGTTGAGCCATTTCGTCCCATATTTAACTGTTACTTTCCAACACGTTAGACTGGCGTTCAGACTGATGTTTGTAAGGTTCACATTGGACTGTTGAGTCATTTAGTACTTCAATTTGGGGCAATTAACTCCAATCTTTTTATAAGGTCTTTTAGTTTTAAATGTGAACGAAACTTTTGAGTAATCTGTAAGGCTTTGCGTTGGTTCAGGAGTTACTATCGTTGCACCACTGCTACATGTAATGTGAAGAAGAGACTAGAGCGATCATTCAGTGACCCAAGCATTGTTGTGACTACGTATGAAGGCAAACACACCCATCCAAGCCCGCTCATGCCTCGCCGAACCTCTGCGGGAATCCCACCAGCTGGTTTCTCTGCCGACGACGCAGCGGCCAGTTTCGCTCGGCCGATGCAAGTGTACTGGCCTCATCATGATCAATCCCAATTCAGTAACTTGACCCCCTCGAACTGTGGTTACTTAAGCTATATAAATCCCACTGCATCTGTACATGAGTGGCGTTTTTGCACTCCAAAGTCTGCTTTGCTTACAGACCATGGCCTTCTTCAAGACATTGTACCATCCCT
This sequence comes from Euryodendron excelsum, assembly GCA_033060915.1. Classification (NCBI taxonomy): domain Eukaryota; kingdom Viridiplantae; phylum Streptophyta; class Magnoliopsida; order Ericales; family Pentaphylacaceae; genus Euryodendron; species Euryodendron excelsum. The sequence continues at coordinate 977,539 of CM065380.1, read as the reverse complement.
TATGAGAAATGAAGAGTAGATAGAAACTGTAGTAGTGGTAGTAGTGCCCATGTAATTCCTCTTTTACTGACTGTATGAGAATGGAAGAGTAGATGAAATCCCTATTACTGGCATGTAATTCTCTTAACTGACTGGTGATGAGTGGTGACATCCCTTACACAACAACCCAATTCACTACTATACTCAAACCCTAGTGACTGTCCCTTCGTCATGGGTTTTTGTTCCAATGGAGGTACTGGTTGTTTATAAATTGGGATCTTCTTTATTTGTATTTTTCATTTGTATCTAAATGAAAAGAGTCTATTAAAATTTAGGGTTAATTTTTTTTTTGGTTCCAATTGGTTAAGGAATGTGCAATATTGATATCAGTCAATTGATGAAAGGATTTCTTGGCGGAGCAATTAGGATAAATCCATATAAAATAAGAGATTAAACAAAACTCTGTTGACGGGGTAATAAACGTCGAGAGACATCCATATCCAAAGCATGGAGATGGAGGTGCAACATACGAGAAACAAATTCTTTAAAGAGAACCGACCCACTTTAATCCCGTTTGAATTATTGCCCGTTCACTGCTTCTTCTTCCATTGTACGTACGACAGTCTATTCAATGGTTTGGATTCATTGAATGGCTTTACAAGGAAGGGGGTGTGAAAGTGTAGGAAGATAACACGCGCACACAAAAACAGCCGAAGAAAAAGGAGGGAAGGCTACGAAAGTATGACCTTTAATTTGGAAGATGGCGTGGAATTTTTAATCTTATATGTGTCCGTCTTCCCGTGAAAGATTCATCGTCCATCTGACTGTGTCTAGCAATAAATAGCGACAGTGTAAGTGAACGACCCCAAAATTGCAGACCAACGTGTACCATTTCGTCTCTTTATTTATTCAAAGAGACAAATTGGGATAAATCTGATAGGGGCACTGCTTGTAAATGAGTTTTACAGTTTTAAGGAAGGAAGAAGAAATTGTAACTATTGTCATTGGCGTGAATTGCTTGAACTCTGTTGGACAAGATTGCATCCCAGCAGCTTTAATAGGTCTTCAATGTTGAACAAGGTGATGAATTTCCTTTAGAAGAAGGCTCAGGACAGATCTCAACGAGGGAGGAGGGACACGATTGTGCATTCAAAAGCCACAAAACAAACAGTACATATCCAGTAACGAATGAGAAGAAGAGTATAGCACGTAGGCAATAACTATGTTTATGATCTTTTACCTTCCATGTAACTGAACATTTGGCCCTGGAATGAAGCTTTGATTTTGCAACAGGAGGTTCACGTTAGCAGAAAGAAACCTTCAGCTTACATTAAAGATGAGAGAACACGTGATATAACTAAGTTACAACATGAGGCATAACCTCTACAAGTGCACCAAGCCACAAAAATAAATAAATAAAAATTAACCACTCAACCGCAAACATGCTTTCTGATTGTTCACATAAACTAGTATCGGCCCAATTACACAAGCAAAAACTGCTTTAGCCCTCCACCCAAACCATTTGGCATCAAACCTGCAAAAAGAGAATGCAATAGAACATATAGCATCATCCATTGTTTTGAAAGGAGTTGACCAAATTTCCTCTCTACAAGCAGAAACGCAATAGTAAGTTAAAACAAGTCTCCACTGATGTAGTAGAAAACAAATGTAACTGCTGAGTGAAATAACTAAAGGGAAGTAACGTGGCAATTTACATATCCCTTCACAAATGTACATACAAAGCAGACCCGCCATTATTTTAAACCTAGAATTTATACACGACTGGGTAAAACAAAACCAAAGGTTCCTATTTTAACAAAAACATTTAAAAAGTTTACTTTTTTCCTTCTTTTTTTAACACCATTTTGCGAAAACCTTGTAGAAGCAATAACCTTTACAATGATTAATTTCAAAGATTTATCTAAATTGGTTTTAAGTTTCAAAAGCCCTAAAAACAAATTTGCAAAAGATTTCCAAACCAATTGGCATTACTGAGGCATGATTTTGTATTTGCTTGAAAAAGATTTCCAAACCAAAAGATCACCATAAAAATAAAGAGAGATGATCGATCATAAGGGAACACAACCAGCATACCGGCACTCAAAATTTAGAACCCAAGTATAAGGTCCCCTAATTTGATTCTAAGTTTAGTATGACGCATGTTTGGATGTATGGAAACTCTCCATTCCATCATCATAAGCTAACTTAGAGAGCAGCCATTTCAACTGAGAGAGCATGAAGTTCAAGCATATACCCTATTCGCAAAGACCTCTGCACTACATCTCAATGAGAAAAATTCGCTAGCTGTTTCTTCTTCCAAGTAGAAATTTAGAATAATATTTTATTAAAGAATGAATCAAATAATTATTGATTAAAGAATGAATCAAACAATTATACGGATAGCGAAATATATTCAAGTCACCATTCCACTATACACTGAATAATAAAACCTACAGAATATTCTGACAAAAAGAGTTTCTTCTTCATTCTGGACCTCCCTTAATTCTGGACAGACTTTGATACAAATGAACAATGATTATCCATCTTTATAACCATTTTCAAAAGAACGGTGATGATGACAACAACATTTAAATGAATGATAATAATCATGACGACGACAACATTTTCCAAAAGGTGGGGTATGTTGGCTTAAGAAAGTTGTTCCTCATTACGGGAAAAAGATCAGCGACCAAGTTCAAAATCAAGTCAATTGAAAGTTAATCCAAAGCACATATTTATACCAATAAATACATATAAATAACTAATAGCCTTTGAAATTAAGGGACCAAATCTCAGGACTTCACAAGACGACTTTGACTAGCCTAAAACCCTACAATAATTGAGTATATTTTAGAAGATTTAAAAGCAATACCAGTTATACACAAGTAGGAGCAATAATGGGGCTTGTCACTGCCTGTACTTGCACATGATCAAGTTCCTGAGAAACAAGAACATGCCAATAAGAAGGTAGCCATATCAAAAGATAGTCAATCAAGCATTACTCACCATTGAAAAATAATACTTAGTATCCTAGCAAACAAGTGCTACACTTAACATGCCAAATATGTTCTATTATATAGTAATTGTTATTTTCCAAAAAAATAAATGACAAGATCGAAATTTGGTTTTCCACTCCAGAAGACCACGCAACTGGTTCCATTGTGCGGTCAAAATTAAATATCTAAGCATGCGTATGAATTGCGATCCTATTTGTTGAATAAGTTGTCTCTTTCCTCAGAAAAGGAAAACTACCCTTGTTGCAGTAGGTAATAGAAACAATACACTCTGTTAGATAAGTGGTCAAGAAAAGCAGCTATATAACAATTTTGACTCCAGTGATGGCCCATCAGTGAAAAAGATATGCATAACTTCATATCAATCAGAGTTTTACATTTTACTCACTACAGAGCTCATGAATAGAAAGGTCCAATAAGTGCAAGCTTCCACATAGACCACACCCAAAGCAGGCTCACCAAAAGGAATGTTCTACTACAAAACAATGCTGAGAAGAAGTTACAAGTTCTAATAACAAAGCTCACAACATCTAGCCAGCCAAGCATTGCAGTGTGTCCTGGTTTACTGAAGTTTAAGGTTTCAACTATATAAATTTGACACTGAAAATCTCTAGGAAGGAGCACATGAAAACTAGCCTTCTATTATAAGGTGTTGAAGTATTGAAACTAGGATGAATGGATGAACTTTTGTGCATACTCGAATGTACACACACATCTGCCTATATCCAGTTATATACAGATGCCACTGCCAAAGGCATAGTAGAACAAAACATAACATAAAGGCAGGTGAATATTTGAATGTCACTTAAAACTGATGAAAATTATGAACAAACAATGAAAATGGAAAACATTATGAACACAAATACAAGACCTCTAGCAAAAGTTTTGGAGCTTAAACCATGGAGTTATTATCGATAATTTAAGAATAATCCAATCTTATCTTTTTTCTGAAATTTTCTGATGGGAAAATATTGGTTCCGATAAACCAAATTACACATATGAATGAAAAACTTCGTGTTCTTATAAAAATCCCGAACAAGATTGACACAACAAGGGATCTCAGTTTGTCTCTTTTGCCTGAGCCACAATATGGATTCAAATGGTATAGCATGTGTTACATGATTTTAGTTGTGTCTTCTTGGATATACAATTATTGGTTTTGTAGCACATGGTGACAAATTGGTAACAAAAGCTTAGCAAAATTATTAATAATACTGCATAGCTACACGTCACTTGGGAAATCAATTATGTGTGTGACTGAGGAGAGGGGAGATAGAACTCCATAGTACCAAAAGTTGTCTTTATTATTCTTTCAGGTTTTTTCGGTCAGCGCTAGTCTTTTGGTTAAGCAACCCATAGTTGCTACTCATTTGTACGGCTACGGCCCAAAGCCAAGTCTGTAGCAGCCCAGCCCTTATAAGGTGTGCCAGCTTATGAAACCAAATCAGAATATACAAACAGGTTCGTGCATCCATTATTTTATACGAAAGGGAGGACTCCACGAGGGTAACCAGTCATTTGGATCATTCACCTGACTGCTTACATGAGCATCACTAGCCTAATAGCCAAAAAAACAATGAAAAAGTACTAAGATTAAAATAAATAAATAAAAACTTTGAAAGATAGCTAACCGATGCAGACGGGGAAAGCTGTTGGAGCTCCAGATGGGAGAGTTGTGCCTCAAGCTGCACCTTTTGCATTTGAGAAACTTTTTGGGTTGAAAGAACCGGTGGGTTTGACAGCGGATGAACCTGTTGACAAGAAGGATGCTGCTGTTGCTGCTGCTCCTGCTGCTTTTGTAATTGTTGTTCAAAGAAGGAATACTCCTCAGGCTTCTCCCACTGCACGTCAAATTTTCAGACACTTATACCACTTTAAGGAGGTAACAGCATCCATATAGTATGGAAATACTATGGGAAATACTGGAAACTTACCCTGCTTTCACAAGTTTCACAGTTATAGTAGTACTTGTATCCATCAGGACATGTATGTTCACTCCAATCACACTCTAATGAATCTTCTGTCTGGGTACTCAAAGGCACAGCAGGGGCAGAAGAGGTACTTGAAGGCAAAGCTAGTTCTGATACAGTAGAAATGCTAGAAACTGTCTGTGGCTTGCCTCCAGTCTGTGGTGACTGCAGGAAAACATTATTGACAAACAGTCACAAGGCTCTGAAGTCACTAGCATGCTCCAAAATGGAAAAAATAATGCAGAATGCAGATGTCAAAAGGAGCCAAGACCACGTGAAAGATGCTAAAAGGGAAAGGTAAATAAAAAACATTCAACATCACTGGTGTAAGAGAACGTCTGTATCGATAAGGTTATAACATACTAATTCTATTGCACACACGAAGGAGCTACATATCCAATACATGTGAATCTGACCCAAGAGGTCTCCTTTATGCCAAAACTTAGGTTTACTTAATGAATAAAAGCCTTCAACACCAGAGTTCAACTTTTAGTACTCCTCACACATAGGTTTGCATTTTAACTCACATAATCAATAACTTTTTAGCTCATTCAGATCCATACACTACTAATCCAACTGTCCAAGCAATTAGGCAGATGCAACAGATGATTAGAGTAACAATTTAAACCAACAATTAAGGATTGGTTGCTACTAATGTAACCAAAATACAACCAAAGTTTATAAATCCTTCAGATACATCTAATCCCAAGGAATGTGAGAGGGGTGACACATCAAATTGGAGTGACGATTCTAGAAACATCACTTTTCCTGCATGCTTATATGTCTTTAGTAACGATAGGTATGTAGGGTATCCTCCCCGAAAAGATCAAGGTAACAGTGATCCTCATGGTACCAACTGCCTAATGTAGTAATGTCTATTATGTTGGTCCCATAGTTTCCCCCGTTTTTATTTTTTCTTCCCCTTCATTTTGATTAGTAAGATAAAGTGGCTTCTGCTATGATCATATTTGCCAACCAATCTATGAGAATTGCAGCAAAAAAGTTAGAAGCCCAAAAACAGCGTTTCTTATTTTCTGTGGATCTGGAAGAAAATGAATTTACTTACCTTTAAAGGACAGAACAAACTCATCAATCTGAGAAAATTAACTCAGCATATGATTGCTGGGCTGAAGATGGTAATCATGTCAAAAGAGAAGAAACATTTGCAGGGCTACCAATCATACCAATTGGACCACTGAGGTTTTCAAGAGAAGAAAAGGTAAGAGCAACAAAATAGAACCAGCCAATGGTCATTGTCAATGAAAACATCTTCAAGGAACAAAACTGAAGGTCCATCAACACTGACGATCATAATTTTTCCTAAGGTATCCCATGTCACAAGTCATTTTGATTAGATCACAACTGAAATCAAATCAAGCTTATATCTCCCCACATTCCATTTGCCTGCTCTACTATATGAGTTATCAATAGATTTTTGACTAGCTCCATATTTATATGCATGGATTACAGGATAAAATATCTTAAGAGGGGTAGTTACGAAATTTTCTGTCTATCCTGCATGAGACCCGTGTAACAATGTCCTATGTGTCTATGAGCAATATGAAGGATGTGCGATTGATGCTAGTATAAAGATATTATACTAAAGTTGGTTGACACTGGCACAGCATCTCTGCTCAAATCATGAGTACTAACTTGGGAAGATGACGATGTAGTCTTTGGACTAAGTGAATGAGAAGCATTAGGCAGCACATGTCCAGCCATTGGGTCATTAAGATATGGTGCTGGCCTGCAACAAGTAAATCCCAGAACAACAATTCAACTAAGTAAACAAAATGTGATGAAAGAGAACGACAGAGACACAAATGTTCTAACAGACCTAACAACTGGTTCTTGAAAACGGGAGCCAATATTTGAACCACCAAATTTACAATTATCCCTGAAGAAGAAGAAGAAAGTCACAAAGAAGGTTAATCTTTAAATTCTTCTGAGTATCACAGACAAGGCAAAGCATGAAGGCCATGCTCAAGTAAAGGGAAACTTATCGCATTATTTGTTCCCCAGAGTTCCATTGAAGCTCGTTGTAGGACCAAATAAAGGGCATGTTGATGCCCCTTGCTAAAGCAATATAACACTCAAATATACATATTATATGAGGATTTGCTATTATCAAGAATATGGGACTTAAAAAAATTGTTATTAACCAAAAAAGAAACAAAAGAGTATTTTAAGAGGGTGCAATGCCTTGACTCTCCAATCCTGGGCTTCTTGGGATCCGCAAAACGAACAATCAATGGCTGATCACATCCCTAAATAACAAAAAAAAAAAAAAAAAAAAAAACTTACTTACAAAAGGAAAACCATCAGGTTGAAATCAGCAAAGTGAGAGATAAGTAAAATTAAATACCCTCATAATGTACATTCCACTTAGCGCATTCATCGCAGTTACTGCCATATCTCTATGAGAAAATTGAACAAATCCACATCCTTGAAAACAACAGGTATGCGCATGTCAGGGTAACCTATATCAGACCACCTATACATTTGGCAGTACAAGCAACAAGAACCTATAGCACACCACCTTTGCTTTAGATATACAGGGCAGAGAATTGGAATTAGATAACTATTTGATCTCGATCAGCACAAACTTCCACTAAAACCCTCAAATAAGAAATGACAAAGAATACATTTACGAGTACAGGCAAAAAAAAAAAAAAAAAAAACTATAGCGCCATCTTTGCTTTAGAAATGCAAGATAGAGACTTGAGTTAGATAACTACTTTTTCCGCTACCGTAATAAGATAAAAAAAAATACTAATCACCTATCCTCAAGAAATAGTCATTGAGTTTTCAAAGTCAAAAAGAAGTCCATGCACATAAGAGTTATGACTGAAGACGAAACATTATCAACAGGGCAGTTAAATAGGGCTGGTACGCCCCCAAGACTAACACGGAGCAGCCAGGAGGCAGGGGAAAGCAAAGGTCATCTTCCAATATGTTTTCCACATTTTATGCACAAAAATGCCCAAAGCTTTTGAGAAAAAAAATTAAACTGTAAGAGCAATGGACATACCACGACTTTGCTTCAGTTCATCACGGACAATGTAGACATCTTCAACAAGACCGTAAGCAGAAAATATCTGAAAATGAAAACATCCATACAAAATTTAACCTTGTATAAGAGATAAAATATACGATAATAATGATTGAAATTTCTCTTCACAGTGAGAATAAAATAAGATATTCTCTCATTATCGATTGAATAAGAAGAACCAACAAAAAGGTCCAACTATTCAAAGGCATAGGTCTTGTCTTGCCTATTGCACCAAAGGATATGTGGTGATTAATGGCATGCAGAGCCCATGTTGTCAGTGGATCATTCAGAGAGTATGCTACCACGTGACTTAACCAGTCCCCAACACTCAAAATAAACCCTAACGTTGCACAATCCCGTTGCTATAAGAATTCTTATACTAAGACCCATATTAGATATGACGATTCATAACAGTTACTTGCTGCAATGCCAGTAATGCATGGGGTGGGAATGGATGCATGGGCATGTGAAGCTTGCAACAAATGTGAGTGCATTTAGAGAACCAAGAGTCGTGGATAAGCAGCACGCACAACTGCCTACATAGTAAGCATAGCTATCCTTGCACACTGAAACTTAAGACGGAGGGAATTCGTAGTATTTTTTCATTCGATTGGGCCGGGAAGATAATAGTTGGAACATACTTCTTCAATTTCCCTTTTGGAAGCTTGCTTGTTCATACAACCAACATACAATTTGTACTCATGTGCCCCAAAACCCCCTGCCACAACAAAAAAAATAACATCAGCAATAAATTGGGATAAAAAATAAGAACCCGGTCACTGGAAGGGTGCAAACCACCCCTCCACAACTCGAGATGATAATGAGATTAGGAAAGGTTTTTATTTTTTCTCACCACTCTTAACTTTGGGATAGTGATGCCCATCCCAAAGTCACTCTATTTTCCATTCTAATTTCCATATGCCAAGCCCACTACATTCTCCTTGCTTTCAGAGATACTTTTTATCGAAATAAAAAAACATTTAACCCTTAACACATTTGGAATGCTTTCTGAGTTAGGACAAAGAAAGCCTATGACTGGTGTGAGACATCTGCCATTATCATGTTAGTTCTACATAACCAACATCAACATTCTAAGTTGATTCCTTTTGTCTATTATGGGACACTACAATGTATCAATGAAATACAAATAAACCATTTATCGCTTATGGTGATAATTGCCACCAATTAGGTAATTGATTCTTCCATAATGAGACACGAACCTGTTCATGATTTACTATGGGAAGTGCTGCAGTCTAAAAAAAAATTTGTGCCATCAAAATGAAATTTAAGAAGGAAAAAAAGGGATTAAATTAACATCATTCCAATCACCTCTTAATTATTTCATCTATTTTGCTTCTATCTTGAAGCCACTGCAAATCTCACCCAGCGATATATAAAGTATCCCATTGAAAAGATAACAACTACAGAAACTTCTAAATATTATGTATGTGCGTATACACCACTAATTTTTCCACCAGTAAAATAAAGCAAATGGACAATATATGCCTGTAGATCTAAGGATGAAAATGTTTCCTAGGTGCATATGGATAAAGACTTCCTACCCTTGCCTCAATAACAATTTTTTTGGAAGGCAATCCTTGCCTCAATAACTTAAGTCAATGAGGACCCACACCAGCTTGTGTATTACTCTACAATGATTTGCACAAGTATAGCACGGGATAAAACTTCTAAAGAAAAAACATCTTTAGATTGGAAACTTACCAAGGCGTTCACGTTCCCCATCAGCATATCTAACTTTAATTGGAATCACTCCCTGGAAAAAAAGAAAGACATGAAACAATGGGACATTGATCACATAATTTCCAATCACCTCAATTTAAAATGGGACACAATTCCCCATTGATATTAAATGGTTATCCAACAATTGAGATAAACAAAAGCAAAGTTCTCGTCCTGCAATGAGGGAACTTACTCCAGGAAAATTATATTGATTGTGTAATGCTCCAATAGCCCGGTTAGCTTCCTCTAATGTTACGTATTTTACAAAACAACATTCTGCAAAAGTAAATATTTTATATGCTTATTCCATCAGGTTTATGAATGAAAACATGTGCAAGTATACAAATAGCAAAGCCATTCACGATCATATTACGTATATATTGTGGGGATGAAAATATGTGCAAGTATGCAAACAGCAAAATGCAAGAAAGAAAAAGTGGAGATCACCCCAAAAGACGATCGGTTACATAAGTGCCGAAGTAAGTTACTACATCACAGGCAGTTCCTTACTCAATAAAGGCTAATCCCAACTATTTCAGGCTGGTTAAATGAGTCTTGCTTTGCATTCCACTCTGTCAAGGACTGTAAATTCATTTAAACCACAAGCTACCATATTTGTCCTTATTAACTCAACTCATGTTAATATGGTCTTCCTTTCCCCTATCATCCATTCCAGGGCTTGAACATGCAACCATAAGGTTAAAAGCCTGCATTCTAGCAACTGCGATAGATATCTTACATTGTTGATTTGTCAAGAATGGGAACATAAAGCACAAATTTACGGTATTCAATCATCGTATGCAGCTTAAGTCTACTAAAAAACTAAGCTCACAAATAAAAGTATTAGCCCATGACATGATCCTCAAGCTTCACAACCGTGATCCACAGCCAAGTAAAGAGAGAGAGAGAGCGAGAGAGAATAAACACGCCCCTCATAGCTTATTGTATAGAAGTTTTGGACTTGTGGAAGGGCATAAGACAGTACCTATCACTTGACAAATATATAAAGCACTGAGCATGAAAGCATGCACAAGCATTAAGGTTCAAATTTAACATCCCAGACTTTAATTAATTTCAGGTAAGCCATAGCAGCTCATACTTTGGGGTAACACACATTAAAAGAGATGTGCTGGCAGTCAGAATCAAAAAGGTTTCCACAAATAAGTCGAAGCAGAGAGATCCCACTTTGCCCAAAAAAAAATTCTCATAGCAATCTCACATGGAATTCATCTTTCTTTTATTATCTAAAGGAAAAAAACAAGGGGAGAACTACATCACAAAAATAAGTGCAAGATACATACATGACTTAACAAAGAGCTCAAATCAAATGATCTGCTACAACGAAGTTCAAAGGTTCCAAGTAATACAAAATCTTAGCACATATCCTCATGAAACCTTTTTTATTCTAGCTAGGCTTTCTTTTTGTGCTGTTGGAGATATATCATTTAGTTTGAAAAACATTAGATATACAGCAGGAGATAGACATGTACAAACTCAAAATGACAACACAACCCTAATAGCCAGAATATTGTGGGTCTAGGGTAGATTTGAGGGCACAAGAAAGGTGACAACAGCAACAGACTAATCGCTAATAAGACTTAAAAACCATTTCATTGCATAGAAAAGTAAAACCCAGAACATGGACATAACACACCATTCAAATATGAGAAAAGTTCCATGACTAAACAAATTAACAAGAAAGAAATCATTGAAACTAGGAGAATATAAAGTTAATGGAGGCTTAATATTGTTTATCAGCATAAATTAAGCATAGCCAGATGTCAATTGAATACATACTTCAATGGACAAACATTTTCCAAAAGTATATTGACACTACACCTCAAATTACTCTTGGTAAGTTCCCCTTTGGAGGACGACATGGACATAAATTTCACAAAAGGATACCATATATCTGAAATGGCCAAACAATTCACTTAGGCATCCCCTGTAAAGAACACATGATAAAGATGCATAGGATTTCCTACGTACCTTGTTGCTGGCCAGTTCTCTTATCCTTGAGTAGAACAACCTCGACAATGTTCCCATGCTCCTCAAACAAGGAGCGAATCTAATATGAGATGACAACAACAATATCAGCACCTAAGAGTTACTCATAAAAAGTTAAAATAAAATAAAATAAATACCAACTGGTCACAAGTTGATAATTGTCTTAAATCCCTCACGAAATGACTAAATGAATCAACATTTAAAATAAGGCAGATGATATATCTTGTCTAGACGTAAGAGCATTTAATTGGTATTCACATGAATTATCATATGAAAAACGGATTTGAAGAAATCAATGGGCTAGAACCCATGTGTCAATGGATTAAACTGCATAATATTCATTTTGGAGAAACGTCAAATGGTTTCCCCACCCCACTTCACTCCAAAAACTAGCCAACAGAGAAAGGAAGACTTGTCTTAGGCGCAATAATTGCAAAAAGATCAATACAAAAAAAAAAAAAACAATGGCTTATATTATCACAGATTCACAAGTTATGATTGTCTTAATTCCATCACAAGATACCAAAATGGATCAACATTTAAGACAAGGCATATGATGTATATTGTCTAGATGTAAATTTAGTTGATATTCACATGAATTATCATATGAAGAAGGATATGAAGAAATCAATGAGCTAGATGTCAATGGATTAAACTACATGCTATTGAATTTGGAGGACCGCCAAATGCTGCCCCACCCACCCCCAACAAAAACCAGCAAGTGAAGAAAGAAATACTCATGCTAAGGTGCAATAGTTGCAATAAAGATTGACACAATACAAAAAAACAATGGCTTATATTACTGATTATTAACTATCACATTAGACTGTACAATTAAGCCCATATTTTCTGGGCAGGCTAGGCCAAACACAGGAAAAATGAGAGCATTATAAAGCCGATGAACGGACAAAAAAAAATTTCATGTGTCATCAGGCAAAACAAATGTACAGGAATTGACTAGAACTGGTACAACTTACCTGTTCTTCTGTCGCTGTTCTTGGTATGCCTCCAATATAAAGTTTCACATAACTGCCACCATCAATACAATCTAAGAAAACTGCAGTTTCAGTAATCTTCAATGAAAGAATGACAAATCCAACAGTACGTGGAGGCAGATAATGTAACTATAGTGAGTTCTAGATGACCAAACAAATAAATACATAGAATAAAACTTGGGGAATTGGGGCTTCTGACCGCAAGCGCTGGTGAATAATAATTAAACTCAATCCAAGAATCAACTTAAGAAATTCATATTAATCGGCCAAGAAAGTAAAATCAAATTTCTCAGATTCATTCCTTTATAATAAACAGCGAAATAAAAAGAATGATTATACGAAAGATGACAAACAGGGACCGGTTATTGGGCTACGAGAGATAAAGAAAAAAAAAAGAATGTTTATACGATTGCGCACCTGGAGATGGACCGTGGCCGGAGTGAGAAAACTGTCTCTTCCGCACAGAAAGAGACAGAGAATGACTAGAACCAATGTCGCCCCCACTGCCGCCGACTGAGTCATTCTGTTCGGTGTTGAAATTGTAATGGTGGCGGTGGTTCGATTGGTGATGGTGACGGTGGTGATAATGGTGGCGGTGGTGGTTATGGTGGCCATCGCTGGAGAAACCACATGTGTCAAAGTTCCGGTCATGGTGACTGGCAGGATCATCGGAGGACCAAGACGACGTCGCAGAGTGGGAGTTGCGGTGAGGATCGGAGTAATCTCCGTACCGATCTCCTCTCTGTCTATCTCTATCCATCTTTAAACAACACAACCCCTAACCCTAAACACGGAGTATAACCAATTGACAGAATCGATGAGTGATAAGAGAATAGTAGAGAGAGAGGTCGCCGCGATAATATTGTGCCGTTTAATTGTTCTGTCCCTTGGGAAATTGGGAACCAGAGGAGGGCATACAAGGTACACGTCTTTATGCATCTTCTCTCTTGTGTGAAAAAGGCTAAGTACAACTAATAACAGCTACGCAAGCACGAGGTTTGCGACTTGCGAGTTCAAATGATTTTTGCGCACAATTTTTTGTGGCTGTGACCGTGTGAGAGTGGCGGTTTATTTCATTCCTTCAATTTGTTTGTTTGTTTTTTTTTTTTATTTTTAACATTACTATAACTTACTGAAGTACAAACTAGTGCCAGAAAATACAATATTAAGGTCTCAACCCCCCTTGTCATACAAAAAGGAAAAAAATATTTGTCTCAACCCCCTCTCCCTTTGAAGGCCAATTGCATCCTCTCTGCTCCAGTTTTTAATGGGTAATTATAATGTATATAATCAAACTAGGAAATAGCGTACTTCATATATAATATGTGTTTGATATGTATGTGTGTGTATAGAAACTTAAATTGAAAACAAAGAAAGATTTCACGAAGAATGGAGAGATAGTATTAGGTGTGATTGGTTGTGATAGGATTGAGGTAATGGACATAATAGTTGTGTGGTGGCAATAGAAATGGAGGCTAAAGTTTGTGGGCAAATGAAAATATATAGTGATCAAATGAAATAGTTGACGGTGATTGCATGAGATGCAACTTAATATATATTATATGTATAATTATTTGGGATAACAAAAATGGATGGAGTTTGGTAGTGGCTTAGCTAGTTGGACTTTTGGTGGCAATTAGGGATTGAAATGGGAAAGAACATAAAAGATAAATGGTTTAAAGAGAAGATGAAGCGGTGAGAGTCGAGATAGCAAATATTACAATTTTGTTAAAGAAAATAGATGACAGAGTGATGGTTGAGGTGTTTGACGATCATGGACATAGTAGTTGGCGACTAAGGAAAAACAAAAAAACTCAATAATAGAAATGGTGATGTTAAATAAAGCGAGAGAGAGCGATTGAGGTGAAAGTTTTGCAATCACAATGGTAGTGACTAGCAATTGATTGTAGGGATAAAGGAAAGGAAAAAAGAAGGGCTGCAAATAAAAATGGTGTTTCCAAAAGAGGACAATAGAGACTCCACGAACAAAGCAGTAGTTTAATTATTGTTTTTGGTATATTAATACGTTTGACTAAATTTGGCAGTTGAATCATTTTGTTCTTCTATGGTGTATAATAAAATATTATTGTAATCTTTTAACTTATACCAAAATAATTAAAAAGAAAAAAATTCTGAATGTTTGAGTGACTATTCATGTTGTTTAGTTTTATTACGGTTGGAGGATAATAATAACTAAAAACAAATAAATGGGGTGTGAAATAGTTTGACATGGAGGCGAAAGTGAAAATTTTTAGAAAGTCTAGGGGGTACTATTTACCCATCCAGACTTATCGATAATTATAGAAAGAACTCAAAGAAGCGTAGTCATCATCGAGAAAAAAAGAGAAACCGAAATCCTGCAGGGTAAACGTGCCCAGCCTTTCGACATTGTTCAGCTCCCCAACTTACTCGCCCCTGCTCTCCTCTCTCTCTCTCTCCTCGAGGTAACATTGTGTTCTGTCTTCCCTTTTACTATTCTTGCCATATAATATCTTATTTCAGCGAATAAGCTGATTAGATTGTCGAAAAATTTCTGCAATGAAATCATTTTATTTTTCGTCTTCCTCTAATGTCGAAACCAATTATTTGCAAAACCCTAAACATGACTATCCACAACAAATATCCTCACAGCAGCGCTATTTATTAAAACCCTAGATTGGATGTCGATGTATATACACATCCATGTACAATGACGAACACCAACCCTTGTTGCTCTGGCACACACAGAGTGAGAACCGTTTTGTAGTTGTGCACCATTCTTTTATTTTCTCTCTCTGTGTTTTTCTTTTTTTGTTGTTGGGGCCAGGGTTTAGGGGTGGAGTTCTTGGGAAAAAAAATTTTCGGGGGATATTTGTTCCTCGAGATTTGAACTGCAACTAGTAGCCAAACAGATGTCAGCAGATCATTTTTTTCTTCTTGTTGGTTTTTTATGCAAAATTGCGAGAAAAGTTGTTTTGATTTCATTCTGAAAAAACATATATAATTTCTGATTAATTGGGTACAATATGTTATCAACGTAACTGAACCCTTTGGTTTGTATTTAAAAGAAAAGGTAATTTGTATCAAGGTTGATCAGTTAAACATGTGTTCCTGCTCCTTACCACTCTCTGACCTGCAATGCATATTCCCAACCTTGATTAAAACTTATTTACAATTAGAACTAACAAGAATTTATCTCAATAGGCTGATAGATTTGACATTTGGAAGTATTATGTATTCAAGGTCCCATCCTTTAGTTGCTTGGGAACAGAATGTCACGACCCATTTTACCCTTTAGATCGGGACAAGGGGTTTAACAGTTAAAGATACATCATCAACATAGTTCTAAAATAATTATTACATCCAAAGAACATTATTCTTCTAGTTGAGATCCATAACTTTATTTTATATACAATCCAAACTAAACATTAAGGAAAATTTTCAACTGAACTGTGTGGTTCATTTCTTGTAATCATTTCTTTGGAATCCAACTGATATCTTATTTCCTGAAAATTTGTCCCATAAGAGAGGAGTGAGCTGCGAAACCCAGTAGAAATACCATGACTCTATAAGACACAAATTTAGAATGCGGTGTAGTAAATTTATGCTATGACATGCATATGTATCTGTTTCTTTTTATCATCACTAGGATCCTGTAGGTATGTCCTGCCTGGGGCATCATCAAGCCCAGTGAGCCCACCCTTGACACTCCTTCTCTTCAAGTTTAGTGGGGGCCCACCCATGATTATCTAACCCATATCAAGTTAATGAATACTGATTCGTGGTAATCTCGATACAAGTTGATCAGCAGTCACTCATGATATAAAGCCGGGGTTCCTTTATTTATCCGGTTATTCTCCCCTTATTTCTCCCCAGTGATGCAATCAAACATGAAATGCACTCTTACAAGGCATGCAACATAATAAAGCAAGATATAACTTTTAGCATTTAAACCAAGCATTTGAATAGAAAGGACATAATCAAGTAAGCATGTAACTGAACATTTAATATAAAATAAAATAAGCATATATCTTAGAGAATGCACAGTTTCCTACCTTGCTAGTATGTGTGCAGAAGATTTGATCCGGTTCTTAAAATATTTTTTGTTCATATCACAAGAATTAGATATTTATTTTCCATATATATCTTTACTAAGTAAGTTAGACTGTTAGTAGTGCGGTATCATAAATAGTCAGTATCTTATGTGGTACACATCTTTGGTAGGAACAAAACCGCCCGGTGGCTCGAAATATGAGATATTCTGGAATTCTTATGCGGGGTAGCTACTAAGGCTACTCTCCTATATCTATGTCCCCTGTATTTTTAGGAATTTTCTGGTAAAATTCCAAAATAATTTCATATCTCGTTTATTTTCTGTGAATTTCCATGCCAAACATAGAAATAAATTCATGATAATTTACAGGGAAGTCTTCATGGTCTAAAATTTTGAGGGTAAGATATTTAAATGCTAATAGCATGGCCATAAAAAAATGGGAGCCAAATATGGTGGGATGCGCCCACACGTGCCACCAGCCGTGCATGGGGGAGGAAGGCATAGTCTTCTTCTTCCTACCACCGCGACTGGGGTGCGTTCGTGCTCGATTTTCGGCCAACCACTAGTATTCCTGGCCATGCATGTGAGCTCCAAGTATTGGTAAGGTCTTAGGCTTCACACTCATGGCCAGAGCTCAACCAGCGGTGGCCGGACGGAGCCCGAAATGGCTACTGCATGGCGGAACCCTAACGGTTCAGACCTGCAACTGCCATTTTGGCCGTCTTCCCTCCATTTTCAGACTTTGAGCCCTTCATGAGTTTTGTTCTTGACCCCAAGACGAGTCGACCCTAAGTGGTGCGGTCGGCAACGGTGGCCGGAGCCACGCTTCTGGGTAGATTTTTCGGCGAAATACTCTTCCAAGAGCTGGACAGAGCGCGTACAGAGGCTTTGTGTCTCTTTGGGACACTTATAGGTGTCCTTGAGAAACTCTATGGCTGCTACAATAGCCCCCCAACCACTATCTCTCTTGCCACGGCCAAGTGTACCGAGAATAAACTCTTGCTCTCTCTCTTCTGTGTTCTGGGTTTTCAGCCACGGGTACACCTCTATTCGACTGGGTCTCTGATAAGGGAGGTTAGGGGGAGTGGTTTCTTACATTAGACTGTTTCTGGGACGCTCGACCTGAAGTTCGCTCTTCTTCCTTCTCTCTATCTCTCGGTTTGCTGTTGTTTTATATTTTTTTCGGCTAACACTCTATGTTGCTCAAATTATCTACAGAAAACAGGAGCATTCCGGTGTTTTATGGAGTGTGTGCAAGGCCAATTGTCAAGACGAGATGGCGCATGAAGTGCAAGGTGGTGTATCGGTTAATGGCATAATTCATTATAAGGTGACTAAGTCAGTGTATATGTGATCATAGGTTGATATATCAGATCAATTTAAGCTTGTGTATGAGTGTGCCATCCACCTTTGCATGGGTTCGGTCATATCAAGAGTTAGTGGAGTCTTGGTCTTTAATTGAACCGGTAGAGCCTTGAACCGGTTAGTCATGGTTGTTATTGCATGGTTTACACGGATTTGGGTTGGCTTAACAACCATGGTTACAAGGATTTAGGATGGTTGACGTAGGGAAAAGAAAAAAAAATGTGGTGAGTTGTATTCAATAAGAGGGTGAACCGGCTTAGCATGTGTGTGTAACCGGTTAAGCCGGTGCTTGCTTATAGTGGGTTGTTTGGGTAGGTTTTGGACAGGTTCAAGTATAGATTGGTTCATAGGTAAGGATTTAGACCGGTGTTTCTAGTGGTTTGAGGTTCAATTCTTTGGTTCAAGGAAGCAAGGGTCAAAATGAGTGAGGACGGTTTTTGTTTTAGTGGAAAATTAATTGTGGTGATCGTCCTTCTTATACATCGGGAAAAACGGGAAATCTCTGACCCTTTTAATAGGGATGTAATGCAGTCAAGAAAATTTGGGGTGTTACACAGAATGTAACTTGATAACATTTGAACAGATAATTGATTAGGGTGGGGGGTCAATTAGCAAAAATGCATTGCTTAGTGTCACGGGCTGGCAGGCCGGGCACCACACGGTGACAGTAATGCGACCCGCCATGATCATATGCAGCGGAATACACTCGTGAGGCGACTATGCACCAAGCAATAGTCCCGCCAAACTCAAACACCAAGGCATAAGATTATGCGCTTGTCCAGGATCCATCCGTAATGCCCCGCATAACTCTTTAAGCTCGGACTTCTGATGCTCAAGCCATTTGGCTTACCCAAGCTATAGGCGATTGCAACGTCATACTCAAATGCGCGCACACATGACAAGCAACGTGCTAAGCGCCAGTCCCTCTCGAAATACAAGCAATATAGCCATGTACAACTAGACATGCGCGCGTCAGCCAAGCATCACCTGTTAGGCACGACGCCTCCATCCTTGAAGCTCTTAGCGCCCCGCGTCAAGGTTGCCCGCAAGGAAAGGCACTACCGAATAGCAACTGATAAGCCCACAACATTGTGTTCCACGACACCAATGCTAACCAAACCAAGCGGTCGTGTGCACAAGCGTGAACCCAATGCGCAAGTGCACACGAGACACACGGCATGCAAGTGTGCACACCGAGGTCCAATCCGTCATGGACATAAGCCCCACCACTATATAATTATGGCGTAGCGGGTGCGAATGCCACAACCCCATCCTCGACGCTAATGCCCAACATTTGCCCCACCGGGCACAATGCCGCCCATGTAGCCCCTTGACTAGCATGAGAACTGTAGCCACGTGCCACAGCCGGCCCCCAAGTCTCGCCCACTCCCTTGGAGGACTCACTTGAATGCTGTCCCTTTCGGTAGCACCAGGGGTGGTAGAGTCAACACCATGCCCCCCTTATAATAGCATTCTGAGCCATCTCCAAACTGATAGGAAGAAACATCCTACCCCTTCGAGGAGTCATAATCCATATATCCAATAAATATGGAAAATACAAATTACGAGATTGCCATGCCACCGGCCAATCATGCTCAGACATGCCCCACGCCAAGGTCCCTCGGGGCCCCAGACGTGCCACGGGTGGCAACCCGTGACATTCTCCACCACTTCAACCATCATCGTCCTCGATGATGCCAAAGCCCAGTGCCAACTCCTAGCACTCGCCACAACTAGTGCCAACTCCTGACACTCTCCACCACTCGAACGATCAACGCCCTCGTTGATGTTAAGTATAACGCTGAATGCGGTAGTGCTTATATGCCCTCACGATGAGTTGCCACTACTCCTCGCAGACCAACATCTCCGTGCTGATTGCCTACAAATTCGGTCGCCACCAAATCAGCCCCCACAGCTACTCGAAGTAAAGGTTCGCCCAGACTCTCATGTTGAACTCGGCAAAACAAAACAAGACACCTTTTTCACCACATAAAGCAAGCACAACTCCTTTGAGCAAGTTCCCTGTACCATATTGCCCCATCCGTCGGCAATATGTACCTGAATAGGCGCTGTCCGTCGTGCACAATAGAAAGGCGTGCATTGACCGTCATGCACCCTCCATCACTTTAAGGGGTCGATGCCTTCATCGACGAGCACTACGCGTGCACCCTCTACAAAACTCCACAGTTGAACCCACAAAAGTTCACTTGACATCAGAAGTCCCCCTGTGCACGACCCAAAGATGCCCTCGCGACAACCTGTGGTTCTGTCCCACACTAGTTCCCATCTGACCGGCACTCCCACCGGATGCAAGTCCGTCTGCACTGTCGAAGTAAACACTGCCCACTGGCAAACGATTCCAACTGTTGAAGTTCCCACGATGTTGTTCCAGTATCTCAGTCCTTAGACCTTCACCCGAAGACAACCCATGCTGTTTCAGTGCCTTAACTCTTCAGCCTTCACTCGAAATCAGCCTACACTGTTCCAGTACCTCGGCTCTTCAGCCTTCACCCGAAATCAATTTGTAAAGCTCCAGTGTCTGATCCTCTGATCTTCACCCAAAGTTTGCCCATATGCAGCTCCAGTGCCTGATCCATTGATCTTCACCCGAAGTCTGCCCAAAATGCCTCCCTCTGCCGGAGGACTTAATGTCTTGATGAACCCTCGCTACACGGTGCTCTCTAGCAACGATGAACTCCACTGAGTCATCTGGCGTCCACTAGCCAACATGTATCACAACGAGGCAAGACCAACCCAAAATTTAAAGTAAACACGCTCTTCACAATGCCAACAGCCAAGCACAGAAACGAGCACAATTCACTAAGCAAGCACGAAGCCAACAAAGTAACCATGCAATAATACGAGCAAAGTTGCCAACGGTTTTGACCAACTCAAGGGTCAAATGAAGGCAAGTAGATCCCCACAACACGAAGCAAGTTGTGCAAGCTCACATACTGCAGAAACAACCCACCAATCCAACAAAGTAGCGCTATTGGCTATGCACCAAAATCATTTGATCTGACACACAGAAGCGTTTATGCACTACAAAGTCGGTCCCATGCACATCCTTAAGAAAGCCTACTGCACTGTGCACCACGACCACAATCAAAGGACCGAGCGCGCGTCCAAAGCTTGTTGAAGCGGCCACTTTAAGAAGGTACCAAAGGGGTTCAAACAACAACTAAGTCCACTGATACCATAAGATTTTAGTCCACATAGACTGGAAAACTGCTAGCTCGGGCCACCAATCCATTCGTCACAAGATGGAATGAAACTCGCTCCATCGATAAACTTGACAACCAACAATCTGAAGCAAACAGCTCACTGGGAGGAGTCCACCACAAATGAAGAGTATGCCCACACGGATAAGAGAAGCAACACCCAATTAATGCACATCACGGATGGTTAGTGCTCTGATACCAACTGTCACGGGCTGGCAGGCCGGGCACCACACGGTGACAGTAATGCGACCCGCCATGATCATACGTAGCGGAATACACCCGTGAGGCGACTATGCACCAAGCAATAGTCCCGCCAAACTCAAACACCAAGGCATAAGATTATGCGCTTGTCCAGGATCCATCCGTAATGCCCCGCATAACTCTTTAAGCTCGGACTTCTGATGCTCAAGCCATTTGGCTTATCCAAGCTATAGGCGATAGCAACGCCATACTCAAATGCGCGCACGCATGACAAGCAACGTGCTAAGCGCCAGTTCCTCTTGAAACACAAGCAATATAGCCATGTGCAACTAGACATGCGCACGTCAGCCAAGCATCACCTGTTAGGCACGACGCTTCAATCCTTGAAGCTCTTAGCGCCTCGCGTCAAGGTTGCCCGCAAGAAAAGGCACTACCGAATAGCAACTGATAAGCCCACAACATTGTGCCCCACGACACCAATGCTAGCCAAACCAAGCGGCCGTGTGCACAAGCGTGAACCCAATGCGCAAGTGCACACGAGACACATGGTATGCAAGTGTGCACACCGAGGTCCAATCCGTCATGGACATAAGCCCCACCACTATATAATTATGGCGTAGCGGGTGCGAATGCCATAACCCCATCCTCGACGCTAATGCCCAACATTTGCCCCACCGGGCACAATGCCGCCCATGTAGCCCCTTGACTAGCATGAGAACTGTAGCCACGTGCCACAGCCGGCCCCCAAGTCTCACCCACTCCCTTGGAGGACTCACTTGAATGCTGTCCCTTTCGGTAGCACCAGGGGGTGGTAGAGTCAACACCATGTCCCCCTTATAATAGCATTCTGAGCCATCTCCAAACTGATAGGAAGAAACATCCTACCCCTTCGAGGAGTCATAATACATATATCCAATAAATATGGAAAATACAAATTACGAGATTGTCATGCCACCGGCCAATCATGCTCAGACATGCCCCATGTCAAGGTCCCTCGCGGCTCCAGACGTGCCACAGGTGGCAACCCGTGACACTTAGGCAAGCTGGTCTCCCTCCCTCCACAACACCACCAAGGGAAAGACAAATGGTTTGCCTATTTTTTCCGCCAGCATATTTGAATAAAGCTGGATTTTTCTTCCAAAACTTTTTGCATATAAGATGCTACCGTATATATTTCCTAGATATGCCTAAGGTATTTTTACTGGACCAATCATGCTTCTAGCTTAATTTGACTGTTTACAGTCCTTTTTTTGTTATCATAAAATGAGTCAACTATAGGAAGCTGTTATTCCTTTGTAATGTCGCAAAGGAAAAAATGAACTTATTTAAGTGCTATTATGAACATGTTTTCAGTATAAAAAACCTAAAATAATGGTACTTTTTGAATGGTCCTCCTTTTACCCTTGTATTTATTTGGCTCTTGGGAATGTTGTAGTCATTTTCTGACTCATTTGTTAGCAGCAATTTTATCTATATGGAGTGATCTTTACTGGTTTCGTTTTTGCCAACCATCTTATTTCTTTGCAGCAAATTATGATTCATCTTGGTATTTGAGTATTTGGTTTTTTGTTGACTCTGACGCCTAAATAGGGATTGAGACTTCTTAAAAATACTAGGACCTGTGCGATGTAAAAACCGTTTTAAGAAAGAGAGAGAAAAATACAGGGACTAATGCAGTGAACATGAATGCTGGCTGGCAGCAGCGCTTTCAGGGATGAAGCCAAGAACTCATTTTTTTATTTTAAGGGGGGTTAAAGACAAAATAGTGACCACTGATATCGTTGGTCTAGAGACTCCAGATAAAAGGGAGACCTATCTTTCTTACCATATTTTGCCCTAGACCTAAATTAACTGGGCATGGGTAAACAGAGGCCTCGATAACAAATAAAAAATGAGGCCACATAGCATACAAAAATGGAACTCAATATAAATTGTACATGAGAAGGGCCATTTTATTATATTTAATTTTTTGGGCCTTGATTCTATACTAAACATAATAGGTTTTTTTTTAACATTAGGGGCTACTTTATTGTTAAAATTTTTTGGGCCTAGATTTGTATTAAATATAGTGGGGTTTTCTAAACATTAGGGGGGCCATGGCCCCCCTTGCCCCAATTGTCGCCTCGTCCCTGAGTGCTTTGGTAGTTATTGTATTATTTTGTGGTTTGCTGTCTAGCCAGCATATTCGGTTAGATAGTGAATTTGTACTTACTCATTAAAAGGGGAAAATGTACCTCTCGTTTTCCCTTAGGATATGTTTTTAGTCTTACTACAACCACATGTAGTAAGTTTCTTGTGGGTTTTTAATTGTTTGCTTTGTCTCTCTCCATTTCACTTCCTTTGCTGATGGTGGTGAGCGTGGAATGTTTACTAATGCAGGAGTTATATCTAGCTGACATATTGTAAATGGAAAATAGATCAGACCTTGATATTGATGATGATTTTAGTGAACTTTATAAGGAATATACTGGCCCTCCGGGTTCTAATGCCACAAATGCACAAGACAAAGCAAAAACCAAGAAAAGGTCCCTTGCAAGTTCCGACGATGAAGAGGAACCTCATGACCCTAATGCTGTCCCTACCGATTTTACTAGCAGAGAAGCTAAGGTTTGGGAGGCTAAATCTAAAGCCACTGAGAGGAACTGGAAGAAGAGGAAAGAAGAAGAAATGATCTGTAAATTATGTGGAGAATCAGGTCACTTTACTCAGGTATTGTTGGCTTTATCTCTCAATGCGTTATGAAGTAGTCTCTTCATGAGATGCATGTGTTCTTATATGCATACAGAAAAACACAACACTAGTTTATGCACTTAGGGCCCATTTGGGAATAGCTTTTCTGGCTGAATAATCTATTTAAAAAAAACATAAAGAATAAGCTAGCTTAAAAAAAGCTTGGTTGGGGTGTTTGGTAACCTGTTGGAAAAAAAAAATTTGCTAGTTTTTAATTAGGCTGGTTGGCACATATATTTTGATTTTTTTGAATTTTTTATGTAAAAATAACAATATTGCCCTCGAAGTGGTGGTCGTGGTGTTGGGTGGGTGGCGGCGATGGTGGTGCCGGGTGAAGGTGGTGGCAACTGTGGTGGTGGGTGACAGCTATGGTGGTGGTTGGTAAGGGTGGGTGGGTGGCAGCGGAGCTGTGCTAGGTGGGTTGGTGGCGACTGTGGTGGTGGTTGGTGGCGGGCAATGGTGGCGTTGTTGGGTAGCGGTGGTTGCAATGGCGGTTGGCCGTTGGTGTTGGTAGAGGACATTTTAAAAACTTGATAAATTTTATTAATTTTCATTACAGCGATTTTAGCACAAAAAGCATCAATTTTTTTAGCTTTTTGCTTATAAGCTTATTAGGCTAAAAAAGAAAAAAAAAAGCTTGTTTTTTTAAAGCTAAAAAAGTACTTAACCAAATACTTCATGCATTTTTTTAGCAAAAAGCCGAATAAGCTCCAAAAATCAGTTATACCCAAACGGGCGCTTATACTATCATTGCATTTTATTTATTTGTTTTCAATAGTTCTTACTAGTTGATATTGTGGTGTCAATCGTGGTAGCAATTGTGATTGTGGCTATGGTTTTGTGGTATTTTTTTGGTGAAATTACTTCTTCGTCTCCTTTTTTTCTTATAAATTTATTTATTTATTTATTTTTGGGGACGGCTGGTGGGCTGGCTGTAGCACAGGATCTGAAACCTAGAATTCAATTGAGGTCTACAACTTGCAACTGGATTATCCCCATTTGGTGGAATTTTCTGTTCTTATCAGTTTATCCCCCATTTCTTGCACAATGTAGCACTTGAGTCATTCAGGAATCTGATGTGGGGATGCCAAACAGCTTTTTATGCTTCCTATTAGAATTGTTGTTCGTCTTTCTGAACGTGCCTCAGTCATCTGATTCTTATCATTGTTTTCTATGGATTATTAACTTCACTCATGCAGTCATCTTGACAACCTATGAGGACTAGTGGAGCACATGCCAACCACATTATTCCGTTAAAATACATACACAAATAAATAAAATGGCAACAAATAGTGAAAAAAATTGTATAGCCGCTGTGAGCCTGTGATTGATGCAACCAGTGCACAAAAAAATTAAAACAAAAAGGAAGAGTCAATAATTATACTGTTATATTTTCAACACCATCAATTTATCGATCATGTTTTAGAACAAGCCAAACTTATATTATAGTACACAATCATACATATGCATACAAGCACACATTTAAAGGTGTTCTTTAACATAAATTACTTTTTTATTAGTTTATTTTGAAATATTGTATAATACGGGATCAATAATACATTTCATGGTGAGTAGGGTCTGTCCTTTCCCTTTTTCTATTGGCATTGCTATAAGTTTATTAAACAATGACAATGTACTGTATGAACCAAATATTATTAGCACCAAAATAAAAAAATTGGACTTCTTGTAGTGGAACTTAACTGTAATGCATCAACATTTATAATCAAAACCAAATAACTGCATATCATTTTTCATCCTGTAACTAACTCTTCAACTAAGTCTTCAATATAACGTTACCAACAAGATCAACATCACCAAATCACACCATCGCACAATTGCCCAATTATCGTATCACCACCACCATCACCATCACCATCACCATCACCATCACCATTGTAGCAACCCATTTATGATTGTTAACTCACCAACATAATTCGTCATCGCCTTATTCTATCATAGTTGCCCTCTTCTATTGACTCAATTTACCAAGGAATCTTCACCAAAAAACTACACTCTCTCTAGAATGTCAAACCTGCTAATATCTTTATCAAATAATTGAATCTGCTCCCTCGTAGCCTTTGCCACTACAGACGATTATATGATATCACCTTAACTCTTTCATCATAATTTTTAATATTTATTCTTACATGTTAGTGATCTTTGTCTGGCTCATTGATTATTTTCCTAAATCAACTAAAAAAGGAACTTTTAACTACTTTCACTTTATTTTATATATTTATCTTGTTATATATTATGCTCAACATGTGACACGGTCACTCAACGAAAGGAAATTTTTTTTTCCTTTTAACAAGTTCATGAGCAACTGAGGCAGGCTTTGCCTGTGATTTCTCTTAGTTGCACCCTTGTCTCAACCATGTGTGGGACGCCACCCACTGTGCTTCAATGTTTTTATGTACCAAAAAAGGCAAAAAAAAAAAAAAAGTTCTCCGAAGGAATAGGCCTTACTGTAAAAACGAAAGCATCACCACACCCAGTTCTCTTTCTTCCCCATTGCAGGTGAATCCTTCTTGGCTGTCCATCTCTCTCCTCTTTCTCCATTTGCAGTAACCCCTATTTCGGAACTCCATCATTCTGTTGTTCAGTCTCTAGTTCAGTGCCAAAGCCACATGTTTGCCTCACCCAACTTAGGCCTGCATCAATTTCTTCAACCTCAACTCTGTTCAAAGAACTTCATTGCTAGAATTTTCATTGACTATTAGGTCATCATGCCTGCACGATTTGTTGCATGCTCCAAACTGAAATTTTCATCAGAGACTTTTTATGAGTTTTTTGTACAAAGAAATTCATATGAAATCTCATCACCGACATATACAATTATGTCAGTAAGCCACCTAATTTCTCCCATTTCCTGTCTAAAATCTCAATCACACCAACTCCATTGATGCCACAAGAACAACCAGCATACAAAGCACTACCACCATCGTCAATCACCTATGTGCATTTTACTCCTGAAAATTGAATCCCTATCCTTATCAACCATGGTTACCATCCTTGCGACCATTATCAACAGCCACGTTCGCAACACCACAAGCTGTTGATTTGCAGATCACTGTTAGCATAGATGCTGTTTAGATGGTCTCCTCTCTTCAGATGTAGCTGGCCGACATAGAGCCATAGGGAGGGTTTAAGGCCATTCGGTGCGTGTGCTAAAATAGTTGCCTACAGCAGAATGCTTCGGCGTTCTCAAAGGTGATTGGTTTCGATAGGCAGTTGGGTCATATGTAAAAAGGAAAATTTGTGAAGGGTAAACTTGGAATTGAAAATGTACCAGAGAAAAAACTTGGAAGTGCCGCTTTTATTATAGTAGATAGACACCTTGTCCTAAGATGTTTGCTGATTTTTGTTAGTTGACTATTTTTTGTATGTCTTAGGACTTATGATATGCTGTTTTGGTATATGTATAGGGTTGTCCATCAACTCTTGGAGCAAATCGCAAGTGTCAGGATTTCTTTGAAAGAGTTCCCACGAGAGAGAAACATGTCAAAGCACTTTTCACGGAGAAAGTAATTCAAAAGATTGAAAACGATAGTGGCTGCAAAATCAAAGTAGAGGAGAAATTTATCATTGTAAGTGGCAAGGATAGGTTGATTTTGGCAAAAGGCGTGGATGCTGTGCACAAAGTTAAAGAAGAGGGTGAAAAAAAGGGTACCTCTGGTTCCCACATGAGCAGATCTAGGTCGCCTAAGCGGAGAAGCCCTGTTATCTCAAGGTTTAGACGCTCTGATTCTCAGAGGTCTATTCCGAGCACACGCAATCCATCCCAGCTCCAACCAAGGTTTGCCAGACAGGATAAGGTTGTGGAAGACTCTGTTCGTGGTGATCTGCGAAAAATGGCAAGGGGTTCCCCACAAGGTAGGGACAGCATAGGATACATTTATGGCCTCAATAGGAAGCTGGTAATCCCATGCTCGTAGCTTGTCAGTCCCTACAAATTTCTGCCAGTTCTATTTTTATTCATTTTATTCCTTTGTGAATTTAAATAATGCTGCTTGTTGCTTGTGATTTTGTTTGCAGCAAGAGGTAAGTTCTTATGTTCAAGCATTTTGTGTTCGATTCTGAAGTTACTTTCGTGGGTGGGTCTGAATTGATCGGATGGTTTCCAAAAAGAAATTATTTACTGAAAGTATGTCCAGACTTGTTTGCTTCAGATGGGTTCACTAAGAGAATTTAAGATAGATTGCGTAGTTAAAGCTGCCATCTATGTTAGACATCTGAAATCGAAGTGCTTAACACACACTTCCTTTGGTGAAGCTTATGGTTATGATGGAGCTAGAGGTCGTTCAAGCCATTCAAAATCTCCGGCACGCCTTCCATATGTAGGCAACTCCTATAATTCATATGATGGTCATAGTCAAAGCATGGGGGCCTGCGGGGCTGATGGATGGGATACTGAAAGGCAAGGATCTGACATGCAATCTGGCCGTAATTTTGAGCACCCTGCCTTGACACAGACTTTAGAGGAATTAGAATTGGAATATAAGAGGGAGGCAATGGAACTTGTAAGAATTCGTGACAAGGAGGAAGATGAAGAGAATTTCAAGCATCGTGAGGTGCGTATATCTATCTTGCAATCCTGTTATTATTTGCTTCAAATGATTAATGGTTTACTTGAGCATGCACAAAACATGCCAGATTTTTTTGAAGAAATCAAGGTTTGGCTTTTCCTCTTTTTTTATATTTTATTTTTAGACTTTGTGTTTTTAGATGATTGATTCTGCTTTCTATAACCTTTGAAATAGTTATAAGGCAATCTCTATTATGGATACAACCATATACCACTTATTTGATTTTCATTATCGTTAAGAATAAATTACTTTTGCCTTCTGTACAAGTTAGTTTGGTTAATAAGGACACCACCACCCCCGCCCCCCCTCTCTTCCCCCGTTTTTTCTCTTGCTGATATTGGAGTTTTATGACTTTAAGGCTTTCAGGGAGATGAGAGAGAATTACATGAAGAAACTGGCTATGCTAAGGGGAAAGCATGCAAAGCAATGGGAAGAGTTTCTTGAACTCGATGTCCAAAGGAGGCAACAACAGGCACCCCAACAAACCTCCGCTTCAGGGTTTGGTAGTTATAAACGACCCAGTTATCCTGATTATGATATCTCTGCGGGCAATGCTCACTATGCTGGAGCTAGTATACCAATGGATTCCAGGGGAAGGTACCCAAACCCTATGGATAATTATGCTTCTTCAAGGCCTCATGACACTTATTGTGATTTCCAGCATCAGAGACGCGAGGATTATGGGAAATCTTATAATCGATACTAAATTGGTACATTGAAGTTAAGTTTGGTGAGTTGTCGTACTCTTCAACCAAGCTAAGAAATATGAAACTTACCGTTGTCTTCTTTTGATTTGTTAAGTTTAAGCATTTGGGTAAGATTTGAAATTTTTTCGACGTGGTTTTTAAGGTTCAAGGGTGGGATACAATCCTAAATAGCATTTGACTATTCTAGAATGTAAAATACACAGTTTTTAGTGCGCGGAAGGGTGCAGGTTCTGTGAATTTGGTAGGGTTTTCGTTGTTGGGGGTGGCGATGGTGGTGAAGTTGTCTTTTTGGGTATTCTATTTGCTTTTGCTTGAACTACATTAGCTTAAATTTTCACTTGAAAAATTTTCAGGATCCAGTTGTTCGGGTAGAAGTAATGCACATGGCAGTCCCAAATTTAGGTGAGTATGTCAATCATGTTTGTGAACTTGAGAACAACATTGCTAAAAAGCTAATTGTAAGAGTGCAGTAGTTTTCTTTGCAACTTTATGGTTTTGTTCTTCCTTTGGAACATCATCATTGTGAACAAAAAAGTGTGGACGGTTTTTTTTGTTTTTTGGTGCCAGTAGACATGGTTTTGGCTCATCTGCAAAGGCTAGTAATTTCCGACAGTGGCTACTTAAAAGTGGATTTACATGGTGTGGACTAGCATTTGACAATTTTTTGGTGCAGCTAATCTAGGTTAGAAATAGAAGTGCATTGTTTTTCCTGTCCTGTTCCTATCGTGGTAGCACAACTAAGCCTGTTTATTGTGGGCACTGGGCACACAGCTCGAGATCTACAAGATATGAATGCCATGGTGTCTGTAGCCAGTACAAGTCACATACGTGTTTGTATGTTTTGATCATGGCGTTGATATTGATATCTCTCAGATTATGTAGTCAAGAATATCTGCAAATTTCAGTGAACATGGTCGGCGATGATGTAATATGATTGGGCATATGACAACTATTGGATTATGACTGAGGGGAGGGCTGGTTTTGTATCTTGGTTTTGGATGTATGTTTATGGGGGTGGGGAGGGCTGACTGAGTTCCTTGCAAAGGACTCTGAGGCACTGTTGTGTTTTCAATTTTTTTTTTCCTTCATAATTACTGAGACGTGAATATCTTGATTTTGGATGTATGCTTAAGTTTTTTTTTTTTAGGCATGGTTCAAAGTGGCTGCTGCAACCGATGATGGCGATAGTGGGTATGGGTTGGGGCTCCCCTCCCTCATTAGGCATGAAAGGATTTAAATTACGTAAATGTTGTGTGGTCATGGTTCACCTTATGGTGGATGAGCCGTCTCAATCAATAAATCAATAAAGTCTTAAGTGATTCAGAAGATTTAGTCTTAATTGTTTTAAAAGAATTCATATGATAAATATTTAACAGCTCTTGAAGAACTATTTATTATATTTTGTGTTGAGTTATTTTATTTATTTTATATGTCTTTCGTTTTATAACAGTAAACTCTTATTAATTTTATGTATAATTGGGTACAGGCCGGGATAGTGTTATTCTTCCCCGCCTTGGCCAGATTGGTTTGGGCTTTCCCACTGCCAACACGAGCCCCTAGGCCCCTTACCCAATTACAACCCAAGCCCTGGCGTTGGGTTGGGAACCCAGCTTGCTAGTTTTTTGGGGCCATCTCTAGTACCTTTTGGTAGGGTCTTTTTTAATTTTCCCATCCAACCTAGATAAATTAGTTTTGAGGCATAAAAGAAGAAAATAAATGGCTGATATGGAAGCTGTCACTGGATACGTGCAATGGTGTCGTGGGTGATGCCTGAATTTATCTTCTCAATTTTCATTGTCTGAAAATGAAATCGTGTTGAAATGCTAGGGGTGCTATTGTCCAAGGGGGGATCCATTAATAAAAAACTGTAGCAGATGTAGTAAAGGGGTACATGTTCGTTGAAAGAAATAAGGAAAATGCTAGCATGTGATTGTCGATTTTAGCCACCTCCTCACCAGCTCAAGCACTTCCCAATAAATAAACAAAGGGGTTCAATGAACGGAAGGCCCCTGTTTTCTAGGGGATCAGAAAACAAAGAGTCAAAAGCTTGGATGTCTTAGTCTGGTGAATGCACCCACATCAGCTTCCACGGAGACACACATATATACACATACGCATACTGACATACATCATAGTTAGAGAGAGAGAGAGAGAGAGAGAGAGAGAGAGAGAGAGATGCATGGAACGAACAAACACTTCGTCTTCTTTGCAGGTGAAATCATAGAAACAGCAGTAGGTGACAAGGCTTCCATGGCAGATGACTGGCTGAGCAATATCCGATCCACTCACAGTGGACAACAGATTGTAGTAGGCTTGGACTGCAAATTTAGGCCTCACCCCATAAGATCAATGACTAGCAAAATCGCTACCTTACAGCTATGTGTAGGCACCAAGTGTCTCATACCTCAACTACTCTACATGAACCATCTTCCCCAATCTGTCAAGAGTTTTCTTGCTGACCCCAATATCACTTTCGTTGGTGTTGAGATTCGTGACAGTACAGTGAAGCTATGGAACGATTATTAACTCTTTTGCAGTAAAAAGGTTGATATACGTGTACTAGCAAAGATATGGTTCCCAATTAGCTTCCACGGAAAACCTAGTTTGAGAGCTCTTGCATATGAGTTGGCTGGGCTTGGTATGTTGAAGACAAAGAAGCCATACAAGTGTGATTGGGAATCGAGGATTCTTCATAAGCAGCTGATTGAGCATGCTTGCATTGATGCTTATGCATCTTATAGGATTGCACACAAGTTGCTCCAGGAGATGTGATGGCTTCTTTGCGTTCATAATTGTTGTTCATCTTTTGGCTTACATTATCAGCTATCTGTAGCTACCAATTCGCTTCCTCTGTTGCATGCCCATCATTTTTGGGAGTTCTGATGAAACCAGTTGCATGGGTTTTCTCATCATTCATGGTTTTACCGACATTGTTCTTTGAACACGTGGATTTAAAAGAACAAACAGTGGTTCTCTCTTGAGTCAATGTTTTAGCAAGTAACAAGAACCCCCTTGGATGAAACCTCGCGCACAGTGAGAGCGACTGGATCACTTCTGATTCTTTTGTTTAAGGGATTTTGCAAAAAGGGTGGAGAGAAAATGTTATTTAAGCAGTCCTTCCTATATGTTTCCCACGGGAAAAAAATGTTTCATAGTTTCGTGACACATCCAGCGACGTTGAAGAATATCTTGTGAAGAAATCTTATATAAAACTGGTCTTCCACCAAAAAAAACAAACAACACTTTGCCTCAATTATTTGGATAAAATTCCATCCATAAAAATTTAGAGTCAGCACTGCAAATTGATGGGAAACAATGCAGAATTAGCTGGGTCTTCCTTTCAAGTCTAGCCATGCCCACGCACAAAATATGTTTTATAACTACGAGTGTTGTAGATATATATATATATATATATAGAGCAAAAACATTGTCTCCTTGCCGGTTGGTTAGCATTTTCAAGAAATTGAAGAATCCACATCTTCTTGATGGATGCACGACCTTTCATGCCCAATATGAGACCGATTGACACGAGGAGGGGGGGCTATAGTTTCATAAAAAGAGGTTGTGGATTTAGCAGCTTTTGCGCTTTTATTGAATGTATATTTGTGTTCCATCTTTCCCCTTTAATTTCTCACTTGTCATTGGCTTGAAATTTGATCCTTTCATGCCTACTTTGCATGTTCTCTCTCATTTCCTTTCTTTTCATTTCCCTTCCATAAGTATTAAATAAAACTTAAAGTATCTTATATTTTAAAAATAATACTGTAACATCACGTTACCCCTAGATCTCAAAACTATTTATATCATACTCCTTGGAGTAATCCGGGGCATGATCACTCTTCTGGGTTAAATCATTTTCTTAAACAGGGTAATTATCTATCATCAAAAAAATACAAAAAAGGATAATTATCAATCAGGAGCATGGTCACTCTTCTTGGTTAAATCATTTTCTTAAATAGGATAATTATCTACCGCCTCTACATTCTATGAATTTGGATGATCTCTATTTAGTCCATGAATAAACTATATGCGACCACACTAAATGTGTTACCAAAATTATTCAACAAAAAAAATTGTATTATCATAATTACGTTGATTTACATTAAAACTTATTTCCTTCTAGATCAAATATATTTACTCTCTCTATCTCTATCCCACAAAATTAAAATGACAGGCTTGTTGACTTTGTTTGATCCCTACCAAAAATTGGCTGGTACTTTCCATAATAAAAAAAATGGCAATTAGGCAACTAAGGCATGTAAGTTAACTTGATTTAACATACTATAAAAATTTGAAGGGTTTTGTTAACATATGCCTTTTAAGGCACATCTTAAGTAAATTTTATTTTGTTATACAAAGCATTAAAAATAAAACAAAATTGTTCATGCATCTTTTAAGAAAATTTGAGTGATTAACTTTCAAACTTATAAATAATGAAAGAAGGATCTTGCTAACATGTGTCTTTAAAGACTAATTAATATAATGGATGTCATAAAAAATATAAACTACAAGGAAGCCATTCATGTAAGAGTTATAAATGAAATAACATATGACATAATGCCTTCCTTTTTCAATACAACTACCGAAATGAGTAGATTTGAAATTCAAATTCTTGTAATTTGTCTCAAGCACCCTTGGGACATCATTAATATTAATAAATAAGATATTTTAATTCAAAGCTTTGTATGACAAACTTAATAATAAATTCAAAATTATATGGTTTATAATACAACTCTTTTAGTTTTTATCCTAAAAATACATTTACAAATACTTATATATATAGACACACATATAGATACATAATGCATGACTTTTTATTTTTATATTTGTTTAATTATATTACTATATCAATTTATTTCGATGGTAAATCCCGGAGAATCATAATACATCAAATCTAATTGGATTGCATTATGAAAATTTCTAGGACCTTTGATTCTTGCAATATTAGTTTCGTTTGACCTTGGTAATGAAGACTGCATTTATATTGGAGACCATATACTTCATAATATATAAACGCAACCTATCCTAGCTTGAAGTTCCGTCCGAGCTTGTGCTATCGTTTCAATTACTAGCTGAAAAAACACACAAAAAGAATGAAGAAATCTCTCACCATCACCATGACAGGAACGTCATTCCTTCTTTCTATCCTCTTCACTCTAACCTACCATTCAGAAGCCGATTTAATTGATGAAACCTGCAAGAAAACTCAGTATCCGGATCTTTGTCTTTCGACTCTAAGAGCAAACCCCAGCAGCGCAGGTGCGGATGTCAAAGGGCTCGCTCGTATCATGCTTGAAGCCGCACTTTCCGATGCGAAAGCTACACTCGTTAAAGTGAAGAATTTACTCGAGCAAACAAGCGATCCTGTTCTCAAAGAGTGTTTCACCATTTGCAACTCGCAGTATGAATCAGCTCTCGAAGATATCAATAATGCCATTCAAAAAGTGGGGTCAGATAACTTTTCAGCCGGAGTTGCCGCAGATGCGGCCATTGACGATGCTAGGACTTGTGAAGAGGCTTTCACAACTGATGGACCGATTAAGCGTCCATCACCATTAACCGATATGAATACTGCAGTGAGGCAAATAGTTGCAACTGCTGAGGGAATCATAAATGCTCTCGGTTGATTTCTTCTGTGTAAACCAGTTTCTGTCTTCAATTAATTAATAAATAACGGAATTTACCATTCTTATGTTCCTCCCCCACCCCACTCGGCCACTTCTCAAAGTACGGTTGGCGATCTTTGTAAGTAAATTGATCAAACTGGATTTTAAACTTTTTAAACTAACGCGTCCTGTGTATGATTGACCCATATCCGACAATACCAAACAGATCTTTACCCAAAATGGAGGTCAATTTAGTTAATTAAATAAAATTCAAATCCCTCTTATATCATATAATCAATTAATTAATTAATTAATTAAAATATACAACGGCCAGTAAATTCTTTAATTTTTTTCGAAAACATTAAGATCTTAGCACGTTATATGTACGTGTTATGTATTGCATATTTCATATCAATATTCATTACATAACATAGCTATGTTACTGATTTGAATCTTTTAATGACAATAAATTAGCTTTCTTGACAGCCCTTGTTGAAGGCAATGTTAAATATATATATATAGAAGTACATAGAATTATATCAATCGAATGCATATAACATTTATAGTGATAAACTTCAAATGATACATTGAAATGCACTAATAACGATTATAAAACAATGGATATAACCATTCAATGTGGGAAATTAATTTCTCTCTCTCTTTTTCTTTCTCAATTTGTTTTTAATAAGAATGGGCTACAAGTCAGGGTAGCCGATTGGTACTCTTGACCCTTTAACCTAAATGAGGACAACTTTCCATTCTTATTTTTTTGGGTAAACTACAGACGGTTATTATTGCATCTCAAAAACAAAAAGGAAAAGATTAATACTTTTAAATTGTTAAAAGAGGGTAAAAAAGTGGTTAATTACACCAAGACCTTGTCAATTATGATTATTTTTATTTTATACCCTTCATCTACAAAATGCTACATTTACATCCCCTTGATGTTTTCATGAATATCAATATCACCCTAATGTTTGGCATATGTAAGGATATATGGATCGAACTAACTCATGTGATTTGCACATCCTTAGATTTGCTTTTCTTATTTCCAAAATACCCTTTTTATACCAAGACCATTTTCTACACAAACTAACCCAACTTTCTCACTAAGCAAAAAAAACTCCCCTAACTTTCCCTATTTTTTAAAATATAAATGTTACTATGCCAACAACAAGTCCTATTAAGACTACCAAAGCCTTCTAGTCCAACTGCCGTTAGTTTGAGCCCAAACTTCATCCTAATGCATCATCCTTTCCAAGCTAATGACAATGGAGAAGATTGCCATTAGTTTGAGCCCAAACTTGATCCAACTTGATCCTGATGCATCATCCTTTCCAAGCTAATGACAACGGAGAAGATTGCCGTTAGTTTGAGCCCAAACTTCATCCTAATGCATCATCCTTTCCAAGCTAATGCCCAAACTTCATCCTAGTGCATCATCCTTTCCAAACTAATGACAACGAAGAAGATTGCTGTTAGTTTGAGCCCAAACTTCATCCTAATGCATCATCCTTTCCAAGCTAATGACAACAGAGAAGATTGCCGTTAGTTTGAGCCCAAACTTCATCCTAATGCATCATCTTTTCCAAGCTAATGACAACGGAGAAGACAAACTAGAAAGGGATGGGATTGTTAAAAATTTATAGTAAAAGACACATTTTGTGTAATAATTTTAGTATTTATTAATAATTTAGTTATTCCATTTTAATGAGAATCTGTGTACGCAATATTTGCCTTGTGTTATTTATTTAATAATTATGCATGCGTGTCTCTTTATTTTATATAATAGATGATTTGGTGTGTAAAGTACAGTTTACACATGGAAGATTAGATTATCAGTTCTTATGTAATATAAGCTTATAGTTCATAGTCTTAGATAAAATTGGGTACACTATCAGTAGTACTGTAACGCAAGTTTTAATAGATCTGTCTTAATTATGGGGAATGATATAATTCCAATTACTTGCACTGGTATACTTTGTGTGTATTAAACAGAACCGTGTTGAGGTGATTATTTTTATATTTACTGTATAAAATAATTAATACCTCATGATTATTATGAGTATTTATACTTGTAATTCTAATATAATAAATAGACACTTGCATATAATATTTATTGTTTTGATTTACAAAGAGTGAAATTTTTTATAAATCAATAAATTTAATGAGTTGAATAATAACATTATGTGTATGATAAATATTAATTATTGATGAAATTCACGTCCCGATATAGGGATTGATGATACTCCCTTGAGGAAGTTTATGAGTTTTGATTATTTCAAACCCTGCAAGTAGATTATGAATTCGACATATTAAATAAGTTAAGCGGAAGGTCTCAAGAAATTAAATAAGTTTATTAAATCTAATTGTTAGTAATTTGATTTAATAAACATGTATCTGTGATCTTAACGTGGAGAGATAAATAAGCATTTAATAATATGAAACTCAAAATATAATTTGCAATATGACAGGAAGTACAATTATAATTTATTAGTAGTAAATATGAATTAATCCTGATTAAATTAAGAGCCCTTATTTGCGTAGAAAATCCTAGTTATACTAATCATATAGTCGTTGTTGTAACCTTTATATATACGCACTTTAAAAGTAACTAGGATTATACTTACTCATAATTAAGAGATACACGTTTTTGTGAGAGAAAGAAATCTTTGCAACTACGAGCCTACTCTCTCTAAAGTAAGGCGTGTAGAAGAAATACAACAGAAATTCAAAGGTCGAGTTCGAACAATTGAATCTTTCTTGTTACTATTGCTTGCTGTTCAAGATCAAAAGAGAGGGATATCAAAATTCATATTTGATGCTATTTCGAGATCAAACTAGAGAGATCTTGAATGTATGATTCTAATCATGCAGATTAGTCTTTGTTAATCAGATCAAAATTTTTGGTATTGTGCGTATACACTATAGCCAAGTCGTGAAAATTTTGCAATCCCCTACAGTTGAGGCTGACAAAAATATAAGCTTTTTAGCTCTAAATTGGGCATCTTGGATTAAAGGGTTGGCAATCTTGTATAGAGGAGACCCCAAAAAAAATATGGGAATGATACCAAGTTGCAGATTGTTCTACACCAAAATCCTCATCAGATTGTCAATTGAAAGCCTAACTCATTGAAGTTTCAAACAAATAATTGGACCCTTCCAATTAGGAAGTCGCTACCTTCGACCAAAAAATTTCAACTTTTGGGCGGGAGATTTGGGCAATAAGAGTGGTTGGTAAATGTGTTGTACGACTGTGTGTGTTAGGGGCGGGGATTAGGTGGTGGTAGAAAGAGCAGGGGGAGGAGACGGCAATGGTGTGCAGTGGAAGGGGAGGACTACGGAGATAGAAACGGTGTACAATGGAGGGGAAAGGACATAGCGGCGGTACAATGTAGAAGGAGGAGGAGATGGTAATGATATGGCTGAAGGAGGAGATCGCTGCGATGTGAGAAGTATGGAGATGGCAACAGTGTGGCTGCAAGGGGAGGAAATCACGGCAATGTGGGGTAGAAGGAGAATGATATGTTGGTGGTAGAATTGGTACCTAGTGGTTGAGTTGTTAGGATGGCGAGCTGGTGGCGTTTGGCGGTGGAGAAAAAGGGGAGAAGATGGGAAGGTGAGAGAGTTGACTAAAAAAATTAAAGGGTAGAAGTGTAATTCCAGTCTCTGTTAATGGTGCTAGTTTAGGTGAGATGTTTTATACAACAGTGGTGTAAATATAACATTTTGCAAATGAGTGGGTTAAAGTCAAAATTGACTATAGTTGATGGGGTCTTAATGTAATTAATTCTAAAAAGGACTAATGAATATTAAAGCAAACTTCAATGTCTACTTCCATTGTTGCTCGATAAATCTCAGGGAATTTTATGTGAAATGAATATAGATTGCATCATTAGTTTTATGGGTAAGCAACCATTTTATCCCTTCTTGTCTCATATTTTAATGTTATTTTTGAATTTTGATTTTTTTTTTATTTTGACCCTTTAACTTTTAAAAGAAAATTAATATGATCCATCATTTTAAAATAAGATAGAAAAATTAAAAATTAATTACACTTGACCCTTTTAACTATGATTTAGTTTTACTTTCCACGGTAAACTAAAAGTCCTTATATTTTACTCCTAAATTATGATAATTTAAGTTTATATTAACACTATTGACAAAAAATAAATAAATACGTTAAACACTCGTGATATTTTTGATTAGATATGATATACAATTTTTGTTCCTAATTAACAAATGCATAGTTTAAAAAAATTTCTTAATATTTTCAGGGCTAAGAATTGGTGGTCCATAAAAATAAGATTTTAATGGATCGTTTTGACTATTTTCTTAGTCATTTTGAGATAATTTATAATATTTTATAGCCATGAAATTATATTTTTTTCTCTTTGTTTTAGAAATTAATATAAAACTTTGACTAAACAAATTTCTAATTTTAAATTTTATGATAGTGAAAATTTAACTATCCAAAAGTTTGATCCTACGCAAAAGATTGTTTACCCTAATTTTATTTAATCCTACTATTGAAGACCTTGCACGCATTTGTAAAATAAATGCAAAATTTAATAAAGAAAATAAAAAAAGCTAACAATTATTTATTCATCCTACAATGTATTTGTAAAGGTAATGGTATACAATTAAAAATTTTATATAAAATAATGTAGTTAGAATTATAGTTGTCGGAAACTCATTTGAGGGGGGGGGGGGGGGGGGGGGGGGGGGGGGGGGGGGGGAGAAATGCGTTTCTCCAAAAATGCGCTTTCAATATCTATACGAAACTCATTTCAAAATTTTAGACAAACATTTCGGAAACAATTAGAAAATGTTTTAACGAAAATATTTGAAAAACTTAGGGAAAACGCTTGGAAAGTTTTAAATATTAATTTTATACATTTTTTTCCTTAAGTTCTAATTAGGTATTTATGAAATTATTCATGTAGATTTTCACTAAGTTCTTCAAAAGTCTTCATTAAGTTTTTAAAGGTCTTCACTAAGTTTCTTAAAAGTTTATTTTGAGTTTCGCGAAAGTTTCTTGATAAGATTCCTATAA
Source organism: Euryodendron excelsum (assembly GCA_033060915.1). Classification (NCBI taxonomy): domain Eukaryota; kingdom Viridiplantae; phylum Streptophyta; class Magnoliopsida; order Ericales; family Pentaphylacaceae; genus Euryodendron; species Euryodendron excelsum. The sequence goes on along the minus strand of CM065380.1, from coordinate 937,277 downwards.
ATTGTTCAATAGCTTGTCGTTTTTTGTATCCCCTACATTTTTTGGATATGCTTTTTGTTTCCGTTTTCCTTAACGTTTCTCATTTTGATAACTATAGTTGGAACCCAAATTTATCAAAACAGAAACAAAAAAAAAAAATTAAAGGTGAGAAAAAAGAAAATAAAATGAAATATTATTTTTGTTCTAGTATTAAACTTTGAGAAGAAATGAGTAAAAAATTGTGACATGTGATTTTTTATTATATTAGAATAATTTGATATTTGAGGAAAGAAAAGAGAGAAAAAAAAATTGTCTTCCTTTGTTTGATTCAAATTTAGGAAGGAAGAGAAGATAAAGTTGTTTTCTTTACTTTTATTTTGAATTTCAAACAAGGGAAACTAATTTTTTTTTTTTTACTTTTCTCTCATTTTGTTTGCATGATAATAAAGGAAAAAAAATACTTTCTCTTCATTTCCTTTCTCTATTTTTTTTTTTTTTCCTTCTACAAGTACCAAACAGACCTAATCAGAATGGAGAACCTGTTAATAAAAATTGGTAAGTGTAAATAATAATATGAAATAACCTTTACTAATAGAAGAAAAGTTTCATAGCCGCACGCGCGATGCTTGATGGGATTCTGTTACTTTGGAATAAAGGTTGAAATATGCTTTAAAAGAGGGAATAGAGTGATTTTTTTTGCCCCATAAAGGTCGAAATGTGTTTCTATATAACTTTCTTTGTCGCTGCTGATGAGTTTTATTTTCTCTTTTCCTTTTTCTATAAATCATATGGATTCTGATAATTTTTTTCGGTTTTGTTATTGAAAAAAGATTTTTTTGTTTTATTGTTAGAAGAACTGAGTCTTTTGTGCCTCGATATTTAAGGTGTTCGTCGGTTCTGTCGTGATCCAATTCCTGCATTTGAGTGGGAGCCTTCGCAACGGGGGAGTCTTAATCAATGGAAATTATTCGAAGCTGATGAAGGTAAGGTCGGCGACTCTCAGATTTTTCTGTTTGGGATTAACTTTTGAATTTTGTCAATGAAGGATGATTTGGACAGAAATGAAAACTGTATATATTATCAAAGATTGGCTAAAAATCTGGTAATGCCAATGATTGGCATTCCCTAACAAAATTCGCCAGAAGTGGAAATTAATAAAAATGTTGTCGTTTGACTGAAGAAAGTCAGAATTTTCAAATTAATATCGGCAAAAAAGGCCCTAGAAAGGCAAAAACAATACCTCCAAACTTGATTGAGGGTTCAGCGAGGATAAGGACTATTTGTTTTTTTGATAAGTGAATCTACTACTTAGAAACTGCCAAAATTGGGGGAGTCCTGTATAGACAACTAACAAAAGGCTGCCTATACATCTACAGTCATGAGCGAGGAAAATGTAAAAAAATTAAGTGTTCTAATTTTTTTCAATTTATGAAATCAAGATTCATGGTAGTAGAAACTGCTCTACCATATTTGTCACGATTTGCCCCTGAATAGGTCGATTTACTTCTTTTGAAAAGGGCTCCAAGTTGTTTTCTTACACTTGAAATTCTACACCAGAAGGCCCTTCTCATTGTTACGGGTGTGTTGGTTACGTGATTAGGAGTATTTAAGTTGGGATTATTTGAGAATTTTTGATGTTTCATAGGCATTCGATATGAATTGCTTGCTTTTTCTTATATATCCGCGCCACTTGGATTGGAATCCATTTGTCAACTGTATTGCCATTTCAGAAACTTTTCATTATTATGATGTGGCTCTGCCCCTACTGCCTGCAATATTTATCATCTATTTGCTGTGGCAATAGTTCTTCCATTGGAGAAATATGTCCTTAGATCATAGAGGTTTTGGCTTGTTTGCTAGGAAAGACTCAAGGAGGAGAATGTTGAAGGGTTAGAAAATGTTCATTTCTTTAGGAAAATAAACAACATAAGCCTTACCACATTTTCATTATTCTTTCCGAGATTTTATTAGTTCATTGTATTTGTTCTTTTGCTTGCCGTACGTTCCCACAGAAAGCCTCTCTTATATGAAAAATCTGATTATCAAGACAACACTATGAAGAAACTAATGGTTCAATATAGGATTTTTAGGGGAGAAAGAAACGAAAAGACATTTTAGGGACTTAAATTGCCTATGTATAGTATGGAAAGCATAATTTTTTTGGCACCTTGATGTAGGCTAAGTTTTGGATTTCATAGTTATGATAGCAATGTGAGGAGTGTATAGTTTTTGTGGCCTTTTGTTGTTTTGGCATGGATGTGGTTTCATCCCTTGATGCTTCTTAATGCATTTTCAACTTACTAATTTGAAAAAAAGGTAAGGATGACATCTTGCATCTCATGATCCCACTCTTTCTAATATTAGAATGCCTAACTAAGAAGTACAAATACTTTTAAGAGGGTGCCGTGTTCACATCAAACACACACTTGTCGGCCTTCCTGATATGTATCTGACACACATGCAAATGTGTCATATTACTTTTTTAATTTTTCAGAATAATGCACGCATTGAACACTTTGGTGACATAGGTGTCCATTGCTTGGACATGCGTGTCTGTCATTTGGGACATACATGAAACACATTATAAATTTAAAGAAAATAATAAAATTAAAACGTGGATTTATACCTATTAATCCCTATTTCTTTAATTTTTTAGTTTTAGGAATTTTAAACCCCCAATTTCAAATTGTTTAGATTTTAAGACTTTTTGTTTACACTTATTTTGTAGAACGTGAACAACAATTTTAATTATTTTGAAATATTCAATATAAATGTATTTGTAATGTAAATAAAGAAATATTTATTTTTAAATTGATGTGTGGCATGTTTGTGTTGTGTCATATTTGTGTCTTGCGTCTGTATCCATGCTTCTATGTTGACTATTTGTAGAGAAGCTATGCAGAAGACTCATATATAAATAACACTGATGTTTATAGTAGACAATAATTATGCAATATTCTATGGATTCCATATCGTTCTTTCACTAGGAAATCAAAAGCATGTTCTTTTCTTTCTTGATTCCCACATCTCCCATTTGGTATACCCCTTATGTGGGCTTTGATGATCCACAAGGTTAATCTTGTCTAAATTGGTGGTCCATGGACTTGCAACATTGTCTGGCTGCTATTAGTTTCTTTATTAGTTTTGGAGGGGAATTGATCTGACTAGTTGGAGGTTCCAAAAACTACAATTGAATGTGGACACCAGTATCACTTGAATTAAGGCCAAAGGTATGCAAAAATTATTATTATTAATTTTTTTTTGTTGAGGTATGCAAAAACTAAGTTTGAACTAGTAGAATCGCATAAGATATGAAGCTCAAAACTAAGCTCTAGAAAGTAGCAAAATAAGTCTACTATGTAATACCTAAATTTGAAATTTCAATTTCTCAAAACCTCTCTTAAAACGAATATTACAACCCTATGTAGCCTACATACAACCAGTCAATGACTACAGACACATGGCTTTACATGCAGCTTCCTATTGACGTGTCACACATGCAAGCACTATACCAAGAAGCCACCTCAATGACAAGCTGTCACAAGTAACTTTCAAGCACTCACGTCCAATGGATGTTACTTCAGAAGTTACAACTATGAAAACTTAAAAAATGCAGCTTTTTAAAGAATCCAGCTCTTTAAAATCCATTTCTTCCCTTTTGCGAAGTAGAGTAGACTACATTTCAACCAAAATAAATATTATATCTTCGTCACATCAACTCCCTCCACATTAGAAGCCACCTCAATGACAAGCTGCTCACAAGTAGCTTACAAGAAGCCAGCTCAATGACAAGCTTCTCACAAGTAGCTTACAAGCACCCGCCTCCAAGGGATGTTGCCTCAAAAGTTACAACTATGGAAACTTAAAAATGCTGCTTTTTAAAGAAAATCCAGCCCTTAATCTCTTTCTTCCCTTTTTGCAAAGTAGAGTAGACCACTTTTTCAACCACACATAATTTTGGATCTTCATCACATCAATTCCCCCCATGCTAGAGAAAACTTGACATCGTGTTTTGTAATGGAGGAGCACAATGAGTTTAAATCTTTAGTCCTGGTTGTAGGAGTTGAATTTAGGCAATGTTCTTTTGATTTCGCCATCTTTGTGGGAAGCAATAATTATGATATTGAGGAATTTATTCTTGCAGATAAATGGAAAAATTCTTCTGGTATGATGAAATGAACCTGGAGGGTAGCAATGTTGGCAATTTGCTTTGGGACACCAAAATTTACATCTCTTGCTACTATGACGTTAACAACCTCAAATTTGATTTTGTGCTCATCTTTTGTATGTTTCTTGCCAATTGCATCAACCACGACCATTGCCTTCTCAATTTCACTCTGTTGGCTGACATGGTGAGCATTTGCATAATCTCCAGTTGATGTCCGACTTAGAAGAATGGCCATCATATCTTTGTATATGCAAGTGTTTTGATCTCCTCACTTTGGACTAGAGTCTTAGCATCAAGTTCTATGTTACTTGCCATGTTGAAGATGATAATTGCAAAGGAGAGTGTAGATCATAGTTTTAGCTCTAATGCCAAAATTGCTATAGGTGTTGGACCTAAAAGTACTCTCAAAGGTAAACCCTAATAAGACTCGAATCAAGGTCAAAGGGATTGAAAAATCAGGTTTAGAATATTTATGCAAAATCTGACATACGCTATAGGGCTCAAAACCAAGCCTAAAATGTAACAAAATATGGCTACAATGAAATTCCAAAATCTGAAATTTTGATTCCTTGAAACTTTTCTCAAAACAAAGATTATGGCGTTATATATAGCTAGCTAAGGAGGTCACTTCCTGGTACCTAATGGAGAAACTATAAAATAACAATAAGGCGACAAAGGATAAACATGCATTTACTTAATAACAAGCAACTGACACATGGCATACATGCGACAATCATTGACTGCTGTGTGTGGTATTGTATATGGGTTGAGTGGTCAAACCTGGTAAAGGGAGACCCTCTGGGAAGTTACGGCAACTGCTATAAGGCGGAGGACCATCGGAGGTGGTAAAGAGATAGTTGAGGTGGTCTTAGGAAGAGAGAGAGTGGCAATATCCTAAGGGAGCTAGAGAGGCTTGTGGAGAGATTCTTAATCGTTCAAATGTGTTGGTGATATACATATATATATATATATATACGATGATCTTGCTATTGAAGGGAGGGGTCCCTTTTATATAGGCGAGGGAGGCTCTCGGGGATTGGTTTCTTGACCTGTAAGCTGCAAGTGTTTAGGTCTGAGAGCTGGTTCCACGAGGGCCGATATTTCAAATGTCAACTCTGTGACGTGATCCCCTCAGAGTGGTAGAGATTTGGCTAGGTGTCCGCGGTCAGCTTTCATTAAATGATTTTCTTGTCTTGCTCTGATAGCATGATTTGGTAGAGATCTTTCTCTCTGTAAGACTAGTCAAGGGGCCAAGGTCCTCGAGGGGCCCTTCGAGGATGAGGCTTCTCAACAAACTCTCAACTCTAGCCTCCAATCTACTTGTCTCCTGATAATCCCACGCGAAGGTTACCCTGAGAGGGTAACTTAGGTCCTGTTCCTAACCTAGGTTATGGAGATATACTTATGTGGAGAATCATAACCAAGTGTGGAGGGATAGCCCAAAGAAGAGGGCGCTCGGCCGAGAGATTCTACGGCCGTGCCAAGTGGAGGTCGTGGGCGAGATTCCCTCGATTGCGCCGAGAGAAATACCTCGAGGTCAAGTATGAAGGGGTGGCCCAAAGCAGAGGGCCCTTAGCCGAGAGGTTCTGTGGCCGTGCTAGGAGGTGCCAAGCTTGAGAGGCCCTTTTTAGTGTGGCGAGGTGTCCTAATTTAGAGGAAGCACTCTTCGCGCAATCCTCGGTGGGCGATGTTACCTTAGTCTATGTGTCGCCTCGACGGGCTGCCACGTGGGACCGAGTGTATGGAGAGAGAGGCATCAAGGCGCCTAAGTGTCTTACTCCGTAGGAGGTTTGGACACATGTACCTACAACTATCAAGTGACACATGGCTTTACATAGAACCACCTATTGACCTGTGTCCTACATGTAGCCATCCCTCCAAAAGTGACAAACTACTTACGAGCAGCCACCTCAATGACAAGTTGCTCACAAGTAGCTTCCAGCCTTGCAAGCACCCAGCTCCATGGGAGGTTACTCACAACTGCGGGGGGACCGGGGGGGGTCCGGCCACCGGGCCGGGGGGGGGGGGGGCGCGATGGTGGGGAGAGCCTAATCATACAACTTAATTAAATGAAAATCCAACTCTTTAAAATTCCCATTTTCATCCCTTTCAACAAAGTAGTGTGGTTCACTTTTCGCACTAGAAATAACTTTGGATCTTGATCACATAGGAATGGTCCTTACCTATGCAAGCTAATATCCTTTTGCTTAGGAAAGTTTGATTTGTCAATAGCCTCAAAAAAGTATAATGCTTTATGTGAACTTTACAATTGCCAGCAATTTGCTTCACCCTAAAACAAATAACTGTCCATATTAACCTGGTGGATAATAGAAGAGGGGGGTTCTTGTGAAACTCTCACGACATGAGGTGAACCAAAGGAAATCTGGCTACTTTGCTAATTATATGTAATTCTTGAGAGCAAAACATGGAATTGTGTGAATGGGAGTTGTGGTATAGAAGTGTATTATTAATAACTACCTTCCTAGGAAGAGCAATTAGTGATCATTAATAGCTCTTTGAATCTTCTGCTCTCAATGTGTCTAGGTTCAACAATCATGGTACTGCTCCACTATAGTTTACTCAAGTATACCATGAAATCTAGCAAAGATGAAGAGAGGAAGAAAGTCCAGGGGAGACAAACTGACACAATGCACAATAGAGTGAGGAACAGGGGGTAATTGCATTGTGCTCCTTTGGCACACACCTGTTCTGAAACAAGGTAGTACTGAAATAAGGTATATATGTTTACAAACAGAAAGCTGATGGACTCTTTGGCCATTAGGTAGAGGAGAAGTGTTCTGTGGTCCCTCCTGAATATCCCTATTCAAAGTAGTATTTGACTAAATGAGTGTAGCTGATACGTGAATGTTGAAATGGATGAATTATGAATGGATGAATTCATGATATGGAGCTAGTTGCACCCGTTGGAGATAAAATGAAGGAAAATCAGCTAAGAGGGTTTTGGTTATGTCCAATGAAGACCAATATTTGTGCAGTAACGACTAATGGCATTGGTCACATTGAGGACAATACTAAGGCACGGGGATGGTTTGAGGTGGTCAGCTTAGACATTAGCATGTGGTTTAACTAAAGCTATGGCGCTTGATTGAGTGAAATGGCAAGAGAGGATTCATGTAGTGACCCAAATGGTTGGACAAGGCTTTGTTGAAATGAGAAGTGTTGTTGCTTGGGGAGGGGCTGAATATTTCATCCTCCTATATAACTGGTATTCGTTATTTTTAGAAACATCACAAATGAAAGCCATGTGTTTAAGAAGGGCTTATAATACGTGTACCAATTTGAGGGAGATCATTACTAGTGTTAACAGCCCGTACGAGGAGCTTTGGGGGGGGGGGGGGGGGGGGGGGGAATATACTTGAAGGATTGGGCATTCAAGTAAAACTCAGGAAATATATTAATATTTAGACATTCTAGAATTTTGATTGGAATCAATTGTAATTGTTTTTCCCATCTTATCATTTGTGCTAGTCCGTTTAATTTAATAGGGTTGATGATACTATTAGAGGAGTGAGGAACTAATTTGGAATTGATGTTTTGGTTGTTGTTATAATGAGGGAGATCAAGAAAAGGATGCTACCCTCCAAGATCATTGCATCTTGGATTGAAGTGCTCGGCTCAAATGGGTATCTAGTTTTAGGGAGAAAAGGAGGGGTTCATATGAGAGGTCAATTTTAAGGTGACAATAGTATGTATATCTTTAGGCCAAAATAGGGTGTCCCTCATTCTCATCCTAACATGTTCAAAATATGCCATTTCCCAATAAGAGCTTTGTAAGGAGACATCACATTGCCTGCCCCAGACCCTTTGGTCATATTACAAAATTGATTCTACTTCAGCAGATTATTGATCTATTTTTCTTGCTGCAAGTGCACTTATAACAGAAAATCCTTTGCTAATAGGACTTTTATCAGGGAGTTTGAATATGGACATAAAATAAATATTGACATTCACAAGGGTTGATTTGATGAGCTCATCCACAGCTTTGGTTTTCCATGTATGAATCATGTTAACTGGATAATAAAGCCATATCACATTCAAGAGGTAGGCAACAAGATAAAGATGTGTTGCTCAATATGGTGTTTGATTACATATTCTCTAGTTATACAAAGAAAGTACCAGTGCAAGTGATTGAGTGGATAATAAAAGTTTACAGTAGATCAAGAAAAAATGGAATTCCTATCAATGGAATCCATTTGTCCCCTACAATGAAATTTCTGACTGTAAACTTAGCTGCTTCTGTGGAGCTATTGATTACCATTGCCCATTGTACTCTGCTTTCAGTACTAGCCCCGGGTCCTCTGTTCTCATACTCTGCATAGTAAACTCTGTCCAGACTGCGGCCTTTCCATTCTAGCCAACCCTTGGGATCAACTACATCATCAAGGAAGCTCTGCATGATGATTGTCCTTGAGAAATTTCCCCATGGCCTGCCCAAAAATGTTTTAAATTTCAAACTCTGTTGGCGTAAGTCCTGTGCAGCTTTTATAGTGCAATTTTGGATGATTATACCACTTCTTCCATCTTGGGATTCTCTTTTTTGTGCTGTTATTGTGTTTGTCTGCAAGTCAAGAGCCCTGTGTGCATAGATTATACAATTTTGAAAGACTACGGTTCCATCCCCGAAGATAAAATCCACTGTGCCATAGATTTCGCAATCTCTGAAGAACTGAATTCCTTTTTTGGTGTACAGGGTATCTTGATACCCTTGGAAACGGCATCTGAAGAAGGCTGAATGGTCTGCTTCATTTCTTAACGCTACAGCCTGGTTCTTGTATGGTCCAGCTGTGTTCTGAAAGGTTATATCCTGTGCAACAAAGCCTTGACCTTCTATCCCTATAAATGAAGGAAAGGAAAAATATCTTAGTCTACTGTTGAAACAAGAATGGCATTTGAATGATACCTGAGGCTTGCATCAGTACATTTTCTACTTGATGTACCATAATGACCAGTAAGGTTATGGAAGCCCTGCTTGATCCTTGAATATATCATTTTATTTGCAAAAATGTCACATCCATGCACAGGGCTTCCAGGATGATGGTTTTTTTTTTTTTTTGTCATTTGATTTCTCAGTTCTTGTGGATTGGACATTCTGAGCGAAGTCCACATGGCTTGTTTTCATTAGCAATGGGCATAAGGATTTGAAATCTGGAAGATTTAACCAGTCTGGATCAATAGATTTCAAGTGACATAAAATAGGGTGTTATTTCCCTATCCACTAGCTGTCAGCTCCCAAGAAAAGGCACATTCACATGCCATAGTCCTTACTTAAGTTTCAGTCAAAACCCTAAACTAATTTAACCTCGATTGTGTGGGTGTGTGTTTGTTTTAATCAAAAGAGATTTATTTTGTCTTGTTACCACTGTCAGTACCCAGTGCTACATGCAAATATGAAATATGTCATATACATACAAACCTCTTAGTGCATATAAATTTTGTAAATTCAACTTAAAGGATAAATGAGTGAACTGACCTACAGTTGCTGTATCATATGTCCGGCTACCTCCGCCGTTGCTCTTGTTGCCTGATATTATTGTCTTTTCCATTCCATCTCCAATGAGTGCAACATTCGTCTTCGTTTTTCCAATAAGTATATTCTCGGTGTACAAACCTTCTCTGACCCTTATGTAGTATCGTTTGCCACTGTAGTTTGGAGCATTGAGGATGGCATCACTTAATGTTTTGTAGTCCCCCGACCCGTCTTGTGCCACTGTAACGTCAGTTGGCATTATCTGGCCTTGTGAACTCCAGCAGAGAATTATCATCACGGTGAGGGCCACCAGTTTGTTTTTTTGTGTGGACGGGTAGTATGCTTCGTACATCTTTAAAGTTTTGTTTCAAAGAAGTTAATCAATAGAAGCATGCACACTGTTTTTTGGGGTTTGATATTTGTTCTTGAGACCTGCACTATAAAGAACTGTTTTAGGAATCTCAAAGAGATGTTTATGATAGTGTTGTGTAGTGACATTCCTAGAACTAATTACAGTGTTTCTTTTTTTATTTTTCTGAATCATTTTGATATCCTGTAAGACTAGTTAAAAGTAAGTGCTTCAATTTCTTTGTCCACGAACTAAACACATATTATGTCCAAGTTACTCTATGACACCTCGGTACCAAAAGAATAGCAAATCTGTTACTGTGATTGTCATGGTAATTTTAACGTCTAGCCTATTCGGTTCAGTCTAGCTTTTGCTTTGCAAAGCCTATAAAACAACACTATTTAAATTGTGGCGTTGTTTTTTTAAAAAAAAAGTGAGAAGGTTGGTTGAATATTTTTCTAGAGATTTAAGTAGAAACTAAAATTTGAGTTCAATTCATTCTTAGTTCTATTACTCTAATTCGTTCTATTACTTTACTGTAACAATAGTGAAGCCTAATTGCAAATCCAATCTCTTGTTATACTTATGGATATTAATACTATTTATGATTTTGTCATATAGATATACGGTAGCATACTTTTTTAAAGAATTTTGCAGTCACTATAAATTTTTCTTTAACTTCTTCCACCCCCCTTGAATTCTATCCATCTTTACCCTCTCGTTCTCTTCTCCCTTCCTCTTCTATCTTTTACAATCACATCCATATAAATTCCCTCCATATGAATCGTGTACGAATCATTCCCGATTTCACAAATGTATTGATCTACCCTTCTCTGTTTCTTAATTCACTCCTGTGAAGAAGTGTAATTTATTTCTTCAGTATAAAGTTTTCTTTTCTCACAGGCTACGAAGATCACAAAGAACAACAGAAAAAAAGAAAAAAAAAAGTAACTTAAGACTATCCAATGAACAAGAAGTATATTATCTTCATTGACAGATCTAAAAAGCATAAGCAAAATATTGCATCAGAAAGTAAAGTAAAGTGGAGATTGAGCAGACCTAATTCTTCCGACTGTCTTGAAGAAGTGAAGCCTCCTCCTCGGGTGGTTACTGATTAAGCAGACTGAGGGACAGCAGCTGAAATGCAGATATACCAAGAAATTAGAAGGTTGGTTGAATTCTATGGATTTAAGTAGAAACTAAAATTGGAGTTCAATTCATTCTGAGTTCTATTACTCTAATTCGTTAGGTTATTACATCGACTATACTTTACTGTAACAATAGTGAAGCCTAATTCCCAATCCAATCTCTTATTATACTTATGGATATTAATACTATTTATCATTTTGTAAAATAGATACGATAGCATATTTTTTTAATGAATTTTGCAATCACTGTAAACTTTTCTTTAACTTCTTCCATGCCCCTTAAATTCTACCCATCTTTACCCTCTCGTTCTCTCCTCTCTTCCTCTTCTATCTTTTACAATCGCATTGATATAAATTCCCTCCATATGAATTGCATACGAATCACTTCCAATTTCACATGTGTATTGATCTACCCTTCTCTGTTTCTTAATTCACTCCTGTGAAGAAGTGTAGAAAAATAAATTTCGTTAGAATAGAGTTTTCTTTTCTCATAGGCTAAAAAGATAATAAATAACAACGGTAAAAAAACAAAAAAACAAAAAGCAACTTAAGACTAAGACTAATGAACAAGAAGTATATATTTTCATTGACTGATCTAAAGAGCATAAACAAAAATATTGCATCAGAAACTAAAGTAAGGTGGATATTGAACAGAGCTAATTATTGCAACTGTCTTGAAGAAGTGAAGCCTCTACCTCTGATGGTTACTGATTAAGCAGACTGCTGAAATGCAGATATACCAAAATGGGTCCTCCTCCCATTTCCTCCTCCAACTTCTAACTGGTGGATTCCGCCAAGAAATATGAAACTTCAACGAGGGGATTCCATTAAGCTTGTTTTCATGTCGTTTGAAAAAATTGAAGTTAAGGGTATTTTTAGGTGATTGACTTTTGGAGAAAATGACCAGGCACCTCATGGGTCTTAAGGGTTTAGCTATGAGGAAGTTGATACCTTAGAAAGAAAGTGTTAAGCTGGGGCTAATAGAAAGAACCCTTTCAAGAAAAGGACAATGTGCCTATGGAAGATCGTCACAGGCCAAGTTTGCTCACAAGAAATTGGCGCATTTGGTAACTCTTTAAGAAGTAGCTCAAAGCATTTTAGAAATAGTGATTATGGTGATGAGGCTTTTGCTTTCCTAGTGAATAGATGAATATGCATCACACCATTCGATATTGAAATTGTGTATGTGAACTCTCTCTGAATTTGGAACTTACTATTTTTTTTTTCCCTTTATTTCATGTGGGGAATGGACAAAAGAATCCAGCGGGTATTATTGCATCACTTTGACATCATTTGATTTGTTGAAAAATAACACTTTCATAAGGGAAAGAGTGTCTACGAGCATTTTCTTACTTGGGGATCGATTGAGAAATTAAGGAGAAGAGGAAATATATGCATTCTGAGGTTTACTTTTACTGAGTATGAGCATCTGAAAGTTCATGGAAGTTTAGTGAGCTAAGGAACAGAATGCTAATATACTATGGGGTATTAGGGGTCTAAATTATGCAGCCTTTGAAGGCTACAACCCATATGTGAACTCTGTTTCCACATCCTACTATATTCCAATGGGACGCTTATTCTTAATACGCCAGACAAACCAAATGAGAGAGTTTTCCTTTTCACTTGATTTGGCAGCTAAGAGTGGAGAAAAGAAATAAATTCCTTTCTAAGAATTTAGCTCAATAGCTATATAGGCTATGCATTAATCGGTTTCATGCTTTAAATGGGGAGTGTATTTTTTTTTTTATCTTTTTTTCTTTTGTGGAAAGGTAATATCTTTATTATAGCATGAGTTTAGTTACACCATATATTATGCAGTTGAAAGTAACGCATACCTGAACCATAAATCTGTAGAAATCTCATTATGTGCAGCCCCATGATATTCAGATTGGTAATGTAGCTAATTTTTCTTTTAGGAGTTCCTCTGATATGAATTATGGAGGGGTGTTACTTTGTCCTGATTGTCTTATTTTGGCTTATTTACATGTGCCTTCACATGTCATCGACATAAAGGAGTGGGTAGTTTGTAGGTAAAACTAGAAAGGGTTCAGGAGTATAGATGGGGCTGAATTTGGATAAAATTCTGCAAATTGACATTGTATATAGACAATTGAGTTGGCCACATGCTTAGTGAGAGAATAAATATTTATGCTTTGAGTGAATTTGTCAACTCTGAGGCCCTTGCAGCTCCATGATCATCTCAGGGTGGTGGTCAAGTGGGGCATGCAAAAACTTCGGATATCTTAGAGCCTCCACTTGAAAGGTTAAAATGCCGTTGTCCAATGGCCTTGTTAAGCATCTTATGGATGGACTTGGGGAATTTGGCAAGTTTTCTTCGAAAGTTCTTCAGATGTTGACCGTTTTAACATTTTAACTGCAGAGTAACAAAAAACTTGGGGTTTGCTAACCAACTGAGGTGATTCATCAGGTAGTTGATATGTTCTCATATGTGGTAAGATTTTTTTTTTTAAAAGTCTTCAGTGTTGAATTATGACCCATATTTCTAAGTTTTCCAGTGTAAATTTGCTTTTTTACCTCATATGTTCTCCTATGTAGTAAGATTTTTTTTTTTTTTTTCTGAAGTCTTCAGTGTTGAAATGTGACCCATAATTTGAAGTTTTCCAGTATAAATTTGTTTTTTTATGACGTATATTAAGATTTTTTTTTTTTTTAAAAGTCTTCAGTGTATGACCCATATTTTTAAGTTTACAGTATAAATTTGTTTTATTACCACATAAGATCTCATATGTGGTAACATTTTTTTTTTTAAAAGTCTTCAGTGTTGAATTATGACCCATGTTTTTAAGTTTTCCAGTATAAATTTGTCTTTAAAATTTTTCTTAAAGTCTCCATACTACTGCCGATATTTTTCCAAAAAAATCCTGAATCATGAATTATTTGGATGCAGAGTAATTTCCCAATGCCACAATTGTCACTTAGCTTGGGAAGGCCTTATCGTGTCTCGGCAAGCTTGAGGAACAAGTTTCATTTAATTGCCTATTGTGAAAGCAGTTAATGAAGGGCCTTGACTGATTTGTCGATTGTTAGGGTCGGAAAAGCATTCCATAGTCTGTAGATATATATGGAGCTAGCTAGGTCTAAGGAATTTGAGGAATTCAATGTACCCAGCTACCTTCTACATTTCCTTATTCCTGTTTGTTCAAAGTTTGTGATGCAAAACCTTTCATGTTGTCGCTCTGTATACAAATAGTTCACACACAATGCCATTGATGGATCCTTAACAAAGCCCATCCCTGCTAATGTACTTATAACTATTTTCTCTTCCCCAGTCCAGTTTACTCCTCGTTCCTCAGCTTCTGTGCTGAGTATTGTGTTCACAAAATGGATTATTAGTATGCATGCCCAATCTTAATAATGTTATGACTCAGAAACATAGTGCTGATCGGTGGCAATAAATGGTCAGGTCTAAACCTTTGACCCTTCCAGGTTTTGTCACTTTGTAGTACTGCTGAGCCGACTATGGGCTTTTTGAAGTCGGGTCCAACCTATGACCTTTGTGTTGTTGTCAACGTCTTACATAGGGAGGAGGAGGAGGAGAATAAGAACACTGCATTGTTCTTTCCCTAACCAATCCAAGCACTTCGCGTTTCAGATCCCGTGGATATTGCCATTCACCGTTGTGGATTAAGGGTAACCCATCACATTAATCTTCCAGGGGAGGGAGACCTTCCACTTTGATAGAGGACATGAAAGATCGTACTGGTGGTTGTCATGTGTATGATAATACCAAATTATCTCTCTTTACAACGCGCCGCCAAATGCTAGACCATAAAAATTAGTTGATGAAATATGATGAAAGAAATTTTTCACAGGCATCTCATCTCACTTGATTAGGGGTGGACAATGGTCGGGCCGAGTCTATACTAAGAAATATTTTCATTGAACTTAAAATTAAATCTCAAGTCTGCTCAATTAAAAAAATGCATTATGAAATTGTCTAATAAATAATTTAACCCAAAATTTGTCTAATAAATAATTTTCTTATCCAAAAATTGTCTTAAGTAATATAAAATTTAAATACATATATATATATAGTAAAACATAATATATTATTTTATATATATTTTGGGCAGAGCTGGGCTTGAAATACAATTATCCACCCCACCAATTAATAGAATCGGATCTAAAGAAATTTTCAAGCTTGATAAATTGTGGGCGAGCTTGGGCGGGCCATTGAGACTAATGAGGGATCCAAATATTCACTTAATTCACATAAATAAAATATACCTAACAAAAAGTACCCAATCGACCGTGCCCATTGTGGTTTTAGGTACGTCATACAGAAGTTTATTTCAATGCACAGTAATGCTTATATATATATATATATATGAGCTTTCCCAGCAACACTCGAGGCCTGAAGGTGACCATTAACAGCATAAAACTCGAGGTTGGGTGACCATGTGGGGGACTGAGGTGGGTGACCAGTTTGTACCAAAAAATATATATATATATATATAAATCATGCCTTCTGCTGTTCTGGTTGGGATTTTTCCCAAAATAATTAAATTTGAATAGGTATTTTTCGAAATAATAAAAATTAAAATTTTATTCTCAATCTAAGGTAAAATGCACATTGAAAGCGCATTTTTTTTAAAAAAACGCAATCTAAAATTGCGTTTTCTAACGGCTAAAAAAAAACAAAAAAATAAAAAAAACCCAACTTGTGATTGTGTTTCTGAGAAAACGCAGTTTGTGGTGCGTTTAATTTTCAGCCTCACATGTTGTCCATCTTTGCCAATCATAAGCATTATTATATTTTCTAGTTCAGACATTTTTAATTGCAATGGTAAACTGCAAAATGTCTGGCATTTCATGCTGTATCTGGAGATCTTACATTCAAATCAATTTGTATGGGAATGAATTGGCGGCCTGATTCAACCATATGTTGCACTGGATCTCTCCCTTGGCTATGTCTCATCGAAGGCTCTTGTGAAGGACTAGCGGTGTCTCTGGTAGGCCGATATTGTGACATACTACTTGACCCAATGCCATAATCAACAAATGAACCTTGGTGACCACTTTACTGCGTGCTTTGCAAATAAAATGGGTTACCATATTGGTTAAATTGTTTTGAATATGGCACACTATGGCCAACAGAGTCCTATCCCAACATCAACATCGTCGAGAAGTTTCACGCTGTTGACGTATCTCTCTCAGTCGATAGAGTCCTGCCACACACCCGAATGTCACCCCATATTCGATCCGCTGCAGTATCTACATCAACAACTGCACTCTCTACTTTGATGTACAGCTCGATGCATTCCATCCATGGCTTTTTTTGTGGTAGCCATAAGGCAATTTACAATGTCCGATCATCTTTGATCACAATTTCTTATATTTGGTTGAACCCCTTTCATTACTAACTGGAAATCTGCATATAATTTTCAGCCTCACATGTTGTACATCTTTGCCAATCATAGGTATTATTATATTTTCTAGTTCAGACATTTTTAACTACAATGGTAAACTGCAAAATGTATGGCATTCCATGCTGTACACAATCCCTTCATCACGATCTTTAATTATTTCACCACCCCAATACAACACGACCGTTGTTTCATCCATTCTTGCGCCTATTAAACAATAATTAAACAGATTCTAATTTATTCCAGCTATTTCATTGGTAATTATCATGGCATTTGCAGCATATCATAATATTTTATTACTAATTAATAACACATTTTTTAATTTAATTATTTTACTCATACATATTGAACTAAAAAAATCTATTAGTTTAGTTTTTTTTTTTGGATCCTATAACCTTTTTTCTTAATTTATTAGTTTAGTTTTTTTTTTTTTTTTGTTTTTTGGATCCTATAATTTTTTAGTTCACTGAATATTATTTAGTACAAATAATTTTCCTAATGAAAATTTACACATTTCTTAAATTAAGGCCACATACTAATTTTGTAAAAAATGAATTTTCCTCAAATTTATATTTTATGGTAATTTCGTAATTATTTTTGTAATACATGTTTTTAGCATATCATAATATTTTATTACTAATTAATAATATATTTTTTAATTTAATTATTTTTCTCATACATATTGAACTAAAAAAATCTATTAGTTTAGTTTTTTTTTTTTTTTTTTGTATCCTATAACCTTTTTTTCTTAATTTATTAGTTTATTTATTTATTTTTTTTGGATCCTACAATTTTTTAGTTCACTAAATATTATTTAGTACAAATAATTTTTCTAATAAATATTTATACACATTTCTTAAATTAAGGCCACATACTAATTTCATAAAAAAATATATTTTCTTAAATTTATAGTGAAAAAATTATATTTTATGGTAATTTCGTAATTTTTTTTGTAATAAATTTTTTTTTAGCATATCATAATATTTTATTACTAATTAATAATATATTTTTTAATTTAATTATTTTACTCATACATATTGAACTAAAAAAATCTATTAGTTTAGTTTTTTTTTTTTTTTTTTGGATCCTATAACCTTTTTTTAAGAATATTACAATATTTTCTTACTAATTCATAACATATTTTTTTAATTTAATTATTTTACTTATACATATTTTACTAAAAAAATTTATTAGTTTAGTTTTTTTTTTTTTTTTTTGGATCCTATAACTAAATATTCACTGAATATTATTTAGTACAAATAATTTTCGTAATAAATATTTTTATACACATTTCTTAATTTCATGGCATCCTACTTACTAACCAATCTATTTTTTTAGTTAATTAGTTTAACTTCTTTTTTTTTTTTTTTGGATCCTATAATCTATTTTCTTCTTTGGATTGGAACTTTTTTATAGTAACAAAATAATTAAATTAAGGCTATAATTATTTTTTTTTATATTTCTTTTTTATGAATAGAATGTTATCTAAAAAACAAGTGGATAATGAATAGTAAAGAACAATTATTTTGAACAATAGATATGTTTCACATCCAACTAGAGTAATTAGTAACCTCTTCATTTCAAAATGGTAGTTCCAAAAAAATATATTTCTAATTATTTTCATAATAAATTTTTTTTAGCATATCATAATATTTTATTACTAATTAATAACATATTTTTTAATTTAATTATTTTAATAATACATATTGAACTAAAAAAATCTATTAGTTTAGTTTATTTTTGTTGGATCCTATAACCTTTGTTCTTAATTTATTAGTTTAGTTTATTTTTTTTGGATGCTACAATTTTTTAGTTTACTGAATATTATTTAGTACAAATAATGTTTCTAATAAATATTTATACACATTTCTTAATTTCTTGGCATCCTACTTACTAACCAATCTATTTTTTTAGTTAATTAGTTTAGCTTCTTTTTTTTTTTTTTTGGATCCTATAACCTTTTTTCTTCTTTGGATTGGAACTTTTTTATAGTAACAAAATAAATAAATTAAGGCCACACACTAATTTTGTAAAAAAAAATGTATATTTTCCTTAAATTTATAGTTAAAAAATTATATTTTATGGTAATTTCGTAATTATTTTCGTAAATAAATCTTTTTTAGCATATCATAATATTTTATTACTAATTAATATCATATTTTTTAAAATTTAATTATTTTACTCATACATATTGAACTAAAAAAAATCTATTAGTTTAGGTTTTTTTTTTTTTTTTTTGGGATCCTATAACCATTTTTAACATATTATAATATTTTCTTACTAACTGATAACATATTTTTTACTAACCAACTAACATAAATAAATCACATATTTTTGCCAAATGCCTTTTCCTAAATAACATAAATAAACAAATAACATATTTTTCCTAACCAATGTAGTGCGACCCAAGTAATATCTAGCTTACTAACATAAATAAATAAATTATTTTACCAATGAAAATAATTAACTAACCTGTTTTTTGCAAAATAACGGAGGCCTTTTTCAAAGCAGCACGAACAACAAATATGGCTATAAATAAAATAATAAAAAGTTAGTAATCTATGAATTATATAATAAAATAATTATATTTTTACCATTATTATTTTACTACTACATCATAACATATACTATTATATATATCACATACGATAGAGAATAAGGGAAAAAAATTAGAGTTAGAAATTACCTGGTAGAATTTACAAGAAAGATGATCCTTGTTGATTGACCAGTAGAGAGAAGCAAAACAAAGAGAATATGGGGTGAGAAATAGAGAGGTGAAGGGGAAAGAGAACTGGGTGAAGGAGAAAGGGTGAAGTTGGGTGAAAAGAAAAAAATTTGGGTGGTCCGTGAAATAGCCACAAAGTGATTTGCAGCCACAAAGTGATTCGCAAATGAAGAATGAAGGAATATGTAGCCAAAGTGAAAATGCAAGTGTTAGTTGCGTTTCTGACAGTTGCGTTTTGTCAGAAATGCAATTGTGCGTTTTGTCAAAAACGCAACTGTCACGGGCGGCAAAAAAAAAACAGAAACGCAATTCGTAAAGTTTGCAGTTTGTTGATTTTCTCAAAAAAAAAAAACGCAACTCAGAGTTACGTTTTCTAAAAAAAAAACACACTCTCAATAAACATTTTTTCTTAAATTGGAAATAAAATTTTAATTTTTGTTATTTCGAAAAACACCTTTTCAAATTTAATTGTTTTGGTAAAAAACCCGTTCTTGTTTTGATGGTCTAGACGCCTGAGTTGAGACAGTCATTTATAGTCTTTGGTCTTGCCAACTGATTATTTCTATGCCGTGCAACTTTTCCATGGAGGCCACAGTTGTGGGGGCTTATTGCATGAAATGTAATTTATAATCGATGGGAGGGTATATATTAGTAATAATGATTATATACATGACACTGTGGGACTTATAATTGATGGAGGGTATATATTAGTAATAATGATTATATATATGGCACTGTGAGACTTATTCACCTCTGTGTTTAAATTAAAAATTTAGTGATAAAAAATAAAAGGAAATAAAAAATAAAAATACACTTTCATTTGGTTCTATTTCCATCACTTTTTCCTTTTCTTTTACTTTTCCCTTGGTAAATTTATGTTTTAAACACAACATTACATTTTGCTATTATAATGACAAGTGTAATGCTCGTTGTTTCTTCTATATAATCAGCTGATGTGTGGGGGTTGTGCGTTTGCCTGTTCTAATGAAAATTTATACTAATCTTGTGGATATTGGAAGATCCTTGCTTGAAAAAAAAATTCACAGGGACGTAAGATGTTTTTTCATTATCCATTTGTGAGTTCTCTCTCCTAATATCACTACAAAGGAATCATTCTGGTGGATGGCAGATGTGCTCATATGGAACCTTTTATAATTGGTGCTCGGGATCTGTGGTATTTCAAATTCATATTGCCCAAGAAGATATGGATTTCTCTATCGATTGCATATGGTTTTCTGTATGGTATTCTATATCTCTCATTGTTCAAGAAGACACGAGTGTCTGTATTCTATATTCTTTATAAATCATGCAAGAAGATCTGAATTTCTCTACCAGTTTCTTATGTGGTGATATTCAAATTAATGATTTTCTCAACGTATATCTATATGAAAGCTGACATTTCTATGGCATTTTTTGGATCCGGCAAGAAGGAACTACATCTACTCATTATTTTGAGTATAACGGCAAGTTGACATATGACATCACTATGAAGCGTATTCTCCACATTAATATTTTATATGAAAGGGGATAAGCCTAGGCCCATAAAGAGTCACCTAGGAAAGTAATTCATCTATGATTGAGATTGAATATTTTATATGAAAGGGGATAAGCCTAGGCCCATAAAGAGTCACCTAGGAAAGTAATCCATCTATGATTGAGATTTCCATAAAGGAGCTTCAACGGGTAAAAAGCAATTCATACTACATAACTCATCCCAATATAATTATATTACGAGACACTAAAGATATTCTTTTGCTCATCCCTAAGACGGTTGTGATTTGCAAAAATGAACGTTCCTGGTTGATGTCCTCTCTGTGTAGACTTTTTATTGAGATGTTGAAACGTTATCTTATTAGCTCATTAGGTGTTAACCCGTACAATGCACGGGAAGTAATCACATCTCGCTTATGGAATGACAATCTGATGCCTTTAATTGAGAAACATATCATATAAAATATAGAGTTTGATGTGGCTATTTTAAGAGATGTTTATCTATGTAGTTGAACCATAATTAAAAAAGTATTATTTTATGTCTAACTAATTATATTAATTTAAATTATATAAATTCTTTCCTATATATATGTTCAGTATTTGTATATATAGAGGTGTATATCATTGTTTAATAACAAACTATTATTTGAGATAATCTATTGAGAAATTGTATATGAGATAATTTGTAGAAACTTAATTGGTTAAGACTTCATCTTTAAATAAGAAACTTTATTGGTTAAGACTTCATACTTAAATTGAAAGCTTTGTTAGTTCACAATAAAATTTTTGGGCCATTTAAGAATTTTATTGATCAAAAAGAGTTTTTATTGGTAGATTAACATAATTCTTTTCAAAATAGGATTCCTGTAACAAATAGGAAACTTAATCGGATTAGTATAATTAAGCAGAGTATCTAAATGTTACCAAACACAACTCATATACATCTTTACGTATAAAATAATTGATAAGCATATTTATTCATTGTCTTTGTGACGTGACATTTAAAAAATATAAAAGAGTTTAGAGAGCCATGTAAGCGACACTTAGAAGAGAAGCAAAATATAAGGGCAAAAACAATTTATATATATATATACAGGCAGTGAACCCGTGTTATGCACGGAATGGAAATAATATATACTAAAGATAAAATTTTTATGAAAAAAAATTATTAACTAATATTATGATTGCACTAAATTATAATAGTCAATATAGTCTTAAAATAAAAAAAAAACATTAACTGCCATTAAGAAACTAATTTTTTAGTGTGAACTTTCTAATTTTTTTTTATCTCAAAATCTTGCTGAGGGACTACATTAATCCAATGAATAAGTTATACATTTTAAATGATTTATTTAATTAAATACATTTAATAGTGCACATATAACTACATAAAACTGATAATCTACTTAAAAAATAAGTAGAAGGCAAAGTTTTCTATATTGAGGGGGGTTTGATTTAGCTAGGTTACTTGAGTTTTAGTAAATTTTTTTTAATAATTATGAGTAGAAGGCAAAGTTTTCTATATTTCATGGTTAGAATGAGACATATAATATTCATGTTTAGGTGGACAGCTTGACAAAAAATTCAGTCAGCAACCAATTGCTTAATATATAGTATAGATAGATTTATCTTTTTTAAAAAAATTAAAGGGGATTTGAATAGGAAATTCCTCAATTTTCAATTAAACAAATAAGTTTCTAAAATTATAAGGGAAGAACCTAAGAAAATTTAAAATAAGAATTCTAATGTCTTGGACTCTATGTAAAACTTTCAAAATAACATGAGATTTTAGTAAAGGTATATTAATCATTAAAAAAAGTAAAAGTTTTTATGGTTAAACCTATACTATTATGATTCATGTACTATTAGTAATTTAAAATTTTAAAAAACTAAAAAAATTGGATTGGGTTTTCAACATCACAGGTTTAACAACATATTGCTATAGTATAGATATAGCTATAAATGCACATTATGTTAATCTGAATAACATAAAAAATATGTCAAAACTTATAATTAAAATGATAAGTGTTATTTTAATGTTACCAAAATTTTAATTTTCAATAATTTTAAGGGAGTGAGTTTATTAAATATATTATAGTTTGAATTATGAAAGAGATTTTAGAGAATATTTTAGGAAAGTATGATAAAATTATATTTTTTTAAACCAATCAAATTATAACAATGTTATTTTAATATTACCAAAAATTTAACTTTTAAAAATTTAAAGGGAGTAACTTTAGGAAATATATAATAGGAATTAAAGCTCCATCTACATACTATATATAACACTATTGGTGAGAGTTTTTAAGCTAACCAATCAAAATGCAACATGTAATATTTTAATATTACAAAAAATAAAAAAATGGTAAAAATTGGATTGGGAGTTTAAGGTTCAAAGACTTTCTAACCTATTACTATAATATATAGTGTATATATATATATATATATGATGCCCAGCGCCAATTGGCTATCAAGTCACTCTTTTTTGTGTCAATGCATTTGAATGATGAACGAGGAATACATTCTTAGGGTATAGACAGGACATATTGTCATTTATTACATGTAATATATAAAATACATATTGCCACAATATATACTTAACCACGGATTTGGAAAGTTTTTAGCCAAAGTAACACTCTCCAACAAAATAATTCTCAAAATAATACTCTCTAAAAAATAATTCTCAAACTAATATCTTGACATCAACTTCAAAAGAAATAATTTAAGGATAATTACTTTCTTTCCCCCTTGTGATTTAGGCTAGTTGCACATAAACTCCCTGCATTTTAAGGTGCAATACTTAATCCCCTTGAGTTTTCTTCCAAAGTGAAACTGTTAAAGGAAGTAAAAAAAATAAAAAAATATGAAAAGACAATATTAACCCAACAACTTCAAGAAATTCTACCTTCAAAATCTATTTTTTCCTTTTTTGTCCTCCCCATTTCTTCCTACTCTCCTCCACCCGCCATTGCCCTACACCACCACTGTGTCCCTCACTTTCTGTAAAAATCTTTCTCAATTCTCAACATTCCCCACTTGCTCACAAGTTAGTTCACACATTCATATATACATATACATACAAAAGCAAACAAAAACATACATATATACATTTATAACATATACACACAAACACATAATATCAATCTATTATACCGGAGGTGACGAATCATTGGAGTCAAAATGGATGTACGCGTTTGATTGCGGAAGAGGTGGAAACAATTTTAAAAATTGAGTTGAATTGGAGTTTCAACAAACTAATATAAAATTTTATAAAATGATAAATTAAGTTGACATTAATACAAAATCTTAAAATTTAATTGGAGTGCCAGTTTATAAATTGAATTGGAAGTGGAAACGTTACAAAAATTAAAATTACTCTGAAATTTTTGTCAAGTTTTAATTGAATTGCTTGATTCAAGAATCAACTTTGTGTATGTCTATGTATTTCACTAAACTGATATTAGTGCAAGTCTTTCATCAATATGAATTTGCCGTCAATGTGTTTGATTGCCAAGAAGCAGAAAGAAGAAAAGTGAATAGCTTTTATTGTAAAGCCCAAAAGATTTTAGGGCATTTCCCTAGCTAGGTTTTTTAGTTATCAAAGCAACGATTTGGAATTATATGATTGTCTTCTCTTTTTTTGTCCAAATGGATTGGGGGTTGATGTTAGGATGTTAGTTTGTGAATTATTTTTAAGAAAGTATTAGATAAGGAATTATTTAAAAATATATATCATTTTGGCAAAAAAAACTCCGGATTAAATCCAAAAAGGCGGCAAATTACACTTCCCAAATATCCTTTTCTTTAATAGGAATAGGTATATACCACCTCTACGGTTCTACTTACTTGGATTCTCTCCATTCCTCATGTGAGAATATGTGAGATGTGTTACCAAAATTACTTTAGAATTTATTTCCTTATATAACACAAAAAAGAATCATTTAGTTTTAAGAAACCAATAATAATTAAGCCGACAAAATAAAGGAATGCATTTACTCTTTCTCAAGCTATCCAACGAGTTTAAAATGAGAGGCTTACAGACTTTGTTTGACACCTACCAAAGATTGGCAGCAAGGCACTTTCCATAATCACAATGGCAATTAGGCAACGGAGGCAAATCAAGTGACATACTATAAAAATATGAATATTGTAATATAACTTAGGAGTTTCTTAAGCCATGCACTCGCCAACTCATTCAGAAGTCAGTTGGTTGTGGTATGATCCATTTACAAGAGGAAATAATTAGAAGTTAATTATGGGGATTGCTATCACAATTCACGTGTGAAACGGATAGTATTGTGCCCACTTTTAAGGGCATGTTTGGGTAACGTATGGGATAAAGGTGGGATAAGCTTATTGGATAAACTATCTAGTGTTTTGTTGGCTATACGAGGTGAACGAGAAAATATTCATGTAATGGTGTCATGTGGTATCCTACGTCAATTAAATTATGTTAAATGCATGTATTGCAATCTAACTATTACTTAAAATTGAGGAGAGATTTTCTCCACCTACCTACTAATATGTGCCATGGTGATTAGGGTTTCAACATATACATTTGATATGATTTAATTGATTTGTAATATCATAACAGTAAAATCACGTGACATCACCATTTCATTGAATATTTTCTCGTCGTGAACAAACTAATTTTATTTCTCGGTAAACCACAAAAGAAGGATTTTCAAATCCTTAATAATGAGAAATTATCTAATAGGTCTGGATTGGAATACCACACTGGCGTGATGACATGTGTGCTTGATCTATTAAAAATAAACACACGTTATTATTTATATGTTGATTGACCTAAGTTTTATGATTAAAAAAAAAAAACTTTTCTGACATGTTCATATTTGTTACCCATATAGTTGAGTTGGTAATAAATTTTATAAATTCTTTATTAATTTTTTAGTTGTATAGCATTACCTTTATGTAAAAGTCAGTAGGTATTCCCCATTAAAAAAAAAAGAATATAGGAAATTGAATCTTGACGAAAAATATAGGAATTTGGAAAGAAACCTAATTTTATTTTTTGGTAAGTAAATCCAAGGTAATCTTTTCTTAAAGTGCAATATGATTGCATAACTAAAATCATTTGTTCCCGCTATTGGAGATCGACCATCTGCTTCTATTATATATAAAGGGAACCTATCCTAGCTTCACGTTGGTCAGAACTGCATGGTGCTACTATTCATTTTCTCTTATCGTTTCACTTGCTTTGCTTAAATAATTTGCAGCTGCTGCTGCTTCTCCAATATACGAAAAGAATGAAGATATCTCTCCCCATCACCGTGACAGGAACGTCACTTCTTCTTTCCATCCTTTTCACTCTAACATACCATTCACAAGCCGATTTGATAGATGAAACCTGCAAGAAGACTCAGCTTCCCGATCTTTGCACTTCGACCCTACGATCAGACCCCAGCAGCGCAAGTGCGGATATCAAAGGACTCACCATTATTATGTTTGAAGCCACGCTTGCCAAGGCGAAAGCTACTTTTAATGAAGTGAACAATTTGCTAAAGAACGCAACTGATCCTGCTCTCAAAGAATGTTTCACCATTTGCGCCTCGGAGTATGATTTAGCTCTCGACAATATCTCTACAGCTATCAAGAATGTTGGGTCAGATAACCAAGAAGCCGGAGGTTATGCAGATTCTGTTATTGACGAGGCTCGTACTTGTGAAGAGACATTTGCTGAGGCACCGAATCCGCGCACATCACCCTTAACAGCTATGAATGATGCTGTTCGGCAACTAGCTGCAACTGCTAAGCAAATACTAGGCACACTCGGTTGATACCCTCTTTGTAAACCGATCGATTTCTGTTTTCTTCCTTCCTTTCCAATACTGGATGAATAACTAAACGAATTTAAAACTTCTTACTTCGTTAACACTTCTCGTTTGTTTTGTTGTTATGTATGTTCTGCAACCATTCCTGTGCGGGTAAATAATTATTAAAATGTTCAAATCAGTTGCTATTTTCAGTTTGGCAAGAGCAGGCCCAATTGACTATCAAGTCACCTTTTGTTTGTGTCAAATGCATTTGAATGTTGCACAAGGAACACAACGAGGTTATTGATGAAGGAAACTCAAAGATAGTCAAGGATTTGTATTCAAATTTGAATGCTGAATAAAAAAAATAAAAAAGGCAGCAAATTGTACTACCGAAGTAGGGAATCATAGCGAATGGGAATTTGACCTTTTTGTGGTCACCACTAGAGCATTGAATTAATTGGAATTGGATCATTGAGATCTCTATTTCATAAATCAATGTACCAAATAAACTCATATTAGTTGACATGTCAATTCCTCAATCAATGAAATGGAGGGAGAGGATACTAATCCGAATTGGTTATATCAGACTCCTCGGAGCAATCAGGAGATTCTTCTTGGTTAAATCATTTACTTTAATAGGAATAGTTATATATACCAGCTTTATATGCTACCTATTTGGATTCTTTTTCCATTCCCGCCGCCATGAGGCTATATTACATGTGTTACTAAAATTACAGTAAAAGTAATTTTTTTATATAACATGAATTAATTTTAAGAAAATTAACAATAATAAGCCGGTATATAAAAGAATACAACGAATTTAAAAATGACAGTTGAAGAAACTATGAGGACAGAAGGTGTGTTCTGCATCCAAGTAAAACCTCTTGGTGGATTGAAAGTACTTCTACAATTCGAAAACATTGATGATAAGGATGAAGTCATGCGAAATGGAAGGGATTGGCTAGAAAATTGGTTCTCGACTGTATATAATTGGTCTTATAAAGAGTTTAATACTTTCAGGAAGACATGACTATCAATTGAAGGTGTTCTATTACAAGCATGGAATGCATCCACATTCAGAAAAATCGGCCAACTCTAGGGGAGAGTTATCTCAATCGAAAAAAGAACGGAAAAAATGGAAGATCTTGAGAAGGGTCTTATTCAAATTGAAACAAAAGTTGGAAAAGCCGTTCAGGAATCATGTAGTCTAATGGTGGGCAAATTCAGATTCATGTACAATATCAAAGTTCAGGAAATTAACTATCTCAATTGTCTATGTTACAATTCCTCAGGTGAAACAAATGTTTTTCTTCATCCTTTGATCAGTGACACTGAAGCTTTGTCATCTGATAGCCTTAGTGTCAAGGAAAACAATAGCAAAACTTGGATAATGGAGGCACAACTTCATCTGCAAATGATTCTGAGACAAAGGTTTGTAAAAATCCATGGATGAATCCCTACATCATACTGAGAAGGAAGATAATGATGACGTGGATATGTTGAGCCAGGTGGTTGATTCCAACAGGAGTTTGGAAGCCTCAGTCCAGCACCATCAATTGATTCCATTCAACCACTTACCTGGGAACTATACCTCTCTTAATGAGAAACTATGAATGGGAAATGAGTTGTCGGCTAGGGGGATAGTCTCAAGAGAGGAAGCATGCTCTGGTGAACAATCAAATGCTTGTAGTTACTCAAGTAACTTGAGAAATGATAAGAGCAGTGTTAAAGGATCCATTTAAGACTAGCTCCCCTTTCTCAAAGGATAACAAGGAAAAAGAAATTATTCAAAGCCCATTGAACTTGAGCCCAAAAAGTAGCAACAAAATGATTTAAATGGGCCCATCTTCTGAAATTCAGTTGAAGGTTCCTATGCCCCAGACAGTTTATTCTGGCAAAATGAAGTCTACTTAGTCACTAAGAATCCGAAAAAGGAAGAAGAAGTCTCTCTTGGACATGGGGAAGAGATCTATTATCTCTCAATTAATATCATATTCCAATGCTACCTCAAAGGCTCGTAGTCAGGGTATGGACTCCTCATCTTCTCCTCTTCCTTCATCACTCTCAACTAGTGATTTCCTCAACAGAAACAGAGTAATTCTTAAGGAAATTGATGATCATTGCTCTCAGGAAGCAATCAAAACTATTCAGCTTGGAAAATTGTTGGGCATAAACTTCAAAGGGAATGAAGAAGCTGTCTGTAAAAGATTTAAGGACTTAGAACAGTAGGATTGTCAGGCTCAGTTATCAAAAGGGGGATGAAGGTGTGCAAATTGATGCCACATCCCACTCAAGGTGTTTGTTAAAAGTTGTCAATGAAAGTTTCAACATGGAATGTGAGAGGTCTAGGGAAGGATCAGAAAAAAAGAATGTTAAAAAGATTATTTTAGGGAGGGCAGTTGATATGGTACTTATATAGGAAACTAAATGGAAAACATGTAATGACTCAATGATCAATGCAGTGTGCGGCAAAAGAGATGGCAATTGGGAAATAGCAAATGACAAAGTGATCCTCTATCACCTTTCCAGTTTATTATTGCCTCTGAGGGTCTCAATGTACTTCTCACAAGAGCAAGGTCCTTGTGAATAATTTAAGGCTACTCAATTGGCCCAGATAAGATTGTCATCTCTCATCTGCAGTTTGCAGATGATACTCTCCTCTTTTGCTCTACTAATTTGGAGGAAGTGAAATCCTTAAAAAGGATCTTAAGATGTTTTGAATTACTATTTGGCCTAAGGATTAATTTTCATAAGTAAGTGGTAAGTGGGGTTAGAGTAAATGAGGACTTCTTGTTAAGAGTCATGGACACATTCAAATGTAAGAAGCAAGCCCTTCCACTAAAGTATCTAGATCTTCTAGTAGGGAATAATCCTAGAAATTCTAAGTGCTGGATTAATGTGTTGGAAATAATAAACTTGTGTGGGAAAGAATAAAAAGTAAGTTGGCATTGTGGAAAAGGAGGTATCTCTCAATAGGTGGCAGATTAACCTTGATAAAATCTACTCTGTCAAATCTTCCAATATATTACCTCTCAATGTATAGAGCCCCAATTAAAGTATGCAACGAAATTGATAAACTACAAAAAAAAATTCTTATAGGAGGGCAAGCAAGGTAAAAAAAGGCATCCATTGTGTAAAATGAGAACAAGTTACTTCTGGAAAATCAAATGGAGGTCTTGGCCTAGTTCCAATAAAGGTATTGAATTTGTCTCTTTTAGCAAAGTAGTGGTGAAAATTTGTCAAGGATAGAGATACCTTATGGAGAAATTGTGTCTGCCAAAAGTACAATTGGAATATCATGAATTGGCTGCTTCCAGGGGAGGAAAAGGAAAAACTTTCTATTCTCTTAAGGGACATTGCTTTTTTAAAGGATGATCAGCAACGGTTTTTGGACATATTGAGATCAAATTTAAGGGTGAATGTTGGCTCAGGTTTGAATACACTGTTTTGGAATGAATCATGGGTGACTGATTGCTTTATAAAATCTAAGTTTCCAAGACTTTTTTGTTGACTTTATGCCTTGATTTTGATGATAACAAATCATTATCTTGTTTTTCTAATGAATTTACTTTATGTGTAGAAAATATTTATTAATTCTACTCACACTTTGCTTAATAATGATTATAATAAATGATGTGATTAGAAGATAGTTTTGGAAAGCTTGATGAATGAGTTTGAATGAATTAGAAGTTTCTTTAATCAATCTTACAAGAAGCTGAAGGTACTCTAAGTGATTGACAATCACTGGAAAAAGCAGACAAGCTTTTGGATTGAAGAACTTGAAGATTATTAGAGGAGTTTTACAAAGAATTCATTGAATCAATTTCATCTCGAAGAAATTGAAGGTGTTCTACTTGTCTAAATTTACTTGAAGAATGAGTTTTGAAGACTTGATAACTTGAAGACCTTAGTGGATCAATTGATGAAGCTATTAAAGTGACTAAAGCAATTTGGATCAAGAAACAGATGTGCTGACACCTCTTATGGGAGCTAACACCTTCTGGATGTTTAACCTTGAAGAACTAAAATTAAAGTAGTAAGTGTCGATACCCAATACGAAAGTCAACACCTATAGTTCTAGAGAGCTCAGGTCAAAAAAATATAGCAACAAGTGTCGACACCCTATTGGAGAGTCGACACCTGTAATTCCAGAGAAGTCGGGTAAGAAAAATATAACAGCTAGTATCAACACCCAATACGAGAGTCGGCACCTAAATGACAAATTGAAGAGAATTGAAGAAGCAAGTGTCGACACCCAATATCATAAAGGTCATACACTAGATTTACCAACATTCTCTGTTTTTCTCTGCTATATTCCTTTATTCCACTGCTGTAAGGTTATTGACTAAGCTGTAACTGATACATTTATTTCTTGAGAGTGTACTCACTGTATTAAATCTTTCTTTATTCTTGGATTGGGTTGTAACCTGTAAGTTTTGAGTGGTTCTTGGAACAAAACACTTTGGAATTAAGAATTTAGAGTAAACTTTTGTAAAAGTGAGCTAGCACTTGAAGAAACAACAGGTGTGTAATAGTGAAGTCTTTGCATAGTGGAGGATCCTCTTGAAGGAATCGAGCAAGAGAGGACATAGGCAAAAGATCATTGAACCTCTTTAAAAATCCCGGTGTCCTCTTGCTCTGTTTTACTTATTGCATTGCTATATCTTAATTAATTGCATTAACATAATATCTTGATTGCACTCTTATATTCCATAAGATTATTGTTCCATTGATTATATATGTCTTGTATATTGGTTTTATTGCCATTGAAAAACCTAATTTACCCCCCCCCTCCTGGGTGATTGTTTTGGGCCAAAATTTTTTTGCTCTCAAACCAAAAAGATGCAACAATTTCTGAATTAAAGGCAGCCCCAAATCAATGGAATCTAACATTCAGAAGGAATTTGCTCTCTTGGGAAAAAGAAAATCTTGATGACCTTTCAGCATTGCTCAATTCCAAATTATTTAAAGAGAATGAAAATGACTTTATTCTGTGGATTGTAGATTTTGAAGGCATTTTTTTAGTTCATTCATCCTGTAACTTAATCACTGATGCTGATTCTACACCTAATCCAGTATGGGTATTGGCTATTGAAGACATATGCCCCTAGCAAATTCCAAATTCATGGGTGGTTGGCTCTGCAAAGAAAGATAAAAACTAAAATGTTCCTTCTTAAAAGAAAGATTCTAAATCCAAATGACTACTTGCTTTGTGTTTTTTTGCAATGATAGCTTGGAAGACTATGACCATTTATTGCTCAGATGCAAAACAGCTTGGTTAGCGTGGAGTGATATCTTGAATTGGTGGGGTCTTGAGTAGGTATGCCCTACCTCACTGGAATCTCACTGCATATGGTGGGTGAATCAGAAGCAGAGAAACTTAGGAATGAAAATCTGGGATGCATTTTTTCTGGCTATAGTGTGGAATCCATGGAAGGCAAGAAATGAGGTAATTTTCAATGAGAAAGCCATGACATGGGCTGCCATTGCTAAAAACTCCAAGCAACAGGTTCTATCCTGGATTCAAACAAAACTCAGAGATGGTAACTGACCCGCTTCAAACCTTTTTCATTCAACTGAAGGTGTAAAATTCCTTGACCCCTTCCTGTTGATGTAATATGGTAGTTGGCATAGGTTGTTGTTAGGTTGATCTCTTCTCAGCCTTTTTCTTATTTTGGTTTTGGTTTGTTTGCTCTGATATGCCTTGTTGGCTGGAAAAGCTTTCTCTATCCTTTGTATTCCCCCCTTTATCAATCTAATTCTCCTTGATGTAAATTAACATTTTAGCTTCCTTGATAACTTGTAAATTTGTAATAGATATGGCATATATGCCCTTGGAGGTGAAAAAATCTAAGTTTATTTACAGGTCAGTCGGCCACAAAAAAACAAAAAAAAAAAAAGGATTTCCAAATCTTTGGTAATGAATTGAGGATTGTGAAAATATGTGAAACAGTAAAAGTCGGTAGGTATTTCCCAGTGGAGTTTTATAAAAAAATCAAATAAAAAATGCTGGAAACTGTATCTTGACAAAAAAAAATATGAATATGGAAAGAAACCTAATTCCATTTTTTGGTAAGTAAACTAATGCAAGGGAATCTTTGAGTCTTGAAGTGTAATCATATTGCATAACTAATTAATTTTACTTGGACACCATGTATTCATCTATACTATATATTATAACAAAATGTTTTGAGTTATTTGCTCTTCAAAATTCGAATTCAATTTTAACAAATTTTCAAAATTTTTAAATATTATAATAACACATGTTGCACTTTGATTGGTTTAGAAATTTAATTTTTGAATTTTGCACTTTGATTGCTTTAGAAATTAAAATTTTGACCGCAATAGCAATTTCCTAAAATATAGTTTCCTAAAAAGTAAATACACACCAATTAATCGACCAACATGGTGATATAACCTTTAAATTTATCCTAATTTACGATTTTTCTTAGCATTTATGTTCCTTTACTCAAAATGTAATCTTTGATTAAGCGACCAACATGGTAATATAACCTTTAAATTTCTTAATTTATGACTTCTCTTAGCAGTTATGTAACCATATAAATCAAAATTTGGAATTACTAAATATTTAAGTGCATTTCTTTTTCTTTAATGATTTTGGATTAATATGATAGTGTTTTTCAAATCTATTATATAATATTATGAGACATTTGGTGTTAGAAATCCTTTGGCCTAAAAGAAGAAACAAAAAGGTAATAATTCCTAATTCATTTTTTTTGAAATTTTAATATTTAAAAATGAAAGAATATAGGTGCCAAGGTATTTTTCGTCATCCTTAGATTTTTATTTTTTTAAATTCCATAAATTTGTCCACTGGTTACTTTGAAATTTTTTTAAATGTCCATCTTTTCGTCCTCCTTTTAAATTTTTTTTTAATAAATTGATCGAATTGGTAAGTTTTTCAAATTTCTTTTATAAAATTTTAAAGTAAAAAGTATCAGTTTTCTTTTCTATTGTGGCATAATGGCATTAGATATCATTTATTTGTTCACACGTATAAATTAGAACCTCAAAGATATTTACAAACTAAAAATCAAAATTGAATAGGAAAGTATATAAGCGCCACAAAATTATTGATTTTTTTGATCTTCTTCTTCTTCTTCTTCTTTTTTTGGCTAATATGTCACCAAATAATTTGTTTTTGCCATCTCATATTTTTTTCCTTTTTCTTTCTTAACTTCTATCCCTTGATCACTATAGAAATATTTTTGAATACCTTTATATCATAAATTTTAAGATATATAAATAGAATTTTATCCTGTTTTAATAATATATACTGTTGACTCAATGCCTTGATTTTGATGATAACAAAACATGGTTTAATGATCTAATAATTCTACTTAGTGTGCATAGTAGTTATTAAATAGATCTTAATTTGAAACTTATCAAAATGGAGGATTCATGATGCAAAGATTAAAATGAAGAATGAAAAGCTTGATGAGATGACACATTCAACAATGGTGATCTTATAAGTGAATGAAGATATTTCAAGATGATGAATATCAAGGAAGAAGAATGAAAATGCTCAAAATCTTGATTGAAAAGATTGGAGACTTTAAAGACTTGAAGATATCTTGCAAGAATAGAATAAGAAGAGACCGACTCAAAGACATGGAAGCTTTCTTGTAAGATTCAAAGATGTCTTGAAGGTATGGAAGAAATCACAAGATTTGGAAAGTTGTTTTGAAAGAGTTGTTGAAGTCTATGAAGAAGTTATATTGATTGAAGAATTCTAGAAAAAATCTAGAAATGAATATGTTCAAAGAAGAATAGAAATTCAGTTGATGAAATGAAGATTTTAAGTCTTGGAAGCTCTCTTGAAGATCATGATGAAGACTTGGTTAAATAGTTGAAGCATTGATGATGGAAGAGCTCTACAAGTAATGAAAATGGAGAAAATTTATCTAAGAATGGATTGAAGATGTTCTTGGAGTCATCAAGCCTTGAAGAAGTGTTTGCAAGCTTTAAAAAGCTTATTTGAATGATCCTTGAGAAGATTAGAGACTTTGGAGAAGAATGAAGAAAAATTACAAAAACATGTTTTCTACTTAAAAGAGTCGACTCTTTCGAACAGAGTCTTGGAAATCTGCTGGAGATTCAAAAGAGTTGACTCTTGCTGTAAAAAGAGTCGACTCATTTCAACAGAGAATAAAAATTCTGAAAATTGCTTAAAAGAGTCGACTCTTGGAGCAAAAGAGTCGACTCATTTAGACAGAGTCTTGACAAATTTGCTGAAATGCAAAAAGAGTCGATTCATTGCCTAAAAGGGTCGACCCCAGACAGTAACGGCTAATTTTTTGACAGTCGGTATGGGACAAAATGCAACCAAAACTTCTCTTATACTTCTTCAACGGCTAGAATCGATCCATATCTTTAAATACAAGATACTTACAGCTTCTATAATGATGATTAGAGCAATTATACCATTGATATCAAGTGCTTGAAGCTGAAAATCTCTTGTGCCTTAACTGCCACACATTTTTGTTGAGTGTTTAAGGTTATTCATTGAGTTGTATTTGTTTATATACTCTTTAGGAGAGTTACCCATTGTATAACCTTTATTCATTTCACTTGGGTGGGTTTGTAAACCTGTAAGTTTGAGTGTTCTTGGGTAAAAACACTTGTAAGTTTGAGTGAAACTTAGACAAAATCATTTGTAAGTTTAAGAAAAACTTGGACAAAATCTCAAGTTTTGAAAGCTTAGAAAGAAGCTTTTGTAAGAGTGAGCTGGGCACTTGTGGCAAAACCAGCAACTGTGTAAAGAGTGTTACATAGTGGAATTCCTTCGAAAGGATCGAAGAAGAGAGGACGTAGGCAAGGTTGGTTGAACCTCTATAAATCTGGTGTTCTTCTCTCCTGCTTCTGTTTTGCTTATTTGCTCTCTATACATTCTTGCATAGATATATACTTTGATATATACGTTACTTGCTTGATTTATACTTTGATTAATCATTGTAAAAAATACATACACTGTTTTTAGTTGCATTATTTGATATAAATTTTATAAAACCCAATTCATCCCCCCCTCTTG
The DNA here is from genome assembly GCA_033060915.1 of Euryodendron excelsum. Lineage (NCBI taxonomy): Eukaryota > Viridiplantae > Streptophyta > Magnoliopsida > Ericales > Pentaphylacaceae > Euryodendron > Euryodendron excelsum. The sequence goes on along the minus strand of CM065380.1, from coordinate 901,713 downwards.
GGTTACTTTCTTGGGCCAACATATACATTATAGCAATACGTTGTTGCGTTTTTTTTTTTTTATATAGAAAGTCTCAATCAATTTTCTTAATTTTTTAAAATTTAAAATTAATAATATTACATGTGTCATAATAGTATTAGTCTAACCATGAAATATAAAAATTTGACCTTTTATTCATGATTAGTAAATCTTTACTAAAAATAGAATTTCATGTTATTTTGTAAAGTTGTGCTTAGAAAGTTCTTCATTTAATTTAAAATTGTGAAATTTTCTATTCAAATGTATTTTTATTTTTCTTTTTAGAAGGACAAATAAATCTATATTTGTTAATTATTTGATAACTTATATGCTTAATCAATATCAATATAACCCCTTAGCAAGATTTTAAGGTAGAAATAGTACTTTAGAATGTTCATGTTTAAATTTAGTTTCTTATTGCAAGTTAAGATTTTTTTTTATTACAATCAATTTTTAATTATCTATTTTAAGACTATATTGACAATTATACTTCAATATAAATCATATTATTGGTGCAAACACTTGATAATTTATTATTTAAAAAATTACTTTATGTTTAGTACATATTCTTTTCATTGTGCATTGCACGAATTTACTGCTAGTATTATATAAACCAAACCTATTCCTTTTATCTTATCGTACGTTTCACATGCTTTACTTAAACACTTGTTGCAATTGCTGCTTGTCCAATAAACAAAAAGAATGAAGGTATCTCTCACCATCCCGTCACTTCTATCTATCCTCTTCACTCTAACCTACCATTCACAAGCTGATTTTTTGTAGATGAAACCTGCAAGAAGACTCCGTTTCCCGATCTTTGCACTTCGACACTACGATCAGACCCCCGCAGCGCAGGTGCGGACGTCAAAGGGCCGCTGTTATCGTGTTTGAAGCCGCACTTACCAACTCAAAATTTTCTAAAGAACGCAACTGATCCTGTTCTGAAATAATGTTTCACCATTTGCGCCTCGCAGTATGATTTAGCTCTCGACTATATCCCTAAAGCTATTCAGAATGTTGGGTCAGATAACGAAGCAGCCGGTCATTACGCAGATTTTGCTATTGACGAGGCTTGGACTTGTGAAGATTCTTTTGCTGACGGACCGAATCAGCGCACGTCACACTTAACAGCAATGAACAATGCCATTGAGGACCTATCTGCAACTGCTGAGGAAATCGTGTTGTCGTAGACACTCTCGCTAATATCCTCTTTGTAAACCGATCGATTTTTGTTTTCCTAACTTCCTTCCTTTGAGAAAATATTTGGTACCACGGTGGCACGTGCTGACGTGGTACAACACACAAATAAATTAACACCACATAATCATTTAAATCTTAATCATCAGGAGTATTGTGTTTAAAATTTAAATTTTTTTGCCTAAAATAAGATGATTAAAATTTTAAATACTCATATGGCCATATGTTATTGGTCAGTTATACCACGTCAGCACGATGACGTGTTACCACTGTGGTACCGAATATTTTCTCTCTTCCTTTCCAATATTGGATGAATAACTTAAATGAATTTAAAACTAGTTACTTTGTTAGCACTTCTCCTTTGTTTTGTTGTGGGACTGGTAAATAACTAATGAAAGTGCAAATCCGATTCTATTTTCAGTTTGGCAAGAGCAGGTGATTGCAAAATCTTTCTAGTAGATAAATAAACTTGTGGCTCTTATTTATAAAGTTCAAATTAAATTAATAGAAAAGCAAGTCATTGGCAGTCTGCAACATCCCCATAACCATTGAGAAAATGGTGTGGAAGCTAGTGGCATTGAAGATGGGGTGTTGGTGAGCAGGTGCAGACCCGTGAAGATTCATTCGCTGACAGACCAATTAAGCGTAAGGCTCTGTTTGATTGAAAGGGAAAGGAAGGAATAATAAAGAGAAAATTTTCTTTCTGTTGTTTGATTTGTAAAGAAAATAAGAGAAAAGTGAAAGGAAAATCATTTCCCTTGTTTCAAATTAAAAGGAAAGAGGAAAAAAAATAAAAGGATATCTAATAAAAGAAAGGAAGGAAAGCAAAGGGAAAGTGAGAGGAAAACAATTTTGTCTTCCCTTTCTCTTTTAAATTAGAAACCAAACCAAGAAAAGGAACTTTCCCCTTTCCCTTCCAAAGTGTCAAATTACCAGGCCCTAAGTCACCAATTAACTACAAGGAGTAATACTTTGTTCAGTTTACCTACAGTTGATTTCTCTTTATAAGCCAGCCCCATTTCCTATGCCCCTTTTTCTTCGGATGATGCACTAGGAATAGAGACAGATGAATTTTAAACCCAATATACAAGCATGCATCAAGTGAAATGCTTTAGGTAAAGAAGGTTATTGATGAAGGAAACTCAAAGATCGTCAACGATTTTGTTTCAAATTTGTATCTTGAATAATAAAAAACAAAATAATAATAATGCTATATAAACAACTAAATTATATAAATAAATCAACACAAATGAGGTGGCACCTCTTGATTTTATTACTTTAAAGCAAAAGGCTCATTAAAGTGACTTATATTTTATAAAAATGTTTCTACCACATCATTCAAATCAAGAAATTCTGTGAGAATATATTTTTTCCATAAAAAAGGTGGCAAATGATACTGCCATGCATAATCGGGATCCTTTGTGATCACCCCGGGTTAAATCATTATGTTTAATATGAATACTTATCAACCTTTTTTGTTTTTGGTTCCTCGAAAGTGATTACAAAGAAAGTTGAAGTCAGAAAGAGAATTTGGGGGGAGGGGGTTCGAACTCCTGACATCTCTAATGAAAGCTAGGAACTCTAGGCAAATGGACTACCCCAAGTTGGTTAATTATCTACTGCCTCTACATTCTATGGATTTGGATAATTTCCGTTTAATCAATCAATAAATTAAATGACATCATGCCAAATATATTATCAAAATTATTCAGCAAAAATTAAAAAAAAAATCTTGTTATCAAAATTACATTAATTTACATTAAAACTTGTTTCTTTATATATCAAATATATTTACTCTTTCAATCTCTATCCCACAAAATTAAAATGACAGCCTTGTTGACTTTGTTTGATACCTACCAAAAATTGGCAGGTACTTTTCCAAAATAAAAAATGGCAATTAGGCAAGTATGGCAAGTTAACTTAATTTAACACACTATAAAAATCCGAAGGGCCTTGCTACGTGTGCCTTTTTAAGGCACATTTTGAGCAAAGTTCGTTTTGTTGAACAAATCATTGAAAATGAAACAAAACTGTTCCTGCATCTTTTAAGATAATTTGAGTGATTGAGAGTTAAACTTATAAATAATGAAAGAAGTTCGGCTGACATGTGCCTTAAGGACTAATAAATGTAATGGATTTCATACAAAATACAAACTATGAAATAATGTCATCCTTTTCTAGTACAATACCGAATTGATAAATAGATTTAAAATTCAAACTCTTGTAATCAATCTGTCCAAACTCCAAAGTACCCTGTAAACATTATTAATATTAATGAATGGAATATTTTAATTCTTGCTTTGTATGACAAACTTAGTAATAAATTTAAAATTATATGTTTTATAATACAACTCTTTTAGTCGTTATACTCAAAATATTTTTACATATATACACAAACATAAATAATGCATAACTTTTAATTTTTTTTATTTACCTAATTACTTTACTATATCTATTTATTTTATGTAAATCCCGGAGAATCATAATAAATCAAATCTAATTGGATTGCAATATGAACACGTCTTATTTGACCTTTGATTGCAATATTAGTTTCGTTTCACCTTTGGTAATGAAGACTGCATTTATATCGGAGCCCATATATACTTTATATTCTTATAGTACATAAACGAAACCTATTAATATTAATGAATGGAAAATTTTAATTCATGTTTTGTATGACAAACTTAATAATAAATTTAAAGTTATATGGTTTATGATACAATTCTTCTAGTCGTTATCCTAAAAATATATTTATATATACACACAAACATGATATATAATGCATGATTACTTTACTATATCATTTTATTTTATGGTAAATTCCGGGGAATAATAATAAATCAAATCTAAATGGATTGCATTATGAACACGTCCTATTTGACCTTTGATTGCAATATTAGTTTCGTTTGACCTTTGGTAAGGAAGACTGCATTTATATTGGAGAGGACTCTATATTCTTATAGTATATAAACGAAACCAATCCTAGCTTGAAGTTTCG
>CM065380.1:737500-892500 GCA_033060915.1 Euryodendron excelsum | reverse complement strand
AGAAAGGAGAGAAGCGAATAGCTTTTATTATAAAGCTCAAAAGATTTTAGGGCATTTTCCTAGCTAGGTTTTTTAGTTATCAAAGCAATGATTTGGAATTATATGATTGTGTTCCTTTTTTTCAAATGGATTAGGGTTTTACTATTAGTTTTTGGAGTTTCAACTTCCAAAGCAACGGACATCAGTATACAGTAATCATGAGCTTGCCCTTGGTCCTGAGAGAGAGTGGTAAGTTTGAAAATGGATATTCAAATATTAGTGTAAAAATACAATTTTATCAAATTATAATACCCTACTAATAAAATACTTCTTTTAGGGTTGATGTTAGAATGTTAGTTTGAAAATTATTTTTAACAAAGTTTTAGATAAAGAATTATTTTCAAAAAGAATGTCATTTTGACAAAAAAACTCCGGATTAGACCCAAAAAAGGCGACAAATTACACTTACCAAGCATCCTTTTCTTTAACAGGAATAGGTGCATACCACCTCTACGGCTCTACTTAGATTCTCTCCATTCCTCATGTGAGAATACGTGAGATGTGTTACCAAAATTACTTTAGAATTTATTTCCTTATATAACATAAAAAAGAATCATTAGTTTTAAGAAACCAATAATAATTAAGCCGATAAACAAAGGAATGCATTTACTCTTTCTCTACCTATCCAACGAATTTAAAATGAGAGGCTTACAGACTTTGCTTGATACCTACCAAAGATTCGCAGCAAGGCACTTTCCAAAATCACAATGGCAATTAGGCAACTAAGGCAAATCATGTGACATACTATAAACTAACAATGCGCTTGTGCTATGCATGGACCACAAACATAGAATCATAAATTGATTTTTTTAAATAATTTTTTATAGAAAAATATTTTATAGGGTCGTGTATTTAAAATATGATATTAAACCATTAAACATGTTAATAACATTTTCTCTATTATAATAGCCATAAAGAGAAAAAAAAATGTAGAAAGAATAATTTACGTACTAACTATTATAAGTCACACTTTTAATATATCTTTGCTTATTGAAAGTAAATACGTTAATTATAAATTTTGACATTAAGTTTATTGAGTTATATTCAGGATTAAAAAGAAATAAACAAAAATTATAAAAAAAAGTTACATCTAAGACACTATTATATATTTATCCAATTCATCTCATATTTAGATCTTATATATATATATATATATATATATATATGTCTAATATTTATAAAGAAATAGTCATTCAAATTAACAAAACAATGAAACTTTAATTTTTTGAGAAAATATAAATTAATAGTGATAGAATATTAATTGAATTTACATAAGTTTAGTAAAATAAATATAGGTAAATCTTTTAATTCCATACTTAGACAATACTTAAAATATGTTCGTCTGTAAAACTATTTAATAAAAAGTTAATATACTTTATTTGTGTCAAATTTTCTACTTTTTTTTTCCTTTTATGGGCAATTATTTAATACAATTGAATAAATTCATACAATATGAATGAATTAGTGATTTCTTATTTGTTCTTAGCAATGAAATATCATTAACCTATTTTCATATGTATTTCCTTTTTTGTTTCCTAAAGATTTTAAATGTAGTGGGTTCATTAAAATGAACCCGTACTTAAGCCTATATATATGATTTTAATTATGTTGCAACATACATTAAAAAAATTATAATGAACAAAATAAAATATATTTATCTTTGAAGTTAATTATTATTTTATAAGCTTATTAATTTTCTTTAATGTCATCTTTATTAGGTTTGGGTTTAAATGTAACCCACAAAAAAAAAAAATCACAAATATACAAAAAATTTAAAAAGTTAAATTACTTTAAAAAGAGCATTATTTATTGGAATTTCATTAGATTGTTAGATTTAGTTATCATCTTGACTATAAAGAATCAATGATGTATATAGTTTATTATATTTTTATCATTATTGACTTTTACAGTTTCCATATTGAAAGGGTGACAAATTAAAGAATCAATGACTTTATGATATTTGTATATTTAATATTTTTTAAATTCAAAAAATTAAAAAAAATAAATTAAGACTTTGAAACTCAAAGATCTCTTAATGTTTTGCTATAATATATAGTATAGATAATATATAGTATAGAAGTATGAATATTGCAACATAACTTAGGAGTTTCCTAACCTATGCACTCACCAACTCATTGAGAAGTCAATTGGTTATGTGTATGATCATCCATTTACATGAGGAAATAATTAGAATTTAATTATGGGGATTGATATCCTAATTCACGTGTGAAGCAGATAGTATTGTGCCCACTTTAAGGGCATGTTTGGGTAACGTATGGGATAAAGGTGCGATAAGCTTATTGGATAAACTATCTCGTGTTTTGTTGGCTATAGGTAATATAGATGGGAATATCATAATACTATCTCATGTAGGAGATGGGTACATGATATAGATTAACTCTTTTAAATGGGCATACCCGATCTTGAAGGTGAACAAGAAAATATTTAATGCAACGGTGTCATGTGATATCATAAGCTAATTAAATCATATTAAATGCATACCACAAGTTAATTAAATCATGTTAAATGAATGTATTGCAATCTAATTATTACTTAAAATTAAGGAGAGATTTTCTCCACCTACCGACTAACTTATGACGCGTTATGGTGATTAAGGTTTCAACACATGCATTTGACATTATTTAATTGATTTGTAATACCATAACAACAAAATCACATGCCATCACCATTACATTGAATATTTTCTAGAGGTGAACAAACTAATTTTATTTCCCTCTAAGCCACAAAAGAAAGATTTTCGAATCCTTAATAATGAGAAATTATTTAGTAGGTCCAGATCGGAATATCACACCAATATGATGACATGTGTGCTCGATTTATTAAAAATAAACACACGTTATTATTTATATGTTGATTAGAATAATAAAAACAACAATATGATGATTGACCTAATTTTTAGGATAAATAAAAATAAATTTTCTAACATGTTCATATTTGTTACCATGTAGTTGAGTTGGTAATAAATTCTATATGAATTTTTTAGCTATATAGCATTACCCTTATATAAAAATCAGTAGGTATTTCCCCTTAAAAATTAAAAAAAAAAGGACTGGAAATTGAATCTTGACAAAAAATATATGAATTTGGAAAGAAACCTAATTCCATTTTTTGGTAAGTAAATCCAAGGTAATCTTTTCTTGAAGTGTAATATGATTGCATAACTAAAATCATTTGTTCCCGCCATTCGAGGTCGACCATCTGCTCCTATTTTATATAAAGGGAACCTATCCTAGCTTCACGTTGGTCAGAAGTGCATGGTGCTACTATTCATTTTCTCTTATAGTTTCACTTGCTTTGCTCAAGTACTTTGCAGCTGCTGCTGCTTCTCCAATATACGAAAAGAATGAAGATATCTTTCCCCATTACCGTGACAAGAATGTCACTTCTCCTTTCCATCCTTTTCACTCTAACATACCATTCACAAGCAGATTTGATAGATGATACCTGCAAGAAGACTGAGCTTCCCGATCTTTGCACTTCAACACTACGGTCAGCCCCCAACAGCGCAAGTGCGGATGTCAAAGGGCTCACCATTATTATGTTTGAAGCCACGCTTGCCAAGGCAAAAGCTACTTTTAATGAAGTGAACAATTTTCTAAAGAACGCAACTGATCCAGCTCTCAAAGAATGTTTCAGCATTTGCGCGACGCAGTATGATTTAGCTGTCGACAATATCCCTACAGCTATCAAGAATGTTGGGTCAGATAACTATGAAGCCGGACGTTATGTAAATTTTGTTATTGACGAGGCACAGACCTGTGAAGAGACATTCGCTGAGGCACCGAATCCGCGGACATCACCCTTAACAGCTATGAATGATGCTGTTCACCAACTAGCTACAACTGCTGAGCAAATCCTAGGCACTCTCGGTTGATATCCTCTTTGTAAACCGATCGATTTCTGTCTTCCTTTCCAATATTGGATGAATAATTAACGCAATTTAAAACTTGTTAGCACTTCTTTTCTTTTTTTTTTTTTTTGTTTGGCAAATTCCATCCCGGCACTGAAGTTACTTCTGTCTTCCCACCACTTTTGACTTGCGTTAAAAAAAAATACTGGAAGAAATCTAGACTTTTTATTTCCATTAGTTTTTGGTGGTAAAAGTGGAAAATTTTTCAATCAAATATTTGTGGATTGCATTATTAATTTTGTTTAACCCTGCTATTAAAAGGGAATAACTCAAAATCTACCATGATCATGTAGACTCTTATTTCTTGAGGTGGCTTCCAATTTTTAATTTGAATACATAATTTTATGATATCACAGACGACATTAGTGTGGTGTTTAAAATGAAAAACATGCAGGATGTTAGTGATTTCTGTAAATGAATTATTTGGATGAGGAGGATTGTACACTGGAGTTTTTAATTTTTAAATATTCACAATTAGATCAAATCTCTCAACTTCAACAAATTTTTGTATTATTAAATTACTCAATACAATAGTAAAGGAGAAAATCGGGTAAAGGAGAACATTGGGGGGGGGGGGGGGGGGGGGGGGGGGGGTGGGTTTGGGGTTTGGATGTTGGGGGGCCTGGGGGTGTGTGAAGATTTGAAAATAATACCTTCTAATTTAAGTTTAACCACATTAATTACATACCCCTTTAAAAAGTTGAAATTCCAAAAGAGACTAACATTGGGGGCATTTTGAAAATTAATTCCGTCTGATTTGTGCTTGACCGCATTAATTACATATGCGTTTTAAAAGTTGAAATTCCAAAAGGGACTAAAATTGTTAAATGGAGGAAATAATATAGGGTCTTGCTAATATTTACTCTTAAAGTACATTTTAAGTAAGTTTTATCGAATTGTACAAAGTATTAAAAGTTGTGTTTTTATAATTTTTAACATTGAAAACATAATTTTTGCTACGTACAAACGGACAAAATTTGTTTAAAATATGTCCTAAAGACACATGTTAACATTTGCCAATAACATATAAAAGAAAATTTAATTTTCTTTTTCTTTTTTTGGTAAGTAAATCTTGAGTCAAATGAAATTAACTGCATTATTAATTTCATTATTATCTTGCGACAAAGGCCACGTATGCGTTTATATAGACGTTAACAGATAATTTCCATCAATGAATTAAAAATCTAAATAAGGGATAAGAATCGTGTAGTGATTAACTTACTATAAATATGTGAATACCTTTATATTTTAATACAATATAATACATTATACATAAAATTATAATATTAACATATATGTATTTTCAATAAAATTCATCCCATCTAAAGAGATTTTTGTAAAAGTGCACATTATGTGATCAAGGTCTATCACGGGAATAAATTTATCCGGAATAACTTATCCATTTATCCCAACAAACACGACGGAGCAAAAAATTAATAAAATTGAGAATGTAATATTATAAGACAATAAAATTATTTTACATTGAACTTCATTTTATTAACTTATAATAAAAAGAAAAAAAAACTTGTGATATGTTATGACGAAATGATGGATGACCACTTACCGCACCAATCAAACCGCCTTCTCCTCTGTAAAAGAAGAAGCTTTAAGAAAAGAAAGAGAGGAGAGAAAAAAAAAGAGAGAAAGAAAAAAAAAAAGGAGAAGGAAAAAAAAAAAAAAAAAAAAAAAAGTGTAAGTAGACAATGTTTTATGGCACAGTCAACGGTGAATTTTTTTAAACCCATGAATTTAGGGTTACACGTCAAATCAAATGTACATGACCAAATCAAAAATCAAATGTACATGAAGGAAAAAATCATAACTACCTTCCAATTTGGATTTTTGCCACAACAAGCATTCTTCTCCGTTCCCATTTCCACTTGTCCGATCAGATCAGATAGTTTTGACTCCGAATATTCCACACGACCAGAAGGGAAATAAAAAAACCCTTCTTTGTCGCTGTCGATGAGTTTTCTTTTTCCTCTTGCTTTCTCTAAATCTTAGATTTTGGTACTTTGTTTGGTTTTGTTATTGAAAGAAGATCAATTCTTAGAAGAACAGAATCTTTTGTGCGTCTGTATTCTCAGTGATCATCGGATCTGCCGTTACTCACTTCTTGTCTTTTGGTTTTTTGGATTGGCTAATCAATGGAAACTAAGCAAAGCACGATTAAGGTATGGTCAATCTTTCAAATGTGTATTTGCTGGCGTTTGATTTCTGATTTTCTGTTTGTTTACGAACCTCGTTGGAGGTAAAAGTTGAAAATAGTATTTTTTTGGACTTGTAGAAAACCCAATTTGTTCTGTGCTGTGTATTTGGTAGAAGTATTTTAGGGCACTGTAGAATGATCGAATTTGACGTCTGTAAGTTGATTGAGAAAATTCTTTAAGAGAGCAGTTGTAGCTAGCATCTTGGTATTAGAGGACAGTTCCAACAAAAAGAACATAGGTATAAACTTTGAAGAAGCTGAGGAAAGTCAGCTAAATGTGGCCAATGCTGAAATAACTTAGAACCAAAAAAATAATAAGGCCATGTTTGTTTTGTGGGATGAAATAAGGCAGGATAAGTTATTCCAATAATTAATCCTAGGAGGGTTTTGTTCTTTGCCTGCAAAACCTGAATCCTCGGATTAAATCATGCCTACCCACCCCCACCATAGTATTGAATAGTATTGTGTATGCAGAATAAAAGGCCCTCTTCCAAATTAGTTGTCCTGACCCTCTTTTGCGGAAGTAAACACGAGATAAAATTGGACACGGGTTAACCTGCAAACCAAACATGGCCTTTGGCTATGTGAAAAGAATTCACTTACTGAATTCTCAGAGCAGTCAGATATGCTAAACACCAAAATACTGTTAAGCTGAAGATAAAATGTACATAATATCCCCCAAATTCCCAATGTAAATGAAATTCTTCCAAATCATTGTTATGTTGCACTGCAAAGAAGGAAGCTGTCCAAGTTTAAAGATAGAAACTTTTAAATCCATTAGAAATGATGAAATAGATGATCTTTTAAATATTCTCAATGAAGGATTATTTGGACAGAAGATAACAACTGTAATGCTAATTATTATCAATGGCTATAAAATTTTCCGGATGTGGGAATTAATGAAATAGACTTAAGATCAGAAATAAGACACGTCCAAAACAAATATCTACTGAAAGTTCCCTGGAACAGTGAGAAACAACATTTCCCTATAGAACGTGAAGCATGGAAACTAAAAAGGAATCCAAGTATAAATTTCATTATGTATTTCTTACACATATTTAAAACTCTATGCTAAAAGGTCTTCCTCATTGTTGGGTGAGTGTTGGATATATGACTAGGAGTATTTAAGAAGTTATGGAACATGTTGGAAATTGAAAATTTATCTCCAGAAGGTGGATACTTGGAGGATGTAGAGAATACTTATTTGGGATTGCTGGAAAATTTTTGATGTCTTAGGCATTCAATATGAATTGATTACTTCTTAGACATATATGTGCCAATTTGATGGGAATATAATATCTCTTGGGGAACTTTTTTGTTATTATGATATGGTCTTGTTCCTCTTGCTTGGATCAACAATTGTACTTATTCAAAGTTACATCATAGAATTAGAGTGTACGAGTGTCCTTTAATCTATGCTGCCCCTACTGCCTTCAATATTCATTGTCCTTGTAGTCATCAGAGAAATACGTCCTTAGGTTATGGATTTATAAGGATCATAGTTCTTGTTCTTTTTCTTGCTGTACATCCTGATAGGATGCTCCACAATTCTTAATTATCCTCTTTGAACACTTGTTTGTGCTTTTATTTTTTTACCGGTTTATAATGTTTGTTAGACTCCAAGTTGCTTCTTTACCTCAACTTGTCTGTGCTTGTTTCTTCTTGTTGTGTTGATCTTAGGAAGCTTCCTAAGAGTATCACAACTGAGGTGTGGCTTAATTGCTTACTATGCACTATGTCAATGGTGTCGTGCCCTAAGAAGCACGAATACGGATACAGGCACGTGACACGGTTATTTTAAAAAAGAGAGGACACGAACACGACAGTGATACGGCAAAAACTTCATACAATTTATGTGTAATGTACATGAACGTAACATCCACAAGTTATCAAAAAGTGTCTTAAATGTGTCCAATATGTGTTTAGATGTGCCCAATTAGTGTCCTAGATGTGTCCAATATGTGTCTGCATGTCACTGGAGTGTCCTAGGCGTGTCCGTTGAAAAATAAATACATAAAAATCCAAGATACGCAAATTGGCATGTCCGACATGTATAGCGGCGTGTCCGAGGAGTATGTGTGTCCGACACGTGTCGGGCACGGATACAGCACCCTAAACGGAGTGTCCGTGCTTCCTAGATCGTACCTGATGATCTGCTACTTTCCATGGAACACTTGGTGAGTTTCCAACTATTCTCCTTTGTTAAATAAAGAATTTAAGGTATCACTTTTATATTATCCAGTGGAATAGGAGGCAACTGCCTCCTTTAACAATCTTTTTGACAAGGGTGAAGATCCTTCTAAAACATTGAATCAAGTTGACGTGAGACTTTTGTTTCTCATTACTAGTACGAATCTACATATACGTACATGCATATGCACATTTATATATGCCTGCATGTAAACATAGACACACACATACTTACACAAGGGATTTCATATGGGAATCAAATTTGGATTAGATGTAGAATGTTGGTGGTTGTTATCTTCATGAACGTTAGAAGGCCATGACAGTTTTCTGCAATGTCTGGAACTATTTTCAAGCTTTCCCTTCCATAATTACCTAAAGCTGAAGACAGATTGTTTGTACAACTCTGCAGCTATAGTTATCTTTCTATACTCATAAGAAGATGATTTTCAAAATAAAATATAGAAGAAGAAAAAGAGAGAAAAAATAAAGACGTCCTGGTTCTTGTTTTGCAGATTACTTTTTCTTCCCATCTATTGTCCAAAACGGAAAGGTTGACTGTTGCGATCCATTGAAATTGCATTGTCCAGATTGTTTGTTCTCACACCTCCCTCTCTGAATCACTTTTGCTTTCTTTTCCTCTGGCTACTAAGATGTTTCAGTTCGCCAGGTTGTCTCTTGTCTGCCCATGGATTCAGCAGCAGTTCGAAAGGTTGACCTACTTATAAATCTCCTAGTACTCTGAAAACAGGAGGTTGTGTTTGAGTCTTTTTGTTATTTCTTTATTTTGTGTTCATCTCTGTCCAAGTTAACGAATGACGAAAGTTGATGTTTTCAAAAATTGCATATTTGTTTTCCTCCTTAAGTTTCCCACACAACCAAATAAGAAAAAGGTTTATTTTCCTCTTGTTTCATTTCCTTGTGCCCCCTTTACTTCATTGTTTCTGAGGGCCAAATGGAGCATTTATGAAGTTGGATTTGATGTTTTACCTTCTAACTAGTTTGTTATAAATTTTTCAGGACACCATGATGAATGCATGCTTAGAGTTTGTGAAATATATTCAAAGTATGTTTTCCTCATTTTGTTTCTTGTTGGCTCCATATACTTGTTTCTTTGAGTAAATTGCTGTCCTAACTATCACACATAAAGGCCACGTTTGATTGTGGGATAAGAAAATGGGGGATAAGTATTACTGTGGGACTAGGAAAGTGATGATGGGTGATAAGTAATACCATAATGTGATGGGAGATTACTTATACTATGTTTGGGTAAGATAAGATAAGGAATTGGATAAGTAATTTTAATATAATAATTTATAACTACAAAATAAATATTAATATAATAGTTATATAACATTAATATAATATCATGTAGTATATATGTAATAATATATAAAAATGTGAGGGGTGGGCAAAATAGTCTTTTGGTGCCTTATCCCCCACCTACAGATATATCATCCCACCCCCCATGTGGGATGGCTTATCCTCCATTTTGTGGGATTACATCTCCCATGGGAGATGTAATCGTCCTCCACTTTTTTTTTTCCCCAAAGATGGGCCCCATGGATAACATCTCCAATCACCCACCCCATATCCCCCAAACAAGCATGGCCAAAGGATATGCCCTTAAAATAATTAGGCATCAGGGTTGGAGTTTATATTCCCTCCGGTTCATATTTTATGTGACCTTTACAATTGCCAAAAATTCACTTCACACCCTGAAAGAAAAAGCCATCGACATGAAACTTGTGGACAATGGAGGGAGCTTCTCGTGAAACTCTCATGTTATGAGGCAAACCAGAGGAAATCTGGCTACCATGCTAGTTCATGATTCTTGAAGTTAAACCAAAGAACATTTTGTGAATGGGAGTTGTGGTATAGCATCTTATTATTACCATAACATTCTAGGAAGGGCAGTTAGTAATCATTAATGTTTCTTTTAATCTTCTCTTCTCAATGGTACTGCTCCATTATAATTTACTCAAGTATCCCGTGAAATCTAGCAAAGAGGAAGAGAGGAAAGTTGAGGGTGAGACCAACTGATACAAGCTATAGTAAAGGTGATGGAACAGGTATGTAATTGGATTGTGCCCCCTTGGTGCCTGTACTAAAGAGATATGAAAAAAAAGGTTGATGGATTCTTTGGCCTTATGGTGGAGAATAAAAGTGTTCCATGGTCTGCCTCCTGAATTTTCTTAGTGAAAATGGTATTTGGGGAGTTCACAAAGGCCAAGATGTGAACGTTAAGATGGACTAAATTAGGAATGAACAAATTCATGAAATGGTAACAATAGCGCCTGTAGGAGATAAAATGAGGGAAAATCAGCTAATATGGTTTGGTTATGTTCAATGCAGATCAATAGCTGCACAGAAAGGAAGTATGACATTGTTCACATTGAAGGTAACGCTGAGCACGGGGGAGACCAAAACTAATTGGTTGGTGGGTGGGGAGGTACTAAGGAAAGAAATATTAGCATGTGGTTGTGCTTGCTTGATTGAATGGAATGTTCAAAGAGGGTCCATGTAGTGACCCCAAATGGTTGGGACAAGACTGTTGAGATGAGAAATAATGTTGTTTGGGGAACCTTTATAGCAGGTATTTGTGCTTATTAGAAACAGTATCACAAATGAAAGCCTTATGGTTAAGAGGAGCTTATGATGGGCGAACCGTTTGAGGGAGATCACTACCAGTTTTAACAGTTCATGAGAGGTGCATGCTATAGCATATTTTCATTTTCCCTAAATGATTGGGCATTCAAGCATAAATAATAAATATATGAATATTTGTGTCATTTTGAATGGAATCAATTGTTTCAAGTCTTAGCATCTGTGTAATTTCTTCTAATTTAAAATAGTTAACTAGTTTTGGAGTTGAAGCTTTGGTTGTCATTGTAAACAGAAAAGGTGAGGGAGAAAGAGAAAAGCATGCTAGCCTCCAAGAGCAGTGCCTCTTTGGATTGTAACAATTCAACTGCATAGCAAAACAAGGGTTGATTTGAGAGATCAATTATGTTTAGGCCAAGATATGGCGTCCCTCATTCTCATTCTAACATACTTATTCCAAATTGATTTTCCCAATAAGAGCTTTATAAGGAGAGGTCCCGTCACCTGCCCCAGGAGCCTTTGTCCTACAACTATGAGATTGCTTCCACTTTAGCAGAGGACCTATTCTACTAAGTCCAAGTCACTTAAACTTGCTAATAGCCATTTTATCATGGATTTTGAATTTGAACGTAAAATAAATATTGGCATGTACAAGGGATGATTTGATAGGCTTATCCATAGGTTTGATTTTCCATGTATAAATCATGTTAATTTTGTATGTATGATGTATCTGCTGTCTATAATGATATCATTGGAAATTGATATCAACTCCTATGCATCTGGTGACTCCTTTTCACTGGACAAGCACCTATGCATAAATCATTGATATAGTTGCTGATATGTTTTGGTGAGCTTGAGCATGAGACTAGGACAATAAAGCAATACCGCATTCAAGTAGATAACTAGATAAAGATGTGTTGCTCATATGTTTCATGTTACATATATGTGCTCTAGTTTGCAAAGAAAGTACCACTGTGAGTGATTGAGCATACAAGTTTATAGACTTATAGTAAATCCAGAAAAAATGGAATTCCTGTCGACGGAATCCATTTGTCCCCTGCAATGAAATTTCTCAGTGTGAACTTAGCTGCTTCTGTGGAGCTATTAATTACCATTGCCCATTGTACTCTGCCTTCAGTATTAGCTCCTGGTCCTCTGTTCTCATACTCTGCATAGTAAACTGTGTCCAAACTGCGGTCTTTCCAATCTAGCCAACCCTTGGGGTCAATTATATCATCAAGGAAGCTCTGCATGATGATGGTTCTTGAGAAATTCCCCCATGGCCTGCCCAAAAATGTTTTAAATTTCGAATTCTGCTGACGTAGGTCTTGTGCAGTTGTTATAGTGCAATTTTGGAGGATGATTCCTGTGTTTGCAGTTTGGTCTGTTCTATCTTGTGCTGTTATTGTGTTTGTCTGAAAGTCAAGAGGCCTGTGTGCATAGATCATACAATTTTGAAAGACTGCAGCTGCATCCCCAAACATGAAATCTACTGTGCCGTAGATTTCACAATCTCTGAAAAACTGCCTGCCAGTTTTGATGTACAGGGTATCTTGATGCCCTTGGAAACGGCATCTGAAAAAGGCTGAATGCCATGCTTCATTTCTTAATGCTACAGCCTGGTTCTTGTATGGTCCAGCTGTGTTCTGAAAAGTAATATCCTGTGCAACAAATCCTGGACCCTGTATCCCTGTAAATGAAGGAAAGAAAAAAGTGTTTTAGTTTACTGTTGAAACAAGTAAGGATATTAGATGATACCTGAGGCTTGCATCGTATATTTCCTACCTTGATGTACCATAACAATCAGTAAGCTTATGGAAACCCTGCTTGATCCCTGAATATATCATTTTATTTGTAAAAATGTCAAATCCATGCTCACGGCTGCCAAGGATGGGTTTTTTTTCATTTGATTTCTCAATTCTTGTGGATTTGAAATTCTACATGGCTTGTTTTCATTACTAATGGGCATGAGGATTTGAAATCTGGAAGATTTAACCAATCTGGATCAATGGATTTCAAGTGACACAAAATAGGGTGCTATTTCCATATCCACTTGCTGTCAGCTCCCAAGAAAAGGCCTATGCACATGCCATAGTCCTTACTTAAGTTTCAGTCCAAACCCGAAACTAATATTTTTTTTGGATAAGTCCAAACCCTAAACTAATTTAACCCCAATTGTGTGTAGGTGTGAGTGTGTTTGTTTTAATCAAAAGAGATTTATATTGTCTTGTTACTACTGTCAGTACTCAGTGCTACATGCATATATAAAATATGTCATAAGCATACAATCCTCTTTGTGCATATAAATTTTGTAAATTCAACTTAAATGATAAATGAGTGAACTGACCTACTGTTGCTGTATTATATGTCTGGATACCTCCGCCGTTGCTCTTGTTGCCTGATATTATTGTCTTTTCCATTCCATCTCCAATGAGTGCAACATTCGTCTTCGTTTTTCCAATAAGTATATTCTCAGTGTACAAACCTTCTCTGACTCTTATGTAGTATCGTTTGCCACTGTAGTCTGGAGCATTGAGGATGGCATCACTTAATGTTTTGAAGTCCCCGGACCCATCTTGTGCCACTGTGACGTCAGTTGGCATTATCTGGCCTTGTGAACTCCAGCAGAAAATTATCATCACGGTGAGGGCCAACATCTTGTTTTTTTTTGTTGATGAGTTGTATGCTTTGTACATCTTTAAAGTTTGGTTTCAAAGAAGTTAATCAATAGATGCATGCACAGTGTTTTTTGGGGGTCAATATTTGTTCTTGAGACCTGCACTAGAAAGAACTGTTTTAGGAACCAATTACACTGTTTCTTTTTTTTTTTTTTTTCTCTTTTTCTTTTTTCTAAATCGTTTGGATATCCTGTAAGACTAGTTAAAGTAAGTGCTTCAGTTTCTTTTTCCACGAACTAAACACATTTTACGTCCAAGTTACTCTATGGTAGCTCAGTACCAAAAGAATAGCAAATCCCTTAGGCTGTGATTGTCATGGTAGTTATAACGTCTAGCCTATTCAGTTTAGTCTCATTTTTTGCTTTGCAAAGACTATAAAATAACACTATTTAAATTGTGGTGTTGTTTTTATATTTTTATATTAATAACCCTTTCAAAGAAAGAAAAAAAATGAGAAGGTTGATTGAATATTTTTCTATAGAGTTAAGTAGAAACTAAAATTTGAGTTCAATTCATTCTTCGTTCTATTACTCTTAACTCATGAGGTTATTACATCGATTATACTTTACTGTAACAATAGTGAAGCCTAACTGCAAATCCAATCTCTTAGCATACCTATGGATATTAACTATTTATCATTTAGTAAAATAGATATACGATAGCATTTTTTTTTAATGAATTTGGCAATCAGGGTAAACTTTTCTTTAACTTCTTCCACTCCCCTTAAATTCTACACATCTTTTCCCTTTGGTTCTCTTCTCTCTTCCTTTTCTATCATTTACAATCACATTAATATAAATACCCTCCATATGAGTCGCATACGAATCACTCCCAATTTCACAAGTGTATTGATCTACTCTTCTCTGTTTCTTAATTCAGTCCTGTGAAGAAGAGTAGAAAAGTAAATTTCTTCAGAATAAAGTTTCTTTTCTCAGAGGCTAGAAAGATCATAAAGAACAACGGAAAAAAATAAAGAGAAAAAGCAACTTAAGACTATCAATGAACAAGAAGTATATATCTTCATTGACAGATGTAAAAAGCATAAACAAAAATATTGCATTAGAAAGTAAAGTAAAGTGGAGATTGAACAGGCCTCATTCTTGCAACTGTATTGAAGAAGTGAAGCCTCCTCCTCGGATGGTTACTGATTAAGCAGACTGATGGACAGCAGCTGAAATGCAGTTATACCAAAAAATTAGAAGGTTGGTGGAATATTTTTCTATAGATTTAAGTAGCAACTAAAATTTAAGTTCAATTCATTCTAAGTTCTATTACTCTAATTCTTTAGGTTATTACATTGACTATACTTTACTGTAACCATAATGAAGCCTAATTCCAAATCCAATCTCTTATTATACTTATGTTTATTAATAATATTTATCATTTTGTAAAATAGATACGATAGCATTTTTTTTTTTAATGAATTTTGCAATCACTGTAAATTTTTCTGACTTCTTACACGCCCCTTAAATTCTCTCATTCTCTCTTCTCTTCCTCTTCTATCTTTTACAATCACATTGATATAAATTCCCTCCATATGAATTGCATACGGATCACTCCCAATTTCACAAGTGTATTGATCTACCCTTCTCTGTTACTCCTGCGAAGAATTGTAGAAATATAAATTACTGTAGAATTAAGTTTTCTTTTCTCACAGGCTACAAAGATCATAAAGAACAGCGGAAAAAAAAAACAAAAAGCAGCTTAAGACTATCCAATGAACAAGAAGTATATATCTTCATTGACTGATCTAAAAAGCATAAACAAAAATTTTGCATCAGAAAGTAAAGTAAAGTGGAGATTGAACAAACCTAATTCTTGCTTCTCGAAGAAGTGAAGCCTCCACCTCAGATGGTTACTGATTAAGCAGACTGATGGACAGCAGCTGAAATGCAGACATACCAAAATGGGTCCTCCTATTTCCTCCTCCAACTTCTAACTGGTGGATTCCACCAAGAAATATGAAACTGCAACGAGGGGATTCCATTAAGCTTGTTTTCCTATTTGTTTGAAAAAATTGAAGTTAAGGGTATTAGGCGATTGACTTTTGGAGAAAATGACCAGGCACCTCATAGGTCATCAAGGGACACATTTGGTAACTCTTTAAGAAGTAGCTCAAACATTTTAGAAATAGTGATTATGGTGATGGGGCTTTTGTTTTCCTGGTGAATAGATGAATATGCATCACTTCATTCCATATTGAAATTGTGTATATGAAGTCTCTCTGAATTTGGAACTTGCTATTTTCTTTTTCCTCTATTTTGGTGTGGGGAATGGACAAAAGAATCCAGCATGTATTGGGAAGGAAATTGCATCACTTTGATATCATTTGATTTGTTGAAAAAATGACACTTTCATAAGGGAAGGAGTGTCTACGAGCATTTTCTTACTTGGGAAACGATTGAGAAATTAAGGAGAGGAGGAAACATATGCATTCTGAGGTTTACTTTTACCGAGTACGAGCATGTGACAAGTTCATGGAAGTTTAGTGAGCTAAGGAGCAGAATGCTAATTTACTATGGGGGCTTAGGGGTCTAAATTATGCAGCCTTTGAAGGCTATAACCCGCACGTGAGCTCTGTTTACATCCTACTGTATTCAAATAGGATGCTTATTCTTAATAGGCTAGACAAACCCATTGAGAAATTTTCCTTTTCCCCTGATTTGGCAGCTAAGAGTGGAGAAAAGAAATAAATGCCTTTCTAAGAATTTAGCTCAATAGCCATTAGGCTGTTCATTAATTGGTTTCATGCTTTAAATGAGGAGGGAGATTTTTTATTTTTTATTTCTTTTGAGGAAAGGTAATATCTTTATTATAGCATGAGTTTAGTTACACCATGTATTATGCAGTTGAAAGTAACACATACCTAAAACATAAATCTGTAGAAATTTCATTATGTTCAGATTGGTAATGTAGCTCTAATTCAGCCTATTAATCATTCCCTCACATTTTTAGAATCCCAACTGAACATGAAGAGATTGGAATCTTCTGAGAGAGAGAGAGAGAGAGAGAGAGAGATTTACTTTCTATTGTTCGTCTCTTTCAATAAAATAAAATAAAAGAGTGAATAATATGGTGAGAGCTAGTAAGGCTGCTTATGAAATGAATAATTGTGTAATAAAGGCATTGTTGGGTAAGATTGATTTTTGGATTTAAATTTATTAATTCTTGCCAATACAGAGGAGGGAGTCAGTAGTTAATAATTTTTCTTTTAGGATTTCCTCCTTTGATATGAATTATGGAGAGGTGTTACTTTGTCCTGATTGTCTTATTTTGGCTTATTTACATCTGCCTTCACATGTCATTGATACAAAGGAGTGAATAGTTTGTAGCTAAATCTAAAATGATTCAGGAGTATAGATGGGGCTGAATTTGGGGAAAATTTCTGCACATTGACATTGTATATCGACAACTGAGTTGGGCACACCCTTAAATGACAGAGCAAATATTTATGCTCGAGTGAATTTGTCAATTCTTAGACCCTTGCAGCTCCATGATCGTCTCAAGGTGGTGGTCAAGTGGGGCATGCAAAAACTTTGTATATCTTAGAGCCTTCAGACTTTAAAAACTTTGGTTTTTTAAAGTCTTCAGTGTTGAATTATGACCCATATTTTCAAGTTTCCCTGTATAAATTTGCTTTTTTACCACATATGTTCTCCTATGTGGTAAGATTTTTTCTTTTAAAGTCTTCGGTGTTGAATTATGAGTCATATTTTTAAGCTTTCCAGTATGAATTTGTGTTTTTAACCATATGTGGTGAGAATTTTTTTTTTAAAGTCTTCATTGTTGAATTAGGATCCATATTTTTAAGTTTTGCAATATAAAATTGTTTGTTTTACAGAATTTTTCTTAAAATCTCCAAACTATTGCCGATATTTTTCTGAAAAAATCCGGAATCACGAAGTATTTCAATGCAGTGTAATTTTCCAATACCAAATTTGTCGCCTAGTTTGGGAAGGCCTTATCGTGTCTCGGTAAACTTGAGGAACAGGATTAGCAAATTTTATTAAATTGCCTATTGTGAAAGCAGTTAGTGAAGGGCCTTGACAGATTTGTCGATTGCTAGGATAGGAAAAGCATTCCATAGTGTGTAGGTATGTATATATGGAGCTAGCTAGGTCTAAGGAATTTCAGGAATTCAATGTACCCAGCTACCTTCTCCAGTCCTCATTTGTGTTTGTTCAAAGTTTGCGATACAAATCCTTTCGTGTTGCTTTGTATACAAATAGTTCACAGCACAATGCCATGATGGGTCCTTAACAAAGCCCATCCCTGTTAATATACATATAGAGATACTCCTAGTTCGCATACAATGAACCGTACTACATTTCTAAATCTTAAACTCTCATTTAGTTTTGTAATAAATTACATTTGGCCGGACTTGTGATGATATACATAAAAGAGCAGTATGGCAATTGGGTCCCTACTCATAACTTATTCCTCTTCCCCAGGCCAGTTTATTCCTCGTTCCTCAGCCTCTGTGCCGAGTATGTGTTCACAAAATGAATTATTAGCATTGCATGCCCCATCTTAAAAATGTTTTTGACTCTCAGAAACATAGTGCAGTGAGCGGTGACAATTTATGATCAGGTCTAACCTTTGACCCTTTCAGTTTTTGTCACTTTGTAGAACTGCTGAGCCGACTATGGGTTTTTTGACTTCGGGTCCAACCTTTGACCTTTGTCTTTTTGTCAACGTCTTGCATAGGGAGGAGGAGAATAAGAACATTGCATTGTTCTTTCCCTAACCAATCCAAAGGACTTCGCGTTTCAGATCCAATGTATCTAGCCATGCACCGTTTTGTACGAGGGGGTATAAATTTGAACCTATCACATTAATCTTCCAGGGGATACCTTCCACTTTGATGGAAGACAGGAAACACCATACCGGTGGTTGTAATGTGTATTTTTCTTTTGTTTTTATGCTAATCAAGTGTCCAGACCAGTTTGCTTACACATCGACTAATCTTGAAGCTTATGCAGTCTCCCATCCCACACAAGTAGTTGCATTGTGTATGATAATGCCAAATTCTCTCTTTACAACTGGCTGCCAAATGCTAGATTTTCTACTCACAAAAATCAGTTGAAAGAAATATTTTCACAGGCATTTTATCTCACTTGATCTCACTTAAAAGGGGTTGACATTGGTTGGATCAGTTTTGGGTTGGGTTTACAGTAGAAATTATTTTCATTGAGCCTAAAATTAAATCTCAAATATGCCCAATTAGAAAGTTACATTACCAATTGAGCCCATTAATTCAAAATTTGTTTAATAAATAATTTACTTCTCCAAAAATTATGTTAACTAACATAAAATTTAATTACATACATATATTAAAATATTAAAAGATAATATATTATTGCACATATATTTTGAGTTGGGCTAGGTTTCAAATATAATTTTTAAGTCCATCCATTAACATAATTGGGCCTAATAAGATTTTCAAACCTGACTAAAGTGGAATTCAAATATTCACTTGACTCACATTAATAAAATGAAAAATGCTATAGCGTTTTGTTTACTGAATTTTTATTACGGATAAATACGAGTAAATTTTACATGTATTAGATAATGTAAACTTTATCATTTTGTGTCTATTCAAAATAAAAATTCGATAAAAATAACGGATAGCTTTAACATTACTCAAATAAAATATACCTAACAAAAAGTACCCAATCAACCGTGCCAGTTGTGGTTTTACGTACATAATACAGAATTTTTTTTCATATGCACGGTGATGCTTTTATATATTTATATATGTATGTGTGTGTATATATATATATGAGCTTTCCCAGCAAAACTTGAGGCCGTGTGGGGGTCACCATAGCAGGTAACAGTTAAAGGGCATAAAACGAGAGACTGGTGTTGGCGCGGACAGGCGTTCAAAGAAAATTTAGGCACATGATAAGAGGGCTGTCCTTACTTTCTTATCACAGATCAGTTAATGCTAAATGCGTTAAGATGCCATAGCTTAGCGGGTGACAGTCAGAAAAAATTTTTGGGCACATGATCAGTTAATGCTAACGCGTTAAAGATGCCAATTTTGACTCCAATGTCAAAGACTTCCACAACTCCGTATGAACTGCTAGACATGCACACACACCACACAAATTCTTATCAGCTTGTACCAAAAAAATAATAAAAATTGCGCCTTCTGCTGTGAATGATTCATCAAACATATAGATTAATTGGTAAAAGGTGAGTTCATAGCTGACTAACCTTGCCCCTATGTACTCATTAGGGTTGGTTAGCCTCCTTCAAGATTGGATAGGTAAAGTTTCGTTTCGTAGAGCTTAAATTTAATTTTTTTTTGTTTGTAAACTAAAAAAGGTTAGGTTTTTTGAATTTTTTTTTTTGGCTTTATAAGTTAGGTAAAAAAAAGAAAAAAAAAATCAAAAACAGAAAAGCTGAAACCAAAAAAATTAAATAAAAAAAGCTTGAAAAAATCTGTACAAAAAGTACCTAACATCTAACTTAGCTTATTTTTTTTTGGGTCCGTTGAACCAAAGCTTATTTATGTTCCCACTGCTCATAAACCGTACCCAGATGGGTTGGGACCCCACCCGCAGCGTGAAAGAGTCGGCTAAGGTGCCACTTTTGTAATAAGAAGAAAGAGCAAGGACATTTCCATAGTCGAATAGCATAAATATGGCATTCGATTGTGAGAGTTCCAAAAGTCAAAACGTGTTGTGTGTAGCCACTCGAAGAAGTGAAAAATGGTTTCCAAGGCATTTTTCTTCAAAACTCTCGTTCTCTTCTTCTTTCGCCTACTCCTCCAACATTTTCGGAACCCAAGGGGTCTCCTCAGGAGCTTCAGCAACGCCCATGCATTGCCACAGTCCAAATTTCAAAGGTACCCTTCTCAGCTTGCTCATGGATTAGACCTGACTGACCAGACTTTGATCTTTAGCGTTGAAGGAGCTCTTTTAAAATCTTCTTCTTTGTTCCCCTACTTCATGCTAGTGGCCTTTGAAGCTGGAAGCCTCTTAAGGGCTCTGATTCTGTTTGTTTTGTACCCATTTATTTGTCTTGTTGGTTATGAGATGGGCTTGAAGGTTATGGTCATGATTTGCTTTTTTGGGATCAAGAAAGAGAGCTTTAGAACTGGAAGAGCTGCTTTACCAAAGTTCTTCTTAGAGGATGTTGGGTTAGAAAGCTTTGAGGTGTTGAGGAGAGTTGGGAAGAAAGTGGGTGTGACTGATTTGCCTCACGTAATGGTCGAGAGTTTCTTGAGGGATTACTTGGAGATTGAGTTTGTAGCTGGGAGAGAGCTAAAAGTGTATTGTGGGTACTTTGTGGGACTAATGGAAGAGAGAAAGAAGATTGTTCTGGATGAGAAGATAACCTGTAATGCCATTGGAATTAGTAGCTTCAACAGATCTCTTGATCATCACTTGTTCTCTCATTGCAAGGTATAGACTTCCAGATCACATTAAACTTTGCGACACCATTGCCTACCTCTCTCTCTCTCGATTTGTGTGTATATATATTGTACATATACAGACAAATATTAATGCTCCTTATTTGTGGTTGTTGCAACAGGAGATTTACTTAGTGAATGAAGCAGACAGAAGGAACTGGCATCATGTCCCCAGAGACAGATTTCCCAAGCCCCTTATCTTCCATGATGGTAGATTGGCTTTCAGACCCACCCCTGTAGCTACTCTGGCCATGTTCATGTGGATCCCATTCGGGATTACCCTGGCCGTCATCAGGACCATAATCGGCTTATCATTGCCCTACAACATCCTCATTCCTCTCTTAGCCTTCACTGGGTTGCGACTCAAGGTTACAAATCCCAAGGACTTCTACTCTGTTTCGAAATCAAAGGTGGCCATTAAACCCAAAGGCCTTTTATATGTATGTAATCACAGAACGTTACTGGACCCTCTATACTTGTCTTTTGGTCTAAAGAAGCCTGTCACAGCAGTAACATACAGCCTGAGTAGAATGTCCGAGCTCTTGGCACCGATCAGGACCGTCCGATTAACAAGGGATAGGAATCAAGATGGTAAGATGATGGAGAAGTTGTTGAATCAAGGGGACATGATTGTTTGCCCTGAAGGGACCACTTGTAGGGAACCTTATTTGCTGAGGTTGAGCCCTTTGTTTGCAGAGCTAAGCGATGATATAGTCCCCGTGGCCATGGGCACGGAAGTTAGCATGTTCCATGGCACAACTGCAGGTGGGCTCAAGTGTCTGGACCCACTTTTCTTCCTCATGAACCCATCCCCTAGTTACACCATTCAGTTCCTTGATAAGGTCTGTGGGGCAACCAAGTGTCGCGACGGCGGCAAATCAAGATTTGATGTGGCCAATTACGTACAGGGGGAGCTTGGGAAGGCATTGGGGTTTCAATGCACTAGTCTTACAAGGAAGGACAAGTACCTAATCTTGGCAGGCAATGAAGGGATAGCTTCTGCTGGTAAAAGATGCTAAAACCTAAGTTTACCGTGTAATCTTACTCACCTTACTAAATTTTGTTATGCATTTATTTGTTTTTTTTTTTTTAATAACAGTTTCTATTGATTGAATGTTGCTGGGATTGTGTGCCCAATTTCTAAAAGTGGAGTTATGTGAAGCAATTGACAATTGTGCACACTACTGATTGTTAAATGAAATTGAACAGCATATATAATACTAGGATTGGACCTCAAGTAAAGCATTAACAATGCGTGTTTAGTATCTTTTTCAACTCCCCTGTGTGAGAGGCGATCCCCTTTTTTTGGGGGGGATCACAATGTAACGACCCTAATATACATACATACATATATCCCTACAAAGTAGCAAGACCATGCGTTTTCTGTATCATTTTTTGGCCTTCCATGTGCTGCTGCTCCACACAGTCCATTGTCGTGGTTGTGACTGTTTGCATTAAAATGGGTACGATAATGACAAGACGATCCCCTTGGTAACAGTGTGTGATAATGTCGCTTTTCAAAACTGAATCAAACAATAGATGATAACCGTCCATTTTACCCTCCTCGTCCTTTTAGTTGCTTGCAGCAAAATTGATCGAACTCATGTAGTAATTTAGTGTTGTTGGGGAGCAAAGATCTATAGAGATCTTTCAAGTAATTAAGTTAATGATTGTGGCGAGCTTATTTGGAGGCGCACGTGCACCATGATACTTTGATTACATCATTAAGGATGATTTAGATATTGTATTTGGCAAAACAAGGGAATCTGTCACCTTTGTTTATGTTATCTAGTTCTAAATGCCAAAGCCATGTTTCATAAGATAACATATCTTTTGTCAACTATTAAATCTAATTAATAATTATCAACAGTGGTCATTTTTAAATCTGGGGACCCATTTGCCAAATTCCTACTTAAATTTGTAAGACCAGTCAATGAAGTCCGGATATTACTTCAAGAAATCCTAAAATGAGTTGTCAATACAGACAAAAAAGAAACAAACTTAACTCTAAAACCATCAATGAAATGATTCTGTCTCAAAATCATCTCAGTAAACTCTTGCTTATGCCACTCATATTGCCCCCTTCCCTGTGCTATGGATAAGCTGTTCCCAGTAAGAACCGTGTCGACTATTCCTATGACACAACACACAGGGATGGCTCTATGTTTTTGGTTGTTCTTGACAGATCTCCAAGCTATCTTGCGAAGCTAGCTGGAATTGATGTTTTGCAAATATTTCCGAACCTTGTGTACGTACAAGCGCCTACCCAATCCAGCTATCAAAATAAATCCACACTTGAACCAGCTGGGGTTGGCCGGTAAAAATTGTTGATTTGCTTCAAATTATTCCTAGCAAGATTCATTAAAAACTTAAGAATTGTAGTAGTAGAATTCCTGTTTGATTGCTTTAAAAATAAAACCACCCATGCCACTTGAATGCATCACCAGTGGCTATGCCTTCAGTTTTGGACTGTATCTGCAGCTTTGAGTTTTGGATTTGCAGCTTTGCTTGATATGCAGTTCAATTGTTCGTTATAAAGGAACCAGACATGCTACGTAGAAACCCTACTGGTAGCTCCGTAGTAAACTGGCTAAGCAAAACTCAAAGTCTCAAATTTGATTCCTTCCTATATTCTCCATCATTTCATGCAAATATATAAAGTTTACATAATTTGTCTAGACTATTACCTTGCACAAACTTAGAAAATTAGTTGATCGATAACCTAAATACTTACAGCAAAATATGTGTATATATATATATATATATGTTTTTACTTAGAAAGCTGGATCACCAAGGTTCTGATTCAGTCACTTTTTGCATGATAAATCAATAGCTCATGTGGGTTTTTAGTATCAATGCTCCCTTTTTTCTTCAAGAGCTCATGGTGTTTTTTGTTTTTAGTTTTTCTTTACTTAATTATTTTTCTGGGTATCCAATGGCGTGATGCCGAAATTGTTGTGTTTTGTTTTTAAAAAAAATCATGATTTTTTCCTGGAATTAATAGATCCACGGTCAAACTTGATAAATTCAACTGCCCTCCCTCCCTGCCACGTTGGTGACTACAAGATACGAGTATATTTCAAACGAAGGCTTTAACCCAGTCTTGTCTTCTGTACTGGACTTGGGCCTAACACTGTGTAAAGCCTTTGGACTTCAGAGGCTGATGAATGAGCTTGTACACTCCTAAGTCCAGGTCTGGCCCAATCTATTCTTTTTTTATTATATCGATGCAGTAGTCTATGCTCATTTGCTTTCTTGATGTAAACAAAACCTCTCTTGATGTAAACAAAACCAAATGAGAAGTGAGATTGTGTCTAAGTTCAAGAAGAAGCTCATTTGTTTTTATTGATCAAATTCAAAAGTTTATACAAAAAAGCAAATTTTTGCTTGCGATCTTAAAACAAAGCCAGAAAAACAAAAAAATATAAAAAAATAAGTTTTTTTTGCTTATAATATTAAAAAAATACTTGACAAAAAAATTGTATTAAACAAGCCCTCAGCGAGGTTTTAAGTGCAAAATGAACTTGTGTTTTGACGCAAAAAGAAAATTTTCTTTAACTTGCTACATAAAATCAACTTAGTTGGAGGATATGAGTTATTGGACCTCAATCACCTGATTAGAGAAGATTATGCAGGAATTGGAGATTAAGGCCTCAGTAAAATACGTGAAAAGAGCGAAGCCCAGGTTTAGAGGCCATTAAATTGGGCCTATTCCAAATTCAGAACCGGTTGAAACCGGATAGTGTTTTAAAAAAATGTTAAACACAAGCACAATCGCTAAACAAGCACCAACAGATCCACTCCGCGTCAACTGAATCTTACTATTGGTGGTGAAATTCAATGTGAGACAAATTTACTGT
Organism: Euryodendron excelsum; assembly: GCA_033060915.1. Lineage (NCBI taxonomy): Eukaryota > Viridiplantae > Streptophyta > Magnoliopsida > Ericales > Pentaphylacaceae > Euryodendron > Euryodendron excelsum. Next base: position 867,572 of record CM065380.1, on the reverse strand, counting down.
GCGCTGACACCTTCTCAGCAGGCGTTCCTTGTTTAGCGCCCCTCTAGTTTTTTTAGTTGGGTTTGAATTTGAGTATTTATTTTCACATGTACAGTGTTATATGACGTGACTTTGAATGTGAATTTGTTGATAATTTTCCTAGAACTGGTGCAGTCAGTGGCTTTGTCGGTTGTCGGTAATTGAAGGGGCCCTTTATCAAAATAAGATTATTTTATTTAATATATATTAAATTAGGATTATTTTTTAAATATTTACAAAATAATAGTTAAGCGTCATTATACGTGACGTCTTAAAAAAAAGCATCGACACTGTTGACGATTTCAATTATTCGATTTTTATTTCAGGAAAAATAAAGTAAATCGTCAATACAAATGACATTTTCTGTTTTGGCATAAAAAATGTTAATACAGTTGACGTTTTTTGTTTTATGTTCTAAAAAAAAACGTCAATACTATTGACGCCTCCGTTTGGCGTGAAACTCGACACGTAGCATTGCCTCGACAAACTACAACTGCGGGCGCTGACGGCGTGTGGAATGGGGTCCCGGCGGAGGAGTTACTGCATTTTTTCCCCCCGAAGACTTAGCGATTTGAAAAACTTGGGAATCGAGGTTCGGGGATGCCAAATCTTGCAAACAGCCTCCGTTTGGCGCAAAACTCGACACGCAGCCCCGCCTTAACAAACTACAGCTGTAGACGCTGACAGCGCGTCTAACGGAGTCCCGGTCATGAAATTAGTAACGAAGGAGTTTGTTCAATATAAAACAGCCCAAAAAAAATTTTTTTGGTATGAAAATATCAATTTCATTGACGTTTTTGTATTGAATAGAAAATGTTATTTGCATTGACGAGTTTAATGAATACGTGAAAACGTCATTATGGATAATGCTTTTCTTTTCGTTATTTCTAAATTTCAAATCCGGTATATCGTTAAATGGAAAGCGTCATTAGGATTAACGCTTTTTGTAAAAACGTCATACATAATGACACTTAATCATTGTTTTGTAAATATTTAAATTTTAACCTGGTTTAATATATACTGATTAAAATAAACCTATTTTCGTAAAAGGCCCATAATTGAAGGGTTTTGTAATAATTCAATACAAAATCAGGGACTGGTCAGTAATTCGAGAGAGTTCCCTCGTCATCATCTCCTAATATATAAGCGGTACGCCCTAGCCTCTCCCATTTTTTCTAGGGTTTCGATTTTCGGGGGGAGAACCACCCGAATATTCTCCGAAAGCCTCTTGATTCGAGTTCTGGGATTCGGAGATTTTTGGGTGTTTTCTGGTATTTTTTCGAAAGATTAGGGTTAGGTTATGGGGACGGAGAGGAAGAGGAAGGTGAGCTTGTTCGATGTGGTGGATGAGACCTCAGTCTCGGCCAAGTTCGCGAAATCTAACGGCGGCATAGTCCAAGGGAACAGCAATCTGACGCCTCTGATCAACCGGTGGAATGGGCGGCCATACTCGCAGAGGTATTACGAGATATTGGAGAAGAGGAAGACACTACCCGTTTGGCACCAGAAAGAAGAGTTCTTGCAAGCCTTGAAAGCCAACCAAACCCTAATCTTGGTCGGTGAAACTGGTAGCGGTAAAACCACTCAGGTCAGTCTTCCGCTATATTATAATTGAAGTTACTTTGATTTGTTTGGCTGTGGAGAAAATAAGAAGCAGAAGGAAAGAAACTGCAGAATCTTTTCTTACTATAACATTTGTACCCGTCACCGTCAATCGTTGACGTATTCTTTCTGGTCGTTTAAAGATTTACCTTTCTTTCGTTTTCTTGGAACTGAATGGAGTATGTTGGGTTTTTCTTTGTTATCTTTTCTGGCATTGTTTGGTTCTTTATTTGGTTTTATGTGTGTTCTTTGTGTTGCTATCTTAGGCAATTGTTTCTTGTGACATTGCGAGTAAGTTCTTTGTTTTGTGTGTGTTTTTTTTTTTCCTTTTCTTGCTGTCATGCCTGTTTGGTTTTTTTTTTTGGTTGTGGTCTGTGATCATTGACACGAATAAAGTCTGACATTTTGTATGTTTCTCCGTCGTGTTCTTTGCACACACATTCTTGAAACAATAATTTATTGTGTGAAGATTGAATTTGAGATCTATGATTAAATCCTTTTTTGAAATAGTGGCTAATAGACTGAGGTTAAACTACTCATAAATATTGTTCAGTAGTTGTACTTAGCTACCTGCAACATTTATGCTCTGAATATGTACCAGTCAGATAGGATGACCAAGTCCTTGAGTTTAGTTCTTTTGATAAGTACTGAAGTTTGATTAGCTGGTTTGCCCATAGAACTAAAAAATGGCGTAACGGCCGTTACGTAATGGTATCATTGAATAGCGAGTTGGTTACAGACGATTTGTAACGGAGAATATCGAGTCACACTAGAACGTCCGATATAGCGCCGTATCACGTCTGTAACGGCGTTACATGGACAGTAGCCCCCCCCCCCTCTCTTTCTCTCTCGCACGCGCGTTTGAGTCGATGAGTTTCAGACTGACCGTTTGAACTTCTCCCTTTATTTTATTTTCTTTGATTAATAAGTGACTCTTTAACTTTCCAGAGTCTCCTTATTAAAGGACCCAGACTTTCCTTATCGTATTTTATTAAATGACCCAGATTGTTTAAACAAATACATGTATAATTAATACATGAATTCCCAAACTCAGTTAATCATCTAACTATGAACTTGTAAAAGAAATAGTGTTATATTATAATAATTGTAATAGGGATGTATAAAATAATAAACATAACATTTAAGTCTATTAAAATTCATCAAAAAGGTCATCTAAAATAGTAATATATATATATTTTGGAACTAAAACATGTGTAATAATAAATTTTATAAAAAATTGTTAATCATACAAAAAATTCACGACTACAATAACCACATCTCGTTACATAACATCTGCGCCGCCCGCGTCTGTTACATCGTGACCGCATCCGCGTCTCGGTCCGCGACCGCAATTTAGTTCTATGGGTTTGCCAATCTCACTTTATTAGGCTTCTCTATAAAAGTGGTTTAGTGGTCATTTATTTTGGGCAAGACAACTTAAGAATTTCAATACGGATTGCTTGTTGGCCTATAATGCAGCTGTTTAGTGTTTTAAAGTTTACACTTAGCTGGATCATTTTAGCTGTCATTTGTGCCTCCATATCGTGTTTAATGTTCATTTGATTATATACTCAAATTTTGCGAGCTCTCTCTTTATGATGTATACCTGGTTATGCTTTGATTTCATTATTGCACTTCTAGAATTAGCCTCTGCACATTGGAATGGATCTCCTTATTCCTTACTGTTTAAAACTAGATTTTAAACTGACGTAGCATCATTCCTTTTGTGCAGATTCCTCAGTTTGTTCTGGAAGCTGTTGATATGGAGACCCCAGATAAGCGTAGGAAATTCATGATTGGCTGCACTCAGCCTCGCAGGGTAGCTGCAATGTCTGTTTCTCGTCGAGTTGCTGAAGAGATGGATGTAACTATTGGAGAAGAAGTTGGTTATAGCATTCGTTTTGAAGACTGCAGTAGTGCGAGAACAGTGTTGAAGTAAGCTCTTTCTCCATGGTCAAATGCGCTCTTTCTTGTTTTGAACGTTATCTTCATTTTAATCATTTTTTGAGGCTAATAACAAGTGTGTGTGTGTGTGTGTGTGTGGCCTTATTGTTTTTTGTTGCTTAGTCCTGTGGTGAGAATTGACTTATACATGTCCTTTTGCATGACAGGTATTTAACAGATGGTATGCTTCTAAGAGAAGCTATGACAGATCCTCTTTTGGAAAGGTACAAAGTGATAATTCTTGATGAGGCTCATGAAAGAACTTTGGCAACAGATGTTTTATTTGGGCTTCTAAAGGAAGTGCTGAAAAATAGACCTGATCTCAAATTAGTTGTAATGAGTGCTACTCTTGAGGCCGAAAAGTTTCAGGGTTACTTTTATGGTGCACCTCTTATGAAAGTTCCAGGAAGGCTTCATCCAGTGGAGATTTTGTACACTGAGGAGCCTGAGAGGGACTACCTTGAAGCAGCAATTCGTACAGTTGTTCAGATACACATGTGTGAACCACCTGGTGACATACTTGTATTTCTTACTGGAGAGGAGGAGATAGAAGATGCATGTCGGAAAATAACAAAAGAGGTCACAAATATGGGAGATAGCGTGGGGCCTGTGAAAGTAGTGCCGCTGTATTCTACACTTCCTCCTGCTATGCAACAGAAGATATTTGAACCTGCTCCTCCTCCCCTGACAGAGGGCAGTCCTCCAGGGAGGAAGATTGTAGTGTCAACCAACATTGCTGAAACTTCTTTGACCATAGACGGTATAGTCTATGTGATAGACCCTGGGTTTTCAAAACAAAAGGTCTATAACCCTCGCATACGCGTTGAATCTTTGTTGGTGTCTCCAATATCAAAGGCTAGTGCTCACCAAAGATCAGGGCGTGCTGGAAGAACACAACCAGGCAAATGTTATAGGCTCTACACAGAGAAAAGTTTCAATAATGATCTTCAGCCCCAGACCTATCCAGAAATACTGCGATCAAACCTTGCAAATACAGTTCTCACCTTGAAGAAACTAGGGATAGATGATCTGGTCCATTTTGATTTTATGGACCCACCTGCCCCTGAGACATTGATGCGTGCATTGGAGGTGTTGAATTACTTGGGAGCATTGGATGATGAGGGAAACTTGACCAAGTTGGGTGAGATCATGAGTGAACTTCCCTTGGATCCACAGATGGGAAAGATGCTTGTTGTCAGCCCCGAATTTAAATGTTCAAATGAGATTCTTTCTATATCTGCCATGCTTTCAGGTATGTGGTTGGTTGCCTTGCTTTCTTTGTGTCTGTCCTGAGTCTAATTGAGGGTCAATGTCAAAGTAAATATGGGCTGAGAAAGTTGCTTCATTATTTGTGAATGCATGCCCATCATTTGTAGCGTGTGCATAGATATGAATCTGTGCTTATAAGTTCATATATTTAACTGCATTCTCGTGCACGTTTGCACATCTGCATGCAGTCAAATGTATGTGAGTCCGCTTAGGTTGTCATCAGCAACTGTCGTGTCTGGGTTCCATGCCCCCTGCTGGCATGCACCATAGAGTTTCTAAGTAAGTGCTGATGCAGATAGTTGCAGTTTCTCAGTATTCTCTCATGAAGCAAATGGTGTCGTCTCGCCCCTATGCATCTGCTGACCTACCGTGGGCCTCCTCTGTGATAACAAATTTTTTCTTTAGTACCCAATTGCTTTGTCCGGCCTAGGGAGGCTCAAAAAGCAGCAGATGAAGCAAAAGCTCGGTTTGGCCACATTGATGGGGACCACCTCACGCTATTGAATGTATACCATGCCTACAAGCAAAATAGTAAGTATTTAACTACATTCTTTTATTCCTTCATTTTCTTTTTAAGTATGACGGGCTCTATTTCTTGCCATTGTTGTTCATAACTGTGTTCTGTTTGAATGGGTTTCAGATGAGGATCCATCTTGGTGTTATGAAAACTTTGTCAATCAGCGGGCATTAAAAGCTGCTGATAATGTTAGACAACAGCTAGCTCGGATCATGTCTAGGTTCAACCTCAAGCTATGCAGCACAGATTTTAACAGCCGCGACTACTACATCAACATCAGAAAGGCTATGCTAGCTGGATATTTCATGCAGGTGGCTCATATGGAACGCACTGGACACTATTTGACTGTGAAGGACAACCAGGTAAATATGAAGATTCATTTCTTGTTTTTAAGCTGTAGGGAATTTTGTATTTGATGTACGGGAGACCATAATTTTTCTTGTATTTACATTTTCCAAATTCTCTAATGGGGCAATTGCAGGTGGTCCACTTGCACCCTTCAAATTGCCTGGATCATAAGCCAGAGTGGGTTATTTATAATGAGTTTGTCTTAACAAGCAGAAACTTCATCCGTACAGTAACAGATGTTCGTGGTGAATGGTTAGTTTCTCTTTCTCGTAGGAAATTTTATTGTTTGCTATTAAATCATAGCTTTTAGTAGCTTGTGATTTGGGATTCATGACATGGAAAATGGAGAATTAGATAAAAGATGAGTACAAAATTTTATGCTGATTGTATGCAGAACTTTGACTAGTTTCTTAGTCTCCATGTTAGCTCTTCATAATGAGGAAGAAACTTTCAACAAAACTCATTTGCATAATCTAATTATGTATACTACTACTATTCTTTTTTTTCTTGTCCTCCTTTAAAAGTAGTATGTTGCATATTTGTCTCCTTTAAAAAGTGTTTTGCACAGAGATACACAGACAAACTAGTTTTTTCCTCTTTCCAAACAGCTGTTATAAGGAACATGTTTTTAGGGAGTTTCCAGTTTCCACAACATTTTTAGAAGTTCCTGACAAGTTTTTTTAAATTATGCTGAAGTTTATGAAAAGTGTTGAAAATATTTCCTAGAAGTTTCTCTTAAAATTTCATGAGTTCCCAAAATGAGTTTTCCCTTCGAGGGTTTCCAAGTAACTCTGGGTTGCAGCTCCCTTGGCATTCAAGCTGGTAGTTTATTTGTGAGATTTCAATCCGTTGTTGATTTTTGTTGACCAGGTACAAGGGCAACCTAAACAAATTGACGACAGTTTTTATTATTAGGGTGAAAAAGTTCAGGATTATTGTTATGAACAACCATAAGTATTATTTTGTCGACTGGACTTGGGATATATGATATTTTGAGTATGCCTAACCTTCTGTTTCTTTTATTTTCTGTTTTATCGCATTACTACTAAACCTACTTCCGACTTCTATTATACTTTGTGCTTTGGTATTTTGGTTGATTCAGGTTAGTTGATGTAGCACCCCACTACTTCGATCTGGAAAACTTTCCCCAATGTGAGGCAAGGCGCGTTCTCGAGAAGATTTACAAGAAACGGGAAAAGGAGAGGGAAGAGAGCAAGAACAGAAAGTGAAGCTCTTTCTCCTTGGATATGCGACCCAGGAATGAGCATGTGTTTCTGGATAGTATTTGCCCGGCAATGCGACTCAACAGTTTCAGCAAATGAACAATGGGCGAGCTGTCGAAATTTATTGTACCATTATTGAAGTAGGTTTAGTAAGAAAAGTTCATAGCTGTACGAAGCTGTATGAACTCTCCTAATTTGTCCTGAATGTGTTGGTTTTCTTGCTTTTTATTGTTAGATTTTGCTGACTTTGAGCTTAACATTCACTGTGCTTGCTTGTAGAATCTCGATAAATGATGCATTAGAGATCATCCAACATCTATTTGTTAGGGGTGTGGATTGCAACTCTTGTTATGCTCGATTGGTTTGAGTGCCTTGTTTGCTTTTTCCAATTTCTGATTGTCACTACGATATGATGGGGATGTCCTGCAAACTCAACCACATTGCACTCAAAAGGCATGACCTATACCACCTTATAGATCCACAAATTCCATACTTAAGTAGTGCTTTTCGTCTTCAGCCTGCCTTAAGCCCTTGGTCAATGTCCGCACAAGCGTCTAAAATGTTAAAGACAGTTCCCGATTTCAGAATCAATATAAACAATTTCTAAGCATGCGCAAACAAATTATACTGCAGGTGCCGACTTACCGTTGCAATCCACAGAGCCACATTTCGTTCACTATTTTCATTAAAGACGGATTGAGCTCTTCTTACTAAAATCTCCTTGAACACCAAGACAAAAAATCCTTGCGATCCCCCAAATCAGTGTAACTTTGCATCAAAGCGGACCCAACAAACACGAGAGAATTTAGCACTGAACGGACTACAAGGCCAGGATCCAAAGTTTAAATCCTGTGCTAGTAAGTGCACTGATGACTATCGAAAAGGTAAATTCATTGAGTCCCAATCCAGTACGAAACAATGGCAGATTCCTTGTGGGTTTCTTATCTTGTGGAACATGTTGTTCCACGAAATGTCTCTTACGGGCATTTGATCAAACATCTTAGGCGAATTCACAAGTTTGCTCAAATAAAGTTTGATCAAACGTCTCTTACAGGCATTTGATCATATTGTTCAAAATAGCAGTTGAAATAGTACAAATTTGGTGGGAAGCCGCACAATGTACCCTGCCTAACGTGTGCAGTTCGGTGGCTGCAAGAGGCAACACAAGTACAACACTTTTTGTCCTGAAGAATTTTTCAATATCATTTCACAGGAAAAAAAGGTCTCTCCAAAATTTAACTCTGTTAGATCATCTCCTTGTATACGTTAAAGCTAAACTGAAGTTCATCATTTGCTTCATAGTTGTCATATTACTTTGTTTCTGGCATGGCCTTCATAATACTCCATGTCTCAACCGTGTAGTATTATTAGAAGCATCCTATCCTCCGACTATGAGAAGGTCAGGGCTTCACTAATTAGTTTAAGAGACATACGTACATGCATCACTATCTACCAGAGAGAACCTGTACCAACATTATAGCAGCTAATAAGCCGATCAATTTCTGGCATCATGGCCTCCTAAAACAGGGAGGTAAAATTGTGGGATAGGAAACATAAGTGCCTATATCGACAATAAGCCAATCAGCAAGAGGGTGGTGACATTGCCTACAATGAGATACATAGCTCAGTACGCTGGTCCTAGTGCCTTCTTAACCCTTTCAAGGGGTCAACAGCACATTAATGAGATAAGAAAAATGGTGCAAGATAAAATGTTGTGCGTTCACTGTGGGAATAAGCATACTGGTTTGCTAGTAAAACCCCATAGATTGAGGTCATCTCCTCCAGGCTTTGACTTCACAGTGTATTCACCTTCTAAATTTACTAAGCTAAAAACCAAAAATAATCCAAGGCTTTGAATATCATCCTCCACTTCTAATTTGCTAGGTAAATAGGCAAATCATTTGCCAATAATTACCAAGCACCAGCCCCCCACTCCCCTCTTCTCTTCGAAAGACCCAATAATATACGCCCAACAAAAAGAGGAAAGCTAGCTAGTCTTTAAAAGAAGGGCTTTAAATTGAGATCACTTTGATAAAAGTCGTTATGCTACCATAGCTATTTACTTTTCCCTTGTCTACTTTGATGTCAAGGAGAAGCCTAAGGAGTTTAAAACTCACTATGATAAGGAACCCATTCCATCAACTCAGACTAAGATCCTAACACAGGAGGGTTCTATTCATGCAAGCATACATACAAGATTCCTGTTCCTAATCCTACTAACGTTAGATTTCTCAAAATATGAAGTCTTAGTTAATAGGTATGTTAATCCATATTTTTCTTCCTTCCTTTTTTTTGGGTGGTAGGTTAATGCTTAAAAAACTAAGTCAATTTTTAGTAATCCACCATGCAACATTTTCAAAGCTTATACATCAGATTATCGAGTTCATGAATCATGCTAATAACACTAGGTGCAAGAATTGCCATTCTAACACCCCTAATACCTCATATTTAAGATTCATCTGTTGTGAAAACAACCATTGGAGAATTTCTCTCCCATGTTTATGCATGCCGATTCAAGTTGATCGGATATTAAACACAATGTAATCCATAGCAGACTTGTGTATATTTTGGGAATACAAATTTGAGTTTTTGGATCAGGTACCTGTCCATATAAAGTCAATTTGATATTTGAGGCCTGCACGGGAAGTATGATCGAAGCATGTAACCCACAATCAACTTGGCAAATATAAGTTCTAGAAAGAAGTTGATCTGAACTCTTAAAGGGCATTTGATTACTTTTAATTTTAACTATTTATTTATTTGCACAAGACTTAAACTCAAGAGATAGCCTAACCCCACCCCACCCCTTTACATCTAACCCAAGGTCCTGGGCAATGTATTAGATATTAGTTATTCCCCTATCCCATTTTATGTGTCTTGCTTTCCATTTTCAGAAGCCCCATTTTATGTGTCTTAGTTTGCAAAATAAAAATTTTTAATTATCACATCTCCATGTTACCCTTTATGTTTAAAAACAATCCCAATTCCCACAAAAAGTATTATTCAAATAAGACAAAGGGCAAAAACTTATTATTCAAAGATGCTTTTCTTAAACTTTGTGCAAAAATGGAACAGAGGGACTAGTAGTTATAGAAAGTCTGACCACAACTACTGGCTTGAAGAAAGATTATGCAATTCCCATTAATAATACCACGAAAGGGCCCCTCACTGACCAGTTCTCTAGCAGACAAAAAAATAAAAAAGAGCACTACCTACCACATCCAAGAATTCAAGCAGAAGAAGACCTTAGTTTCTGATTGCAGACCACTGTACACTACAAACCTCTCAACAATTCACAACTCCATATTAAGGAAGGAGACCCCATTATCAAAAATTGGAAGCAATTTCTTGTGACAAGCATATATAAACTAAGAAAAAACAAGAATACTTATTTCTCTTTGAACAACTACTTCTATTACTTTGGCAAGTAAAGTTTTTCCCTTTCATTTGCTTTAGTCTTGTACTAAGTACACAAGGTAGATTCAACTGTTAAAACTTTCTTTTGGAGATAGGTAGCCAAGTGGTGGTCAAAAAGGAGCACGATGTGGAAAACATCCAATTAAAATCTTGATGCTTTAACATCAATGAAGTGCCATCCTTCTAAAGCTTGAGCACCCAACATACCTAGTGGGCAAACAACAATAAACTCTCTCTAATGCGTATGCTTAACTTAATAAACTGTGAACAATGATTTGTAATATGCTCTTGAAGTCTACTCATTGCAACTATCCTTAATTTGTTATTTAAATTGTTAATAACTTGGACAACTATGAACAGCACTAGAAGCCTAACCGTCTGGGCATTTGGTAGAAAGATTTGGCACTGGTTCTCTAACATGCAGTCTAAGTAATGTCCCTACAAGTTCAGCATGCATACCAGGTTGGTCCTCAGTACCTCTGAACCATAACAAGTGAGACAACAATAGTACAGTGAAGACAGCTAGTGATATGCAACAAACAGAGACGATTGGCAGCCCAACAAATGTGATATAAAACTAAAGAATGCAAAATTAAACATTTAAAATTGATATCCATTTGGGTGATATCCCCCAAATCAGCTTTAATCTCAATCATGTATACTCAAGTGAGTTACTACAATTTTTTCCGCATCTTTTCTACATGTACTTGTAAACTAAAAGAAAACCTCACCAGAATGCATCATAGTGGATCAAGATAAACCACACAGCACAGGAAGAAGTAAAAAGGCACGCCAGAAATCCTTCTCCACAATAACAAAATGCCCCAATCTTTACATAGGCAGCCATGATTTTTGGTCCACAACAACCTGGGTAATGAGTCGAATTAACATAAGGAATAATAGAACCTGACAAGCCTGCAATTGCTAGTTCAAGAAAACTTCCCGACGAACTAGTGAACAATGAATGAAATTTATAAAAAAATCGTACCTATCAAGGCCCTTTTTACTTGAGTAGAATTAATAAATAACCTTGATATTTCCATCTACTTAAATACATACCTATCAAGGCCCTTTTTACTTTAGTAGAATTAATACAGAACCTTGATATTTCCATCTACTTAAATTAGCTTTTCTCATGATATCATCTATTTCTGCAAGTAATGAATCTAATGACATAACACAGCAGATTGGCCAGTAATAATTTAGAACCTTCCCCACTGTTTTTTTTAATCAATAGAACATTCCCATTTACAGGTCCCACAGCCATTAGACGGGATTCACAAGATTGCAACACACATATGCTAGCTACATATAAACACACCAGTAAATTAAATGTTTTAGTCATACTGCTTGCTTATCCAATGCAGCTGTAAGGGTAGCAGATAAAAATAGCATGGACAATCAAGCAAGCAACCAAAATAATTAAATTCACTTGTTTGATTAACCATCAAATTGTCAAATACTATAAACACCCCCTTCCTAAACTAATTAAGCAGTTAGGCTCTTATTTGAATTCCTTTCCTAGTTAAATTAATAAGTAAAGGCCTTGTATATAGGTTTCTCAAATAGGGGTTCTTAAGCACCACATTCAATTCAGGGCACATGTCCAATAGCGTTGGATCAATCACCACAGGGCATTAAGCCATCAGTTCACATATCAAAATGTTATAAATCATTATTCACCATTTGAAGTAACAAAGTCCTCTCATACTTCTCATCCATATTTAATTATGCAAAACAAAAACAAACAGCATAGAATTAAATAACCAAAAACAGATTTATCCTACTTTACCATGCATGCCAAAGAAAAGGTGCTTAAATAGAGTTCTAAGCATTCATATTTAGTTTTACTCTATTCTTAGCAGATCATGATCACTGATGAGAAGAGAGCAATCTAATACAAAGCAGAGAAGATTATATGCCTTTAAAACGAAATATGCACAACGGGTGTGTCTAAACATGGAAAATCTATGCCCTGAAGCCTTTTTAAATTCTTCTCCTCATACTTTTCAAAAACCAAACTAGATTCCTTTTTGGATAACAAGGTGCCAGGAATTTTGAGAGCAGCCAACAAGAACCTAAACATGTGCTGAACCCTCATCCTGTATGCACCAGGCAATCATGAGATGAATCCATGAGGTAGCACCAAGAGGAACAATTCAAACTAAAAGGCCTCTTCTTCATGAGTCGGATTCCTAGCCAACTCGTCTAGCCCTTAGAAGCTCGCTATAAGTTGCATTCGATTTCAAAGCATTCCCTTTTTTTGTCCAATGGCAATAGGCCAGAGCATTGGGGGTAGCTCTCCCACTAACCATAAACCCCCAACCCTGATTAAGGCAAGGTTCGACCCTTGGTCTTGAATACTATTATCAAATGGCTAGCAGCTAAGCTAATTGGCACCTTTGAAATTCTCTTTTTATTATTAATATTAGGCCTTGAATTGGTCTACAGGCAAGCAGCAGCTTATGAATGCAAGCCTAGTCCAATCAGGTGGCCTCCTAGATTTTTGTTTTGTTCTAGTTTCCTTAAAACTCTCTTCGAATTTGACACCAAAAACTACAGAACAACAAAATTGGAGTTCAAATTTTCTGAAATTGGGTTAATATGAAACAAATCCAGATTGAATTAATCATATTACACAGTTGCCTATTTCGCTGTTTAGGAAACTAAAACAGAAGCAAAAACTATAAGGCATCAATTTCCCCCTGTGTGCTCCAGTTTAGCATTAATAAAACAATAATTAAACTGATTTGGACTAGAAATGAGAAATAGTTATGCAGCACAAACTAGAAGTGGTACACTTATCCAAATCACCATAAATAACATTCACTGCCCATCAACAAAGATTCGGGCAAATAAAACAGTTATCCCCAGTTCCACACTTCATCCAAAAACATTAAGTTTCTAAGGTCTTCTGTCTTGTGTATTCTTCTTCAATAGTCGCTGTGTATACAGACGGATAGTTCAATTGGGCCAATTTAGATAATATCTATACGATACTCCTCAATATATTGTGGCTAATAAACAATTTAAAACGGGTAAAAGGAAAATTCAATGCACAGAGTTCAGTCAGAAATAAAAAAGAATCATTACTGCTTCGTTTGGATGCACATCAAATGCATAAGAATAAGATTCAAGAATTTTTTGCGCTTTGTGGGACCCAAGGAAATCAAATCACTGGCGTCATCTCTTTTCCTTTTCTTGATATTCTCAGCAACCAAACAATGAAACGAAAGAACTAAAGAAGAGAGAGAGAGACCTCCAAAGCTCTAAGATGCAGGTTCTTCTTCCAACGGAGGAACCCACTTCCCGTAGACCCACTCCCGGTGCAAACGCAGATCCGAATCGCGAAAATCAATCTGCTCCCTGGAACTTCGGAAGAAAACGGAGTATCTGGAATCGTCTAGGACGGCAGTGACGATACCCTCCCACCAGCCATCATTGTGGAAGGCGTCGACCTCTTCGCTGAGTTTGAAGCTCCGGTTGGCCTCTCGGGGGGGCACTGGCCGAGCCAAGATTGCGTTGACGAACTCTCTGAGAGGTTTGGTCCCGCCGTCGTCGGCCATGAGGCTCTGGAACTCGACGAAGATCTTGTTATTCTTCTTGGAGACCGTTCGGAGGACAGTGGCAGTGTACCAAGACCCCCTGAAACCCTCGTCCTCGAAGCTGACTTCCACCTCGGCCCCTTTCTTGAAGCAGTCCTCTCCCATGTTTTTGCAGAGTTCTTGAAGAGAGAAAGAGAAAGACAAAATTGTTATTTTATTACAGAGTTCTTGTAGAGAGAGAGAGAGAGAGATTTGAAATGGGAAAGACGTTTGCTGTCATCTGCGACTTGCGTGGTTTATTTTTAGGTGCGAGACGTGTTAATTACCTGCCTGAAACACAATGATCATCATGCTATTGGCATACAAATAACAAAAAAAAATCTACAAAAACGTGGGTGTTGCATAAATTTATTGATATGGGTTGGGGCTAATTTGCTGACACGAGAATTTTGAAGTTATTGCAGAGGAAAGGCATTGTATTAACTTAATTAAGTAATTCATGTTTAGTGGTATTTGAAAAAGTATTTTTACTGAAAAAGTATTAACTTAATTAAGTAATTCATTGTGTAGACTATTTTTTTTCTAATAAACTCGAACAACTGAATAGACTGTATTCTTTCTAATAAACTTAAACAAAGAAGGGAATACAATATCGTATAAGCACTTTTAAAAAAAGTGCTAAAGATGTTAGCGTTTTTTTAAAAAATGCTATTTGAAAACGCCTTTACAAGAAGTATTTTTCTATAAAAATATATTTTCAAATACCGTTTTCCTTTTAAAACACATTTTGAATAGCATTTTTTTATGGGATTTGACTTTGTGAACATAGTTCTCTCTCGGTCTCACTCACTCTCGGTCCCGATAACTCCTCACTCTCACTCTCAGTCTCACTCTCACTCTCACTCCCAATCTCTCAACTCTTTCTCTCCATCTCCCATTTGGTACTGCTCTTTTTACTTTGTTTTTCATGTGCATATACACAATATATTGAGCTACATTAATATTTTCTGGATCTCTCACATATATCTACATTGAGCTACATTGCATTGTTTAGGAGTGACAACATCTCAGCGCTTTTTTAAAAGATTTTCAATATACATTACATTGTTTAGTGACCCTAGGGATTTCAAATTGTAAAACTAATTTGTCAAAGGATATTGAGGGTAGTTGAGGGGATGCACTAGTGTTTTTATTGTGAGATTGAATTGTTATGGTTGTTCCTTGCTAAATGAATAGTTATTTAGTTGTTATTTTTGGTGGGTGAATAGTTGAATGCTGTTTCCATGTCATGTGAGATGTTCAGATTCATCTTTGACCTTGATTCGATGTTTAGCTTCATGTGAGGATCACGTACTATATATGTATCCATCCTATTCAAATTAACCTCTGACCTTGGACCTTGAATTGCCTTTTAGCTTCATGAGGACCTTCATAGGGGTTGTTTCCCTTACACAACCATTTTAGTGACCCTTAAACTTGGAAAATATATTTGTTTGTGACCTAAAAGTATTGTGAAATTATTGTTAGTGAAAGTTTTATTGGTTTGTAATATATTTGTTTGATGGAAGGCACACTTAGTGAAATGATTTACAAGTTGTAGTTGTTCAAATAATAACGATAATGGTAATATTTTATTGGGTAGGAAAGATAGTACGAGATCGCCGAAAAGGTATAGCATATGATATAGAGACTAGTGGATATTATACTGTAGAACTCAGAACCTCACTTACTAGATTACGGGACATGATTACGCCTAAGATGGCTAAGTATGGAGAACAGTTAAATTTAAAATTCATATGTAGATACCCTTATAGAAGAAATGGAGAAGTAATAATATATAAAAAGTTATCAGTCAATAATGACGAGACATTACAAACTGTTTTAGATCTCCCTTTGAGATATCCTAACTTGCATTGTGTTGAAATATACGTTGTGAAGGAGAAAAGCAGAACGACCACTAGTTTCAGTCGTCCTAATGTGATATGGAGAGATGTCCAATCGTATGGTTAACTCCTGTCACAGAGGGTGATATATCGACATTGGGGACATTTAATGAAATACTTACACTTGGCCAGAGTATTCAGAGTGCAATACAACAGGATGCGTCAGGGCAACGAATGTCTAACATTTCAGCCCATTTGAGACTTACTCGCAATGCTGGAGTGATTTTGAACAATTTCATGACTTCCACAGTCCACCAACACCTCACTCACAATATGCTTCGAACCTAGGGGGATGCGTAGAGATGTGAGGTTCTAGTGCAAGTATGAATCCCGTGAAACGACTTGTCAGCTTAGATGACATTGGGAGACTAATAGAAACAAATCCAACTGTAAACAACGGAGTTGTTCAGTTTGAAGAATCATATAAAGATCTTAATGCTTTACTGAGAAATGAAGCAAATTCTGGCTCGGATGTTGATGGACACGAACAAGTCGACCATGCTAATTTAAATGACACTTCGGTCCCTTTTTTTACGAACCTAAATAGGGTAGATGATACCATAATTGGTTGAGATTTATATTCTCGCGGTCAGATATCGTCAAATGCTAATCCATAATTTGAAAAATGGATGGATTTTTAATAGAAGAATGTGGTAATCAATGCATGTAAATGGTATCCTGTGAACAAAAACAAACATTAATATGTTGTAAAAACAAATAAAAAGGTTTGGAGTGTCAGGTGTACTTTCGATTGCCCGTAAAAACTGTGTGCGTCTTTGAAAAAGAAGCACACTTTCTTTGAGATCACGCAATACCCAATGCCTCATACCTATTTACATAGGATGGATAGCTTGGATCACTCCAAGCTTGATTTGACATTCATTGCACACGTGATTATAACACAAGTTACTATGAGATTAAATATAAACTAAAATAGATAATATTATGTATTGATGCTCTCCTTGGGTAAAGCGACATTCTTCGTTTGTTGTGGTGTATGGGAAGACACAAGATGGAAGATAGTGTCTATAGTTCAGAGTGTTTCAACAAATCAAGGGTTCACAGTGTCATATACGAAAACATAGCTTGGTAGAACAAAGATCATTGCGATGATATCTGGGGATTGGGTGAGTTGTACGAAAAGCTTCCAAGGTACATAGGAACATTGGAGTTCAAAAACCTGAGTACAACTGTGATTTTAAAAACATATGGCATTGGTACGTCGGGTAAAGTTGTGTTGGACAAAATATTTTGGGCATTTTGGCGGTTGGGGCACTGAAATGGAGAAAAGGGTCTAAAACGGGCGAAACTTGATGAACGGTATTGGTGGGGCACGAGTGACGTGCGGGAGGTGATGGCACGTAAAATAGAGTCTCGATTAAAAAATTATGCAAAGCTTTGAAATTTAGAGTTTAGGTTTTTCAAAGTAAGTCATCTCAGCCTTTCGGGCATTGTAATAGGACAAAAGGGTCCGGAGTGAGCAAAACTTGATGGGCGGTACCAGCGGCCAATGAGTGACGTGCGGGAGGTGATGACACGTCAAATGGAGTCCTAGTTAAAAAATTATACAAAGTTTCAAAATTTAAAAACTTAGATTTTCAAAAGTAGGTTAACTTGGCCTTTTGGGCACCGAAATGGAGAAAAATGGTCCAGAGCGAATGAAACTTGACAAGCGGCACCGGTGGCCCATGAGTGATGTGCAAGAGGTGACGGCATGTCAAACAGAGTCCGTTTAGGAAATTATGCAAAGTTTCAAAATTTGGAAATTTAAGATTATTTTCAAGAAATATTGTCTCCAACTGTTGGGATATCAAAATGGGGAATACAGCTCCAGAGCATCCGAAACTTGACTTGTGGCACCGATGGCCAACGAGTGATGTGTAGAAAGTAATGGCATGTCAAACAGAGTTTCAACTCTTGAGTTATGGGATTAACTACGATGTTTGGCAGCTATTAAAATGTTATTTATTTATTTTTTTGGCTGATATAAACACCTTTGCAAAAGGCACTTTTAAATAAAAAAAATGTCTTTTGAAAAGGCGTTTATACGATGCCATATTTCTAAGCCTTTATGCGGTAATACAAGGGGTTAAAGCAGCATTTGAAAAGGCGCTTTCAATGAAATAGCCAATTCAAATGATGCTAAATATGGGTTCCTGCAGTAACTTCAAAATGCACCTTGTGTCTGCATTTTCTTAAAAAATGGATTGTGTCAAGGAAATGAGCTATGGGTTGGCCGTACTGAAGACTCTAAACTGTTTGTCAGAGTAAATCCTCTTTATAATACAAAGATTAAAGAATGGCAGAGAAGCATGCATGGAGTGCTTTTCTCCTCCAGTTCAATGAATTGACTAAAATAAGGATTAAAGAAGTAAAAGTAAAATGACTGGAGTGCATGCATAAGCAGCCACCAATTCCAAGGCCTTCCCGGCCCTTGTTTTGCTTTTTCAGTGAAATTGGAATGGCTGCTGAGCTTGGGGCATCGCCCAGCAAGAAACTTGGCGCCAATGTGTGTCGAGGTTCAGGTAGATTAAGCTGGATCATTCATCCTTATATTTTGGAACTTAAAAAACAGAGTTCAAACAACCTCTGGAACCGAAACAGCATCCCCATCAGTTGATAATAGGAACCATGCCTTGCACTCATGTAGCAGTAGCTCCTGCTGGAAGCAACTCTTAAGTCAACTAGTGAATTAGTAACGAACCAGGCAACAATGTCCTAAAAAAGGAGCCGCGGGATGCATTTTGCTGCCAAAGGAGCTAGAGACCTGCATTTCATTCATAAGGAGTCACCAGTTTCGTCTCTACAGACAACTATGCTGAAAGGCAAGTATTTCCAAAGTGAGAGGCCGAACCACTAAAAAGCAAAATTGTTTTGCCACCTGCTAAAGACAACATGACAAAGGACCAATCAATAGGCATTTAACGGCACCTACAATGAATCAAGTGGGTTGGTCAACAACATCTCAAATTCTTTGGATGAGCACCTAAACTTGTACAGTTAAATCATTCAATCTGCCAGCTTCAGCCTACACGACATCGTGTCTCCAGGGACTTAATTCTTTAAAGAAAGAAAAAGAGGACTGCAAGTGAGATGTCAGGGTATTGTTGGAATCAAACTCAATTTTTGAAACTCATGTAGATCACTATAGGTTTAATAACATCCAACTGTAGTTGTCTGAATTTACCAACTTTCATCACCAACAGCACTAAGTAAGTGCAGGTACATCAACATCCATGATTAGGCTGCTCCTCAAGTCGGGTAGAACTGCAATGGAAAAGAGATGCACTTGTAGTCATGCCACTTACCAAGGGGCAGCTGCTAGTTCTCCAAAATCAACCCTGATGCTCTTGATGCCTTCATTGACGGAGTTCGTGCTTGATTGCAAGGAAGCAATTTTAGAGTCCTCAATTTCCTTCATTAACATAGCCAACGCATGCTTTTCTTGTAACTCCCATATCTGCTTATCAGTCTCATCAATTTTGGTTTTCTCCTGACTATGTTCCATAATCTGACTTTCAAGTTCTGTTGACTGATCTCGACGGAGTTCCTGCCTATCTTTTATCAGAACCATCCCAGTTAAACAATCTCGTACCATCTTAACATCAAATCCATGACCTTCCAAATCAAGAAGAGTTTCAAACTGTCCTCAATGGAGCTTCTTGGGTCATCAAATTGTGACTCAGATGTCTTCTTCACAACACCAGAAAAGGTTACCATACAACCTATAGCTAATCCTTCACGAGAACTCTCTTTACAACTCTCCAGAGGATGAAAATGTGGCATTTGTGGCATCACTTGGAATATTTCCATAGATTCAATCATCTCCCAAAGAGGAAAGGTCTTCACAAAAGGCAAGCTTTGATTCAAGTCCGGCACAATGTCCTCATTGCCATTAACTGCAGCAGCTTGGATTGCAATTTCTGTTTGTCTCTCACATGTCTCAGTAAATTGCTGGACAGTCCACTTAGTGGGAACTCCTGGACAGAAAACAAATATTGTCAAACAATTAAATAACTACAACAGAGAGAACATTAAAGGGCCATAAAATAGATTACTTGAGCCATCAACAGTTGCTGAACAGTGCATGCCCTCAAACCAAGTCGATAGGGGTTGATCATCAGACACATTGCTGGATACTTCATCAATGGCCGTTCCAATTTCTTTCATCATGCTGTCTATTTTAAAACCTTCATCTCTCTTCCCCCTGGATGCATCTTGAGAATCTATAAAATTCCAAAAAGGGCATTACTTCAAGACCATGTAACTACGCACAATACAAGTGACAATACCACAGGTAAACCCTATCATCTCCCATGCATACACTGTCATTTGTAACCCGGGAAGTCAAATGCTAACCATGAATGGGTGATTCAGTGTTTATGTTTACACTCTGTCTTCTTCCCCTCTTTGATGAAGGCATCTCAAGTTGCTTACTTGATGCTTGCACAACCTTTTCATTTAGCAGCTTATCGTTTTCTGCAAGTGCCATTTCATTATACTGCTTAATACATTTTTGCGCCTTGTTCAACTATTGTGAAGCTTAGATCCTGCCCCTGTGATCGTACACAATTCAACTTCATTCGTCAAGCAATCTTTCACAACCATTTCATCAGCAGCAACTACACCTCCATTATGCTTCTTACCTACAATCATGATCCAGATTCTTGTCACTATAAATTTTTAGATATCTAGAAAATGACTGTATAATAGGGATAATGATATACCAACCACTAAAGCATCTGGGCTTTCTCCCAGTAATTTAGGCGGCCTTCGCTTCCTCTTTTTCAGAATGTTCTCTCCTGCTTTTAATTGATTAATCTCCTGCACAAGAAAGAACAATATTGTCAGGCCAACGTAAGTCAAGAAGCCAACAGAATGAATAGAATTTTTATTATAAGGGGCCACCCAATTGGCAGTACCCCCATACATCAATCAATGTTGAATCAACGAGTGAGCTGACAACCCAGAGGAAGCCAGCCAGTGGGGAAAAGGATTGGAAAAAAAAAAGAAGAAGAAATAATTGATAATAAACTTGTAAATTAACAATAAGACAAGTTTTAGTAGAATTTTCTGTGCAATATCAGTTAGAATTACAAATATGTACACGATTGCCCTAGGATTCAATTTTCTTCTTATACTCCTGTTGTGGCATTGGGACCCTGTAGCTCCTCACAACTGAGCCCTCTGAATCTATGATCCTCTTTCCCAGAGCTCACTTCCTCCAAAATTAAGAATGATTTTGCTAATTAGCAATTTTATATAGTATGCAAACAAAACCAACAATATCAAGGTCCTTAAATTAGATTGTGTAAAAAAAATCAATTTTTTTGCAAATAGTGAACAGTTCAATAGAAAACAATGAATAAAAGAAAGGAAAAAACATTAGATCAACAATTTCACAAGCCACTGAACAGTAATCTACTACAGAAGCCATGTTACTTCTACGTTTTTATTCTTGCGCCAGAGGCCCCTGTTTATCCACTCTTAAATTATTCTTATCTAATATAGTGTCATTCTCACCACATTGCTCACCTTGACCATGGATCATTTAATTGATCCTGTCAATCACTGATGGACTTAAGAGATTCCTTACTTGGGAACTGATGAGATTTTTTAGCTAGTAGAGGGACGGGAATGTCAATTTTTTTGCAAATATTGAACAGTTCAACAGAAAACAATGAATAAAAGAAAGCAAACAAACATTAGATCAACAATTTCACAAGCCACTGAACAGTAATCTACTACAGAAGCCATGTTACTTCTACATTTTTTATTGTTGTGCCAGAGGCTCCTGTTTATCCACTCGCAAATTATTCTTATCTACCATAGTGTCATTCTCATCACATTCCTCTCCTTGACCATGTGTTTTCCTGGACCGTTTAATTGATCCTTTTGATCAATGGACTTGAGAGATTCCTCACTAGGGAACTGATGAGATTTTTTAGCTAGTGGAGCGACGGGAATGTCAATTTCTTTTGGTATATACTCTTTTGCATCAAGTTCTTCAGCACCATCTACACATGAATTAACCTTCCTACCTGCAGATTATTGTCCATATAAGTGCTTGAGAATAAATGCATCTAATCAACATAGTTTAAATTGAAGCAGTTTGATACCACCTGTTGAAGGCTATGGGCTTGGTTGTCTTCCCTTACTTTTCGCAACTGCCGTTGTATGATGGTCCAATTCACCAACTTTCTGTTGTTTAATCTGCAGCATCAGTGAAAATCAACACTCATGATCATGAAGATTGAGCGACAAACAAAAAAAACTGGGAGAAAAACAATTCTATTAAACTATTCTCCCAGATCATGGATAATTCACTTGTCATTGTCCATCCACACAAGTGCCCAGAGATCCAACCATAAATTAGTCACTATTAGACTACTGCTAAGGCAGTGGCCACCAAGTACTTTTGAGTTCAAAAGTAACTTGTCCTTCTTTAATTAAGAGCTAAATGATTCACATATCAACAGTTAGCTATGGTTTATTGTACATCTAGCTTTTTTCCACATAGTTATGACCTTTTTTGTTCACCAAGGCACAGCCAGCCATTGCTTACTCCAACCATGCACTTGAATATCACTGGAGTTGGTGGTAACTATTATAATATATGCGACAACCAAACCTTAGGAGACCCAGGAATTTTGCAAAAAAGGTGGGGTGGGGAGGCCAACCTAGAAAGAAAAAAATTTAGGGGTATGGGCCACTCAAATTTAAACTTAAAATGATTCACTTGTCGAATACCCAACAAACAAAAATCACAATAAAGTAGTACACAATCATAACAAGGTAAAATCATTTGCATTTTTGTAAGGTAATATACTATTTTTTTTTTATCATAGATGCTCAAGAACATATAGGATCTAAGCAAAAATTTGTGAACTTTTTAGGGGTAAGGTAACATTATTTGAATTCTAGATTGGGCCAATGTACCATTTCCCATCCTAAATACCTAAAAAAATATAATATATCAGTATAATTTTCAGATTTTTAGGGGGGGGTAGGGGGGCGTGGCCCCTGCTCACCCCCCATGTCCGTCCTGCTAACCTATGATGGCAGCAGAAGGTGGGGTTAAACCTTCAAACTTAAAACAAAAGATGAATAAATGGTCTTGTACCCTTTTAGTAGTAGACCTGCTATGTCAATTTTACTTCACTCTTGATTAAAGATAGATGTAGTGGAGGATCAAACATTTCATTAAGGGTTTAGTCTTTAGAGATATTTGACTCACAACTTCCTTTCCCCAAGAACAGCTCTGAGTTTTCACATCACCAACCATAGATTGTTTTGAGCAATTGGTTCCAGCAACTCCCATGGCTGGGCTGGGAAAACCAGAAAGATTCTCTTTACTTGGTGTTTGTATCGACATTGTATTTATTTGACATGCGGGGAGAGATGAGGTCTCTGGCGCATTCCCTTCTTTTAACTTCTTTGAAGACTGTGAATGCGAAGCATCACTATCAGGGTTCTTCTACTTTGTCTTCTTTGTCAGTGACACCATAAGATAGGAAGATGGTTTTCCATTGCAAGGAGTTGACAGCTCAGTCTGATTCTCCCCTGGGTTTAGGGAACACTAAGTTCTCTCTTCAGACTTATCCTTTGTAGCACCCGAACTAGCAAGTTGAACAGCCATTTGAGTGTTGTGAGGAGCATTGCAGGCATGCCCTACATGCTCTTGATAATCTGATGGGATTAAGATTTCCTGAAACAAAAACCAATTACTTAGGCTACCCAATAGTGAACTAGATATCTAATTTTCTAGGTGCTTAAAGATTTCCCAACTCGAAAATTATACATGAACTAAACCTTATCAGCTAATTACTCAAACTTCAGTTTCACAACTAGGCAAACATAGGCAATGGCCAAGTCAACCACTCACATCCCTGGCTGTCAGCCAATGTATCATACATAAAATTCATTCATTTTTACTACCAATAAAATACTGACCATAAATTTCAAATACGCTTATTGTGAAAATTACAATTAATCAGAAATTTAGAATTTAGAATGTGCTGTGTTAACTCTGTGATCATTCTCAATAGAAAAAAATATATTCATCTTTAAACTTAATGGTACCGACTTAGTGACCTCAAGGTCCATGGCCTCCCTTTTTATACTAATTATCAAATTATTATCCCACAGGAACAACAAATGTTTGGCAAAGCTCTATGGAATAACGAGCTTTCGTAGACAGGGCGTGCAAAACCCCCTCCTTAGACACTCACCAAGATGCAAAATCAACATCGTCAGGAATGAGCACCCAAAATTCAAACTGATAACATCATCAAAATGTTATTTTGGTTCCACCAACACCACCTATTCAACATATCCATCTATGTGGACCTAGTGAAATGACAAACATTAAAATTTCCATGATGACTTGCCATATTTCCTCATATATGTCAACAGCAATAGTTGTTTTTTAGAGCCATTCAGTCACATAAATCCAGAAATATAATTGCCGTAAACCATGCACAATACAGACAGGAATGACACAGTGCTTCTCTCCATTCCTTTTGCAAGGAAATTAGCCCATTACATGCACCATGAACATCATGTCCAAGTAAGGTCAATCAACTTTGTGGAAGAAGAAAATCTTGAGAGGACAAGACAAAAAAGGTAACAGAAACTTAAACCCATAAAAGAGCAAAAAGCCTAGGTTCCCCAAATAGAAAATGATCATACCTGGGGAGCAGTGATCCATTTGCCGTCAATTCCATGTGAGGTCTCAATTCTGACTGACTACGTTCCATGTCCGTGTTTGTATGCTTAAAATAGACAACACACCTTTCTTTGGTGAGCTCTTTGGTAATCACACCACTGAACCAGCCAAAATTATAAAATGCATTCACATTTTCCAACAAACCAAAATTTCTGTCCTTGAGATGAGGAGGAGAAGGTCGAATATGCAGCGAATCAACAGTCACTTTTAGAAGAACAGCCTCATCACCATTCCATAAGCTCTGGTGCTCCACCAAGAAAGAGTTGTTCCCCAACTCTTCAATGACAGTTGCTGGGAACCAAGCATCACAATAATCTTCTCTATCAAAAGACACTTCTACCTTTTTCCCTGCACTAAACATCAATCCTATTGTTCTCTTTCGAGAATTAAAAGGAAAGAAAATAAAAGAATCAAGGTCTGAAAATCAAATTGGTAGCATAAACAAAGATATCATCATCTCTAATAATGATTTAGTGACAGAAGAATGATTAAGGTTCCAAAACCGAAATATATGTATGCACAATATATGAAACATATATAACACTAATACACCACAACAAAGGAAAAATGGTATCTACCATTAACAAAAGAAAGGTGGGAGACTAGATAACAAATTTTCAATTTTTCTTTTACTTCTGTTATTTTCTTCCTTCTTTTCTATTTATTTAATTTTCTTTTTCCATTTTTATTTTTATTTTTTCTTGGGAAGGGGAGAAAGTGGGGTGTGAATACTTGTCCAGGCGATTATAGGAATAGCTTAATATTACACCTATGTCACCAAAAGGTGTTACCATTGCAGCATTGAGGTCTTTTCTTTTTCTTTCGTTTTCAGGAGGCTAGCGTTAAAATAGAGCAACATATACCTGGAAAAGAAAACTACAACCTGGGGATTCTCCTTCCCCTTTTGTCTTTCCTCAATCAGCATAAGGAACACAGGAATGTCATTACAAAATATCTGATTTCCCATAGTATTGAGCAGCCTAGCTAAAAAAATCAGCTCCCCCATTAGCATGAATTGATTTCCTTCAACGTCTTTCTCAAATATTTTACTTACCATAAAAAAGAAAAAAGAAAAATCTTAATCAAATACGAACCCATTAGCTTAAGTGAACAGATGAGTACAAGGCCCTTTTTTGAGTCCATCTCTTAATAAGATACACTTGATACGTAGATAGCAAGTATTGAAATTTTTATTAAAGAAAACATGTCTGCTGATTATAATTATGGTCTCTAAAACTCTAACCCAACTCCATCATAACCACCATTTTTGCAGTTGAAAACAGGTGTGGTCATCAAAATATCATAGAAAATGTTACTCTAATTAGCCCTGCAATTTACATTTCAGAATGGGAGACCATGAAATCTAACAACTACAGAGCTTTTTTAGGACAAGATTAAAAAAGAAAAAAAAGAAAAAAAGAGTTATACCATGTCAACACTAAACCTAGGGCGACCTTAGTTCTATGTTCTTTACATTATTATTCCCAGTATGCGGAATTTTCAAAAGTAAATAAGGCAATTTTGTGCATTTCAATAATGTTCTCAGTTCTCACAGAAAATTACTCATAGAACTAGAAGCACCTCAGGAATATTTTGAAAGAATGTCTCTTAACTGAAATACCTCGACCTATTGAAACCATGTGACCGGTACATATTTACCCCTTGTGGCTCCATTCTTTAGAGTATGTGGCGTATCACATCCCCATTACCTTTCCACAACCTAAATGATCCACTTTCTAAGGAACATTGATTTGACAGAGAAATGATTTGTAATCAGACTTATTGAAGAAAAAGTTCAGGAAAAAAAATTCAATGGATCTCAATGTATCACTGCTAGAGTAAACAAAGTAGTGTTTGTAAAATAAATAGATTTGCCATTATCTTCCCCATATGATTTGAAATAATTCTAGAAGCTTTTAATCAACAACTATTTATTAATTATTCTAAGGTTATTCAGAATTTAATAGAAAAGCGCTAGTATGTCCAGGATAAACTTTGAGTGTTGGTCGACCAAAAGACCAGGAACAAACGGCAAGGAAAAAATGGAGAATCTTGACACTTACTGCCAAATGTTTGATGGTAGAAATACACAGTTGTGAATTTGTCTATGATTAAAGATGGTAGTCATAAACCCAAAGAAGTCAAATAGATAACATACCCTTGCCATTTCCTTCCAAGTTCTAAGACAGATTCAGTACAATCCAATGTTAACATAACACGCTAATACCATAGCAATTTACGCTTTTGGAACGGCATTCTAAAACGTGGTATACTTTTGTTCCAAAACGGCGAATTTGGGCATCCAATGCGATCCTAAACTTTTTTTTCCCATTTATTTCTTTAAAAGTCACCTAAAAGGAAAAAAATGAAAATCTAGGGGAAATGGAATTTTAGCATAACAATATGCAAAAAATGAGATTATTGAACAAAGATATATTGATAAGCCTGATAAGGTGAATGCATGAGAATATTAAGAAAATCTTAACTGTGGGTTGCAGAAATGAAAGAAATCGCAATTAATGACTATAGGCAATGCCTCCCTTTTGTTTTATCATACATCACATTTGATGAAAATACTATAAGGAATTAAGGACTACTGATTCAAAAATTAAATGAACCCTCAAAACAGAAACCAAAGTTATCACGGGATAATAATTAAAAAGATACTAACAAAGGGATATCACTGAAGCCAAGGCCGAAGAAAACCTTCTATATTTCTCAATCATGAACAGCCAACATCGTTACATCATATATTCGCGGAAACAACGCAAAGAGTAAAAACCCCAAAAACCCTAGACACCAATTCGAGATTCCCAATCCCAGCATCATATGCCAAACGAAAACAATGCACATACAATAAACCCTAAAAACCAAACCTTAGAGCAGCCAAAGAGCATGTATACCTGCTTTTCGGGCCGAACCCATTTGCCGTCAACCCACTCCCCGTGGAGCCGCAGCTCCGGAAGCCCGAACTCGATCTCGTCCGGCGGATTCTGGAAGGTAACTACGAACCTCGAGTTGTCGAGAACTCTGGCGATGACACCAGTCCACCAGTCATCACGGTAGAACGCGTCGACGACGTCGTATAACTCGAAGGAGTGAACAAGTTCAGTCTCTGAAGGAGAAGGCAGGGGCCTAAGGAAGTCGACATTGACATGCTCTCTCAAGGGCTACGCCCCATCGTCGTCCAACAAGCTCTGGTACTCGACGTAATACGTAGCCACGTACCAAGAACCCGTAAACCCTTCCTCGTCGGTGCCGACTTCGACCTGCGAGCCCTTGGCGAACCCATGCAGGTGCTCTCCACCTCCAGAAACACCAACCATTTTCTCTGTCCCCTTTTTTTTTTATTTTTAGGACATGATGTTGCAAAAAAATCAAATCCCTTTGTTTTTTTAGTTCTTCCTTTTTGTAAGTTGTAAAGATTTCATTTCGTTTAGGCGTGGATCTTGGCGCCTTTGGCGATATCGAGCAAAATAAATTCGGGATTTGAAAAATATTGTTGGGGAGTCGGCTAATCTTTGCATTACCAAAGCGGTAAGATAGCCTCCTGTATTTTCATGGGAAATCTGACTTCAGTAAATCAAGGATGGTGGTAGTAAGGGCCGGAGCCAACGTAGGTTCCGAGGGGACAAGTGACCCTCAAGTTTTGAAGAATTATATTTTTACCTATTAATTTATAAATTCTTTTAATTTGTCCTCTTTAAAATTTATAAATAACCCCTAATAATGTGATTGTAATTAATAATTCATTAAATACTTCTTAATTTGTTCCTCTACAAATTTATAAATGCCCTACTTAAAATAGTTATATTGCATTAAAAATCTCATTAAGCTTATATACCTTATACATATATATAGAAGTTAAGTATCTTATTAGCCTATTGTTGATTATGAAAAAAAAAATTTCAATTTTTATTAACGGTGCCCCTTCTGAAAATATTTTCTGGCACCGTCACTGGTAGTAGTAGTACATACCGATTGGACAAATTCCAATTCATAACTTTAATAATATGTTAAAATTAAAAAAGTAGACATTATCATTTTACCCTTGTCTCACTAAAGCATAGTTTATCCGAATTCTATTAGGCATCAAATTGGTAAAGTTACCAGTTCACGGTTCATCAATTTAACTAATATTATAAATTAAATATATTTTATTTATTTATATATATTTTATCTTAAATATAATTGATATTGTAAAGTAAAATACAATAAATTAAGTGGAGCAGTGATAAGTGTTGTTTAATTCTACCCATAATTCTCAAGTTCAACTCTTTTAATATTCTAAACTCAGTCACAGCAAAATTATGATATTTAGCTATACTCAATTGCAACAAACTGAGTTTGATGCTATATAATAAGAGAGTTTAATTTTGACAGTCTAAAAGTCTCTTTTGCAAAATTAGGGCAGAACTAGGAATTTGTTTTGGGGTGCTAAAACTTAAAATGAAAGGTCTTTATATGTTGCTACAATTATGATATTTTAAGTATTCGTTGCCCATATTTCACAATTGAAGTAGAAGAGAATTTTGTCTATGAAAAATAAAACCAACTTATATTCAATCTTAATAAAATAGGATAAAAACCGAAGTAATCAACATATATGAAAAAAGTGCCCAAAAAAGGAATGAATCTTATACAATCGACACGTAAAAAGACTTAATACTCGTAAGTTTTGTTGCATATACATTATTAGGCATACACAAATTTCTCAAAATACCAAAAATAGTACACAATCGTCTACTAAAGTGAAACTCGCCGTTCTTTCAAATCTTAAAATCATCTATGATTAATTCTATGCTAAACTTAGCTGCAATTTATTTTCAATTGTCAAAATCAATGTGTCGAGTTTAAGATTTCTAGGTTTTTTATTTTTGTAGTTTTATTTATTGTTGTGGTTTTGTTTGTGTATGTTTGATGAGTAAGCCTAGTTGTTGGATGGTTACTTATTAAAAGTTCATAAATTATTAATTTTATTCAGTTTTAAATAGTGTATATTAAAAGCCCACAATCTTTTGAATTTATTGGGTTAATAACTTTGTATCTCCAAAAAATAAATAAGTAAAATTCATAGTCCAGTATACAAAAATTTTATATTGTATTAAGTTATGACATTAATTTCAAATTATCGAGATGCCAGTACAATAGGTTTTTTTTTTCTAAAATTATAGATACATATTATGTATAAGGGTAAGGATTAAAATTTCGTTTCGAGGGATTGCTTCTGTTGGGTTGGAAACGGAGACGTTTCGGAAATATTTCAAAATATTTCGAAAACAATTCAAAAGTAACAAATATTAAAATAGTAAAATTCAATATTTTGTATAAAAATTGTACAACATTTACAAAAATTTTAAATTTAGATTAATACAACTTTTTTATTTCGGTATATACTGTTGTGTTTTGGTGTATTTTTTTATATTTCAAGATGATTTGATCATAATAATAATGTTTTATTACTCCAATAATATTTTGTTTCGATCTCGTAAGAAACAGAAACGTTTCGGCTGTTTTAATGCAAAAAAATAAAAATTTTATTCCTTTGTAGAGAGATTGTACAAAAACTTGGAGAAGCCAATACATTAAAATTTTTTCAAGGCATTAGATATCTATGATTCTATAGTATATAAGGGAGGGTTACACAAAAAAAGAAAATGGAGAGTGACATGGCAACCCCACCCACAATCGTAGCTCCGCCCTGAACCAATGTACAAAAACGCGAAATGTGACTTCTAAAGTTCAAGTACAATATGCTATCAACCCAAAAAAAAAAGGTCAAGGTATAATATAAAACAGTCACCGTAGACAGGAACAAGCACCACCCTCCCTCATTGCTCGGATCTCAGATTTTGGCCCAGTTTGTTTTGTAGTATTATATTTTTAAAATTAATAAATTTAGTTATAATAAATTATACATTATAATTTTATAAATTAAAAATTTATTTATAAGGTTATCTATATTTAATTTCTTTGAACTTATGTAAAAGACTTTACACTTATATTTATTATTATATATAGTTAATAAGAATTATTAAAGTAAATTATTTATTCAATTATATTTATAAAATTAATGAATGTGTTCAACAAAAATAAATTTAAAAATGAGAAATCACGAGTATGAACGAGGAGTGTTTAAAAAAAATAAAATAAAATTTAAAAAAAAAAAGAGTTATTTGGGAGGAGATTTACGGGCTCATAAGTAAACTTAGACTCGGGCTCGCAGGTCAAACTCAGGCTTCTAAAAGAGAGCCTAAGGCCGCCGAAGGAGTGCTCGGACTTAAGTCGAGCTTTAAACCGACAGACTCGGGTAACCCACGAATCTCGACCCGGATTTACATCCCTACTTAGATTTGAGCTAATTATAATAGATTGTTAGTCTGGCTAGAAGCCACACGGGCTGCCAATGTCCACCCAACATCTCGTGACACGCACAATTTACAAAAATCAGCACTTCCCCTCGTCCTCACTCGATCTTCTATGACCTATCAATCTCGTACGCAAAACTAATTAAATTTCATTTTCCGCGGCTCTCAGGCATCAACAATGGCGTCCTTAACAGCAACTGGGTTGTCCCAAAACCGATGCCTCTCTTTCCCAAAAATCCCGATTAAATCCCTCAAATCTCCATCGTTCGTATCTTTCAAAGGACACAGATCGGTGTATGAAAGATGGACAGTTAAAGCCTCAGCCAGTGGGTCTCCCGGCCTGTACTCAGCCAAGAAATTCGAACTAACACCTCAGAACGTCGATATGGTTCTGGAGGACGTTCGGCCTTACCTCATCGCTGATGGCGGAAACGTCGACGTCGTCTCTGTCGAAGAGGGTGTCGTCTCTCTGAAACTGCAGGGTCTGTTTCTTCACCCTCATGGCTCTTCTTTCATGTTTTGTGGTCTAATTGAACCGATTATTCATTGTTTCGTTCCATTTCTCGTAAACAACTGATTTTGGTAGCTATGTATCTTGAGTTTGCCTGATACTCTTCAATTAGGGTTTCTGTCTCTCTCTCTCTCTCTCTGTTGGAAGGGCGTGGCGGACTAGTGGCGGCAGATTCAATTGGATTAAAATGATATAACTTCGCTACCTTGGCAAATCCATTTACTTCTTCTTCATTATGTGTATGCATGAACATGTAACCCTGTTATTGTTTGATTTGTGGTTTAAATTTTGGGCCTTGCAAATACATTTTTTGCTGTGACCTGGTTTAAACTTTCGATGGTGAATGGAAAACAGGAGCGTGTGGAAGCTGCCCGAGCTCAACAACTACCATGAAGATGGGGATTGAAAGAGTACTGAAGGAAAAATTTGGAGATGCAGTCAAGGATATCCGTCAAGTCTACGATGAGCAAATAAGTGAGACAACAGCTGAGGTGAGTTTTCTAATATCTGAGCTACCAGGGAAGTAAAAACAATACCAGTGAGTCAGTGACTTGAATTTCCTCCTTTCATAGTGATAATTGTGGACTATGGTTGGGTGTGGAAGTGACTTAAATTTCCTGCTGTGTGAATGTAGGCAGTGAATCGCCATCTTGATGTATTGAGACCAGCTATCAAGAACTATGGTGGGAATGTGGAAGTATTATCTGTGGAGGGTGGAGATTGCGTTGTAAAGTATGTGGGGCCTGAGTCTATTGGATCAGGAGTCAAAGCAGCAATCAAGGAGAAATTTCCAGACATTACGAATGTTGTGTTTACTGGCTAGGCTGCTATCAATCTTGGAAGCTCAGGCAAGCAGATAATAGGTTTTTGAACATTTTCATGAGATGGGAGGATATTTTAAGTGCGATATAGAACTTCAAATCCAATGTCTCAATGTATTTACCTTCCAAGTATGTAAGACCAATGTACATGCATGTGTGCATCCTTTATTCACGATGTATAGTTCCTTTGTCATCAATATTGGCTTTTGTTCCTTGATCAATAAATTATCTTTATGTATTTTTCTACCACGATTCTCTTGGCTTCATCTTGGAATGGAATCTCTTTGATTTATTTGGTGCTTGTTTGGAAGCAGTGATTAAGTCATTGCTCCAATGGTTTGGTTTCTTTTGACGTGACAGATGAAATATAAAATCATTTAACAATGGAGAATTTCAAACATTTTCATTCAAGCCAGATCTCTTTCTAGCGTATACAGGTGAACTGGGAGTTCTGTTGCGAACTGAACACCATAAGATCATCAAAGTCTCACTGGGGATTGACAAGAAGTTGCAGCATTTAAACTTTAGGTCGAACCAAAGGATGATATCTGAGACATGATCTAGACAGAGTTGTCATTCGCATCTCCTGCGGCGACCAGTGTTTTCAGCCAGCGGGATAAATTAATCAAGAACGGCGTATAGACAAAATAACAAGTGATTGTCCAAGTGACTAATCCCTGCATACAAAGAGAAGAGAAAATATAAATTTTCCTATAAGTTTCGTTGGAATAAAACCCCGAAACATATAATTTTTCAAACAAATTTAGTTCTTTATACCGATTAATTACCTGGCCGAACAGTTGGATGTTTGCTTGGGGATAGTACCATAGGTGGAAAAACCTGAAGATGAGCATCAGTAAGATTACTGTTTAAAAGTTTCTATCGGCTAAATGGTTATATCTTATGATAGATCCAATATTAGAGAGAAGATGGACTTACTTCATTATAGGAATCTCAGCCAAGGGGCAAACAAGGCCTACAAAGGAAGCTAGGCCGAATCCCAGCCAGGTCTTATCCAGGAAGAGCCAAATAAACTCGGCCCCTGCAAATAGTAAATAGGCCTCAATGTTGTCTGCTACTCCAGCTTTGTACAATTCAGCACTCAGTTCAATGAACAGTACCAATGCTCTGAGAGTTATAAAACATGAATACAGATAGATGTTATTGGTCTTTCCATGGGGCATTGAAATGAACAGTACTAATGCTCTGAGAGTTATAAAACAAGAATACAGAAAGATGTTATTGGTCTTTCTATGGGGCATTGAAATGATTGATTTTTGTTCTCAATCGATCCATATAGGAAGAATTCATGAACAGACATCATTTCGAGAAGTAGATCGATACTCACATTAGCGAGGTTACAGTTTTCTCCAAGTTCCCCCGTGTTGTGTTGGAGGGAAGCTTTTCATCTAAGAAGAGTTGTAGCAACCCAACAGAGCAGTAGAACAATCCAAGTAAAGGAGGAACCTGAAAAGTAGAAAGATCAAGCAGACAAAGGGGGTAGTAGTTGCACTTTACCCCTAAAATCACGTGATTGATTTAAAAGCAAATACATATTCCTCTTGCAGTTTAGACTTACCAGTAAAATAAATCAAAATCGTTAGAATTCATTATCATTATCATAGGATATTTTCGTTATTTTTTCTTTAAAATGGAACATAAACGATAATTTTGTTCTTTTATATTAAAATAAAATGTTATCCTGAGTTCGGTCATGTTCGGTCATTTGATTTTCGTAAAGTGTAACTAATAGAGAAATACTTTGCAATGAACTAATCTACTACTAGCACTGAACAATAAATAGCAAAAAACCCCCTTTGATACAAGCAAAAGCTTTTCCGGCAAAGGTTCCGACAAATTCAATTTACCCAGATGTTTGTGTGAAGTGGACCGATATCAATCGACCCACTTTGATATGCTACAAGATTAACCCTGGAATGAATCCCATCAATCAGAGGACCCAGAAAGAAACCCGAACCGAAAAGTGAGAGAGAGACCAGGGCCCAAGTTTTTCCGAGAGTCGTCGTTGTTCTGCTTTGCTTTCTCAGACTGCAATTCGTTTTGTTTTGCTTTCTCGGACTGCAATATGGTGTAAATTTAGAGACGACGAAGTGCTTGGGATTTGGACAGCGACGGGATTTGGGAACAAATGGAGAGGAGAAGCCCGAAGCTATAAGGGTTTGCATTTTCGCTTCTGGTACATCCAATTTTGGGAGTTTACGATAGAGTTAATACTCTCACACTAACATGTAACAACCGACAGAACCGACCCTATTAATCATTTAACTCGTGGAGTTTTTCCCACATCCTTTTTATCTCAGCAGTTGAGTATCTACAGCCTTCAGTTCTCCGGTACAATTTTAGAGCTAAAAGCCAATCCCTTCATACGTGAATAACATGTTAAGCGAGCGTAAACTAACCGCACACCCCATGAAAAACTTAAATTAAAAAAAAAAAATACAACGTTAAGTGTCTTTGTTAATAAAGTTAAATATAATTTTATTTGCTACATCATTTTATCTCATTTTCTCACTGAGATACATAAATGCAGTGGAACCGGGAAATGCACATTAATAAATGTGCGTGAAACTTACTCAATTGTCTCCCTACCTAGCGTTGATGGAGGCGGTGTTCAGGGTGTTATCCCTGCGTCTATCCCCTCAAGTACCTTCCTTGAGATTAAGGATGAACTTACAGAAAATTTGGTTAGCTTACATCCTTCTTGTTTATTCACATGTAAAATTCACCCAAGTTTGTTTGGATCTACTACTTTCATAGTATAGAATTGCGACTCCAAGGAACAATTAGCAGGCAAAGGCATCATTTTCAGTGTTACAAGTGATGCCACAAAATTAACCCGTACACCATGATTAGATTAGCTGGATCAATGGCCTACTATCTCCAGTGGTGCAGATTCCATGTCTGAGAGGGGCTGTAGATCCAGTCATTTTAGCTGAGAAAATTGCAGACCTGAGTTTAATATTAAAAACCAACAAAATTCTTCTCGAACAGTTTGTATTAAAATTAAACTACTGAGTTAGTAGTGTATATATATATATATATATATTAACAAACCCCCAACTCCACACGAGGAAATACTCAACTGGAGTCCCAACTCATGAACTAGAGGATGGTGGGAGAGCTTGACCATTCTCATAGTTTCTGGTGGCGCTTTGTACAAACAGATAATCAATCACATCATGAGATTTCTAATCTGGCAACAGCAAGCCACTTCTTCACTTCTTTGCTTCTGATTCTTTTAGCTATGACATGCTTGCATGCCTAACACCAATGCTGCCGCTTGAAACTTTGCCTATGTAAGTTGGGAACCCACAAACAGATTTTGGGCTAAATATTGATAGCAAGGGGGCTGCTCTTGCAACATAATGAAAACACACAACAGGCCTTAATATATTAAATACTTGCACACAGAGCAAAGCAAGTATTTCTAATACAACTTTTAACATATGCATTTGAAAGAAACAAAGAAAAGCTTGATCGATCAATGAATGACAATAACGTCTTCTAAACCATGGAGAGTAACTGGAAAAATTACCTCCTAATTAACCATCTGAAGCCTTTAACTTTCGAGGCCTTTTAGACTGAGCTGGTGATGAAGGAGCTTCTGACAACCTTCCAGATGCCTTGAAAGCCATGATTGTCAAGAAATTTATACTCCACAACGCTGATGCAAAAGGATTACCAAACATAAAATGTAATGAGATGCATGAAATACAGAATGAGTGTGCACCTTACGCTTCTGGTCCCTTTTACCAACTCTTTCCCCTGAAATCGCAATTGAACATTGAAATCAATGGAATAATAGACAAATTGATCTCATCCAAACATTGAACATGACAAACATTAAAAGAGAGAATGGAAGATAAAATAAGGCCAGATGAAATGTCCATTTATCACTTAAAAATGTTACCTCCGAAACTTAAGGGTTCAGGAATGAGTGTGCGGTCCTGATCAACACCACGCTGCAAACTCTGTTAACAGATAGAAACCAAACTTTCACACAGATATAAACAGATTCTCACTACTACTTAATGGCAAATACAATAGGGATGTGTGTGTGTGACATGTACAAAACAGGATCTACACATTAAGCACTCTTGGTGTTCCAACATATGAACCCAACTTTCACACACACAAGACAATCATATTCTCACAACAATTTAATGGTAACACAATATGGATGTGTGTGTGTGTGTGTGTGTGTGAAACAAGATTCAGAACAACATACACACCTTAGGCGTGCTTGGGGTTTCAGCATATGAATTGTCACGATAAAATGAGCCTTCAGCCTCCTTATATTGCAACTGATTTTCAAACAGCCAAGGGTCAGAAATGTCAAGAAGATTAATACCCCACCCTACCCCACCCCACCCCACCCCAGCAACAACCCACCCACCAAAAAAAAAAAAAAAAACTGCAGCTGCAACACCATCACACAAACATAGCCCTGTTGGAGAATCCCTTTGGCATCAAAACAATGTTCTATTATCACACATGATAGGACTTGTACCTAACATGCCCCACTACGACTAATTCCATGGAACAAGAGGCTTTTCTGATATATATCGATTTCATCCACTTTAATAAAAGAATCAGACCACAGCTTTAACCAACCCCTAAAGTATGTCGGTGCAAGTTCACAAAACCTCTTTTGCCCATACATACTGCAAAGTGACCTGAATTCTAGTAGGAAAAGAGAATAGAGAAGGGTTGTGAAGTAGGGGGATGGGGGCACTAAGTCAAGGGGGTCAACCCCACCTAAAAAAATATGACAAACCAAAAATGGAAGTTGGCATGTCCATGCATGTAGTTTTGTCAAGTAAAGCAGAAGCAAGTTTGATTGATCCTCAATTCAGTTGGAGTTTTACCCATCTAAAGCTCCTGGTACATCAATCAGGTTGAAACAAGCTAACCAGTGTACAAAAGCAACAGATGGTTTGCCAAGCATTGCAGGAGGAAGATGCATCAGTAACCAAGTATTCAGTATAAGAAGGAAGTATTCTAACAAGCAAAACATAAAAGGACATGTTTATATTAGAACCATGAATCAGACAAACAGGAAGACATATCAATCAAACTACAGGAACTGCTAAAGCAGTATTAAGTAGAAAGAAATAAAACTGAGAGAGAAGGCACAATGCCACAGATTTTCAGTTTGTCTAAATGCAAATACATCCAAGACCCCATAAATTAAACTCTGGATGAATAATATGACCTAAACACTGGCAGTTGTGCCTAGAGAGTGGAAATTCAATCACTAAACATAAAAAATAAAAAGAAAAAAGAAAAGAAATTACTAATCAGAAATCTATAAACTATAAAAAGACGAAGCACAATAAAGAACATTTGCAACCTTGAAATACTAAATATAAATCTAATAACGATGTAAAAAGATACAAATTAAAGATGAACCTTGGATAAGAAATACCTGTTTCTGAAGATTCAATAAAGTCAGTATTTCTTTTCTTAACTCAAGATGCTCCGCACAAACGGCTTTGGTTAGAACCTTTGGTTTCAAATTAACCTGTACAAAAAAGGCATTTCCGGTCACTAAGAAGCATTTTAATGGAAGAAAATGTGTACAAATGAAACCATAACATAACATGATAGCTAAATCTACAACATTATTTTTTCATGTTTAGTAACATCCAATCAACAGCAAGTTCATTGGTTTGTTGTATAGATGGCTGACAGGGAGCAGATAATCTCCTGGTGTTAATTCATTTTTGGATTCTGTACAAAATATATAAGCGCCCCCCCCCCCCCCCCCCCCCCCCCCCAAAAAAAAAAAAAAAACAAAAACAAAAGGCCCCCGTGGCCGGGCCGAGAGTGAGAGAGGTGGCAACTAATAAGCATCTAATGTAAATGATAAACAATGAAGATGAACAGCATAGTGATGTAATAATATTTTAGGTGAAAAAAACTCTTTGAAGAATAATATAACAAGCAAAAGGATTTTCTCCTACTACATTTCAAAAGAACATATGCAAAATAAATTCTGAAACAGAATTAATAGATATACTGAAATAATTAGTAATGTCTTCACAGAGAATTCCCAGGGTCGGCTTAACCCCTAGGCAACTGAGGAGGTCACCTTATGCCTCCAATTTTTTAAGGCCTCAAATTTTTTAAAACTTTATATACAATATGAAAGGTTTTATATAATTTTTAGAACTTTTTTTTTGGAAAAAAAAGCTCCAATCTAGGTGAGAAAAGACTCATTAGAAAAGGAAGACTAAAAATCAACTACATTAGTACAATTCACGAAGAAAACACCAGTCTAACCAATAAATAAATAAATTGTACAAATAAAAAAAAATTTGGAAGCCCCAAAATTTTAAAACCTTACATGCTATAACTAAGGCCTTATATAGGTTCTACAATTGTTTTGAGAAAAAGCCCCATTACAGATGAGAAAAAAAGGCCTTATAAAAAGAAGGCCAAAATCAACTACACTATTTAACTTCAAATAAATTAAAAACCAGTATTACCCAAACAAATAAATTGTACTAAAATTTTTGAAGGCCCCAAAATTTTAAAATCTTGTATACTACAACTAAGGCCCTATACAGTTTTCTACATCATTTTTCTTTAAAAAAAAAAAAAAAAAGAATTGTGGTCCAAATGAAAAAAAAAAATATACAAAAAGAAGGCCCAAAATCAACATACTAGTTAATTTTAGAAGAAAAAAACACTAGTTTAACCAAAAACAATTTACAACAAATTAAAAAATATAAAAAAGCCTCATTTGAAGTTGTCACTTTAGGCCTCAAATGGTCTCGAGCCGGCCCTGAGACTTCCCATGCAAAAAGTACAATAAACTTAAAAAAAAGGCATATGTGTGTGTAAATTAAATCATGTTGGCATGACATTGGAAATTCATCCAAGTGACATAAATAGTATAGGGAGAAAATTCATACCCCAAGATCTTGTAAAGTTTGCTCAACCCGTTTGATAGTCCGAAGTCCGGCAGATGAGTTTGCAGCTTGTACCATTTG
Organism: Euryodendron excelsum; assembly: GCA_033060915.1. Taxonomy (NCBI): domain Eukaryota; kingdom Viridiplantae; phylum Streptophyta; class Magnoliopsida; order Ericales; family Pentaphylacaceae; genus Euryodendron; species Euryodendron excelsum. Next base: position 828,299 of record CM065380.1, on the reverse strand, counting down.
CTCAAGTGCATATGTTCTAGCGTAAACCTGGAGCTGAAAACTTTCCCAATCTGTAAGGCTATTCAATATCTTTTAAATATAACTATCAGAGAGTTATATAATGATTTATACGACTTATTTAACTGTTTGGTATACAGAACTATAAGCATCAAATGAAAAAAACTCCTTTCAACAATGTGAGCTAAGCAAAGACCGAACAAAAATTTTCGCCCAGATTAGGCGAAAAAGAGAAGAAAAAATAAAAAATATAAAGAGAAAAAAGTAGAAAATGCATATAAATAGGAAAGAGGCACAATCCAATAGTCAAACAGAACATTGCCCTGGCCATAAGAAGCCAAAATTTGCTGATGCAATTTGCTTGTTTCTTCTTTGTTTGCCTTTTCCTTTTCAAAATAAAGAAGAACAATGACAAGAAGGAACCATCAACAAAATTAAATTATCAAACAAACCATGCGAAGAGAAGCTGCAACAGAGGCATTCTCTGCCATTGATGCTGGAGGTGCAACATTTGCATAAGCAAACCGAACATTGGTGGAAGGTGATGCAGTATCAACAGCAACAATAGCCCTCTCAATACCTTCTGGACCAACATTTGATGTGACTGGCAATTCAGACTCTTCAGCACCCTGTGAAAGGACAGGAAACCGAGCACATAACTTCTAAAGCCTACACATAAATTCAAGTGCTCATAGAAAGACACCAACTGAAAAAATAAATACAATTAAAAGATATTCATGAAGACAAGTGGCCGCAACCCCTTAAGGTGTACGAGAGGCGCAAAAGAGATGCTCCCAAGGCCCAAGCTTTGATTTGGCATGCATTGGATGATGCAACCTGCTTGGTACCTTGGATAATCATGTTTCAGCCTTATAGGATCTTGTCTTATACTTATTTCTACATTATCTATGTTGGTTGTCAGGGACACTTTTGTAGTTTTCCAACTTTGCTAGACATGGGCAGTAGGAGCAGCCCATGGGTCATGGTATGAGTGAAGTTATGTATTAGGGTTTTTATTTATGAGTCTTATTTGGTTTTAGATAAGGTTATTGGAGTCAAAATTCTTAATATCCTAATTGGAAATTGAAACCTCTTAGGTTAGAACTATTGTTATTATTATTTTTTTCTGATGGTTAGGATTACTTGTAAGTCTATAAAAGCTATGCAATTGCTTCCAAATTAATAAAGAACAATTTTGACCGAATTTTTCCTGCAAAATATGATGCTTCGAGAATCAACCCCTAGGTGTGATGTCTACGGCTTCTAGGAGTGATTCCTAGGATTATCTTCTATCTTTCTTTAATTCTGCTTTATTTCTGAACTTTAAAGCCTATAACAGCGCTGACCAGATCTGTTTCATCAATTTTTTCTAACCATTACATCTTCTTCCATAAGCCTAACCTTTTCCCCTTTAATTCTTCAACCCTAGAACACCAAAATAGCCTTAGAAAGCAAAAAACACTTTTCTCAGGCACTGATCACAGCACCCAGAATAGCCTCTGATTTGGTCCCTTTCTCTATTTATTAAACCTGAACCCTATATCTTTCTATACACCATTACAAGCACAGAAATTCCCTATAGATATTCGGCTTAAACAGGAAGATAAGCCAACAAAAGACTGCTTCTAAACTTTCTCAATGCACTGTCCTATATCAGATAGAAAAAAGGGAAAAGTAATAAGCAGGTTACATAAGGCTCTACATAGTGAAACATGCAATAGTAACCAGAGAAGATGCAGAGTGCAACAAGTGAAAATGGGAAGTGGAAGCAAGAAGAAGACGTTTGGAAGACAGTTTGAACTGAAAAGCAGGGAGTTAGAGTAGACAAGCATACCTTAATAGGACACACACTTTGCCCCTATTCCTTACCTCCTTATTTCTTCTTTTATTCAATTAATTATTACCTATTACCTAATTTAATATCTTTATGTATCACAATTTTTTCTCAAATTTCCCTGTGGCAATATCTTAGAACATACTGAAACACAATATATTCCCTTTGAAAGTAATATTATTATAGCAAAATTGTCAAATTGCACATAGATAAATAATTAGCAGCAGTGAGTTCCCTCCCACTCTCTATGAAGCTTTAAATGACTATTATATGCCAGTTAGTTTACAAAAGCAAGATTGATAACAATGAATTAAGACGATGACATGGAATCATGAAACCAGAGTCAACTGTTATAAAAATAAGCATTTCTCTCCATCCATTAATAATGCTAAATGGCACCATTTTCCACAAACAAACAAAATAGCTAATCCAAAAAAAGATTTACCCTTGCAGCTATGCGTGAGTCGGATATTCTCTTTGCTTCAGCAAGAACCTAAAAAAAACAAACAAAAATGAAGACCATGCATTAGATAAACTATTCAGTGTAGAGGTCTAATGAAGACCATGCAAGAAGGTTCCTAGATATGCTTGATCAGCCAGAGATGCAGGAACAAATTTCAAACCTCAGCATCCTTGCGCTCTTGCTGTTTTGTTTGAGAAAGGACCATGGACAATGCACGCTTGCATTCTATCTCTTGCGAAACATTGTAGGGCTCCTACGTCAACAGAAATTATTAAAAATTACCAAGAAACAAAAATTAAGCACTTTGACACGATCACCTAAGAGGAAATAGCATCACACAAAATCTGGAAACTATAAACTCAGAAAGTAGTATGCTATTGTAAAAACTTCATTATAATGCCATCAAACCTTAACAAGACGGTGTCCAGAACCATCACCAGGAGATGGGGCCCTAGCAATCAAGATGGCTCGAGACACTACGCACAAAGAGGGCCATTTTAATGAAGTCCCTAATCAGAAGTTTCTCAAAGACCAAATCCTAGAATTCCTATCAGATGTTAGACACATGATGCATTAAACCATTAATATCAAAATAGGAAATGAACAACATGACAGAGAAACAAAGAGTAAGCAGCAGAAGATGGTAAAAATACCATTATAATAGCGATCCTTCAGTTCCTCCACTGTCCGAAATGATGGAAACCTATCAGCAATCACAATAAAGTGGAGATCAAACCGTTCACATAAGTCAAACAGTTGATCCGTCTCTTCCTTGGTCCACATCTAACAAAGAGAATATAATAAGTGAGAAGATCTGCCTTCATGACATTTGCGAAAGGGAAGAGAGAGAGAGAGAGAGAGAGAGAGAGAGTGAAAATTAATCGGTCAAAACAACTCTAAACTCAAGAATGTATCTAAATTATTTTACTGACTATCCACGTTTGATCGTAATCATACTTGAGAAAGGGTGAAACAATTGTGCAGGAATAGATTTGGACAAAGAAAAGAATGAAAGGAGATGCTTAATGTGAGGTTAAGAATCCAAAAGGGGTCAATGTGTGAAGTTTGTTAAACACTGCTTTAAAGAGGCCCTCAGTCCATAGAAAATTTCAACTGCCACTAGTTGTCAGAACAGATAAACAAGGATTTGGCAGCATAATTAATACCTTGCTGGTTGCCACAATAAATTTGTGTTTATACATATCCACTATCTTCAATCAAGTTCAAATACCAAGAATGACATGCTAAAAAAATATATATCACAAGAACATATTTGGATACTTACTAAAAACACATCAAATTGGTTATTCTGCACAACTATGTTAAAAACCTAACCAAATAAACACTGACTTGACAAAGATGTAGAGGCAATTCATGCTCAAAAGAAACATAAAAAATCTTTGTGCAACCAGTACAGAAGAAAGCAAAGAAAAACTATTCGCTACATATCATACGAAAGTAAATAGGGGATCCACAATTTCAATGAATGATGTCAACACGAAAGTTTCTCCACCACATGTTTATACATCAGCAAGACTAGCTTGGTCTGATTTTCAGAAAAACAAGTTTGAGGAAATCAAATTTCTATTTAGCTTGAAGAAAGGAATAATGATGCAGAACCTCGCACTTAAAATATAAGCGATACAATAGTCACATATAAGAATACCCAAATTTAACAAAGCAACACTAAGTAGTCTAACATACATATAGGATTTGCATAAAAAAAAATAATTTCTGTTAATCTAACATGCGTCAAGGGGAAGGACACTTGTACTGTTTCGTTCTACTATCTTGTGTCTAACATCCCAACATTCCTCTCTAATTCAACCAAATCAGAATAATTATAAGTTTTACAGTCACCAACCTTCTCGTTCTCCGAGTGGGTGCGCCCATTCAGTAGAGCAACATCGATCGAAGGCATCAGAGGAGCCAAACCACCAGTAAGCGCGTAGACCTGAAATTCGACCACCCAGCCAACCAATTGAAACAAATTCGAATAAATTGAACAGTAGCAACGAGAGAGAGGGCAAAGTACCTCGCGCGAAATGCCATCTGGTTTTCTTTGAGAATCTTTCTGGGGTAAAGGCAATGGGGTTTTGGGCAATCCCAAAATGTCCTTCGCATCCATATTCACAATCCTTCAATTTTAGGGTTTTAACTTTCACAGTCTTTTGGTTGTCAGATCAAAAACTGTGGTTTCGTACGCAACGCAGGACGATCGGAATCTCGAATTCCAAATGCAGGAACGAAGAAACAGTCCAAGAACGAAGAAATTAGGATTTAGTCCGATCAATTTCTTGTCGAAGATGAAGGAAGTACTACTGAACCCTACCCAAGGGGAAGTTAGTTAGGGCTTCTTTCGAGCGCCAAAGTTTTTGAAACAGATCGACGAACAAGAAGTCTTGATAACGTTACCCGCAGGTGACGTCGCAAATTGTTTATTGATTTACTATCTGTCGGTCACGCTTCCCACTTTTTCTGTGTCCTAATCTGGGGTGTCGAAATGCCAAAAGGGTCCCCGCTTATATGGTTAACTTTGACAACGGTAACTCTTCTCTTATGAATAATGCAAGACAGTTTTGGATTTCAAATACTTGAATTACCAAATAGATATTTTACTTATTTGTAAACATTATGAGATAGAATGTTAAATTTTTTGTATAAAAAATTATTCAAGGATGTCATTGACATTCTGGGTAGGACTTGTTGCCTAGCCGCACGGATCCCCCTTGCCAGGCCCCAGAAATAAGACTAACCCTTCCCATCATAAGCCCATCTGGTCCCATCATTTTCCTCCCACCCCACACTCTGTGCAAGCATGTTTTATTGGAGATAAAGAAGTCTGAAAGAGGTCTGATAATTTTCTCTCTCTGATGGTAGTGTTTGCCACCATGATATTTTTTTTCCTTATAATATCTGCAAATGTAGTCAAATTTCAACACAGGGCATCCATCCCTGCAACGATTATACAGAGTTTCTTTAAAAAAGTGTTTGTTTTTTCTTTCTTATTTTTTCAAAAATAAATTAGTTTAGCGTTTGATACTCTTCAATTCTTTTTTTTTTTTTTTAACAAACATAAGATCCTGGCATAATCTGAGAAATTTCAAAATTTTATTCTTGCAGGTTTTTCTCAAAACTATATATAGCTACAACCCATGCATGGGTATACCGCAAATTCCAGCATGTGTGACATACCAACACTCCAATTAACTTTCCAGTGCCCAGAAAGATACCTTCAACGATTTAATTCTTGCAAGATTTCATGTTAACATGGGAAGAATTTTTACCATAGCACCTCAAGTTAGGTGCTATCCTATCTGAGCTTTTATTACCATGCCATCAATCCTTTCTTTATATTTTCACTTTCTTAGCCTGACTGTTAACTTCTTCTTGACCTTGTAAGACACCCTGCTGAAGGTGCCGTACTTGCTGTTCATTTGATGAATGATTTTCTATTGAATGCAACTGCTGGAGAGCCTGGAAATTCGAACTCTGTCGTCACCATCCAATTTACCATCTCCTTCTCTGTCTATCCTTCCTGAGCTATTTTTATTTTTTATTTTTTATTTTTCCGGCGGACTGTAATGCCATTTGGTTCAAGGGAGCGGTTTTGCTGTTGTTGATGATGCGACCTAATGAAAATCAGACACGTGGCAAGGCTTAACAATCTCAGTTGTAGCAGATTCCAAAACCCCATTAACGCCTTTTCTCTTTCTCACTCTTAGGCTCACCTGTCCGTATTTAATAAAAATCTCTCTCTCTCTCTCTCTCTCTTAGTTTTTTTTCCTCTTTGATAACTTTTCTTTTTCATTTTTTTCACTCTCTTTCCAGCCAAGGAATTATTGACATTTTTTCTCCTAAACCCTTTCGTGTCTGCTTCCCCAGTTAACGGAACAGGTGAAGAAAGTTTGTGTTTGATCATCCAACTGAAGGCGTTTTAGGTGACCAAATCACCTTGGTGAAAACCCAAAATTAAAAAAAAAAGAAAGAAAACCCAAAATCAAATAATCAAGAAGACCAAATCCTTACTAGGCATTTCATCTAACACTAATTGTGCATATGCTAAACTTCCGATCATGTATGAGCTAAGGAATGTTTCAATCACAGGATTTGTGCATCCCCAAATCTTTCCCAGACATTTTACAAACAAAATCAAAGTCCTCATGAAACAATAAGGCACTCTTATAGCCAATCTTCGTCCCCGCTTGTTCCTCAAGCACGCGGTGGATTTACAGGAAATCTTCATGAACAGCTTCCACAAGGATCAAAGGTGAGTAGGGAATGCTAAGAAAAAAACAAAAAGAGGTAAAGTAGTGGTGATGAATGGCGACAGAGATCCACTAATCTGCCGGCGATGATAGTGGCATAGGATTCAAAGCTCGGTTTAAGATTTTTTGTCACCTAGGAGAGATTATGAGAGGAGGAGAAGAAACGCCAATGACTGGAAAGAGAGTTGAAAAAATAGAAAATTACCAAACAGAGAGAGAGAGAGAGAGAGGGGAAGAAGACTTTTATTAAATATGAAAAAGAGAGCCAAGGCACAAGGCGTTAAACGGGTTTTGGAATCTGCTACAACAGGGACTTTTAATTCTTGCCACGTGTCTGATTTTCATTAAGACACATCACTAATAGCCGCAACAGTAGTATTTTTGACAGTAAAACCGCTCCCTGGTTCAAATATTGTTTGTAGAGACAGCACCAATTAAATATACTTATGCAGGCACCATTTAAGTGTGGGTTTGGGTGAGAGAGAGAGAGCGCATGAAGTATTCTTACTCACAAACTCAATGACTATTGTCTCGTTTTCATCTTCGTTCAGCAACTTTAATTTTGGATAAAAAGCAACAAAATTGTTACGCTGTTGACAAAACTGTCCATGCTTGTGTCTTGTAATGCATTCTTCAATCCTGCCTAAGGAGTCTCATTTGGGTATGAAGAACAAGTACTCCATACAGATAAAAGTAAAAAATTATATATATATTAACACACATGTATGTACATTTCATAATATTGCCACCCTCCCTGCTGAAAAGTCACAACACAAGATTCGAAGCTTGGTTCTTTGTTCACACCGTTGCAATCACTCGAAGTGAAGGAAGATAAATTTTAACTTGGTTCTTAAGAAGGCTTTTAATTAATGAAAAATACATAGGCTACTAATTCATGTTTCATTCATCCCATTTTGTGTAAATATATATACGCGTTGAACGTGGAAATCAAAATAATAAAATGTAACTGATTAAGAGAGTCATATTCGATCAGTGTTCAGTGCTTCCGACCTCTCTAGCTGGAAGTTACTCTTCTTTGTTTATGTTTTAACCAAAAATCAACTCGAAATCACTTCAATGTTGCCTATATTATGCAAGAATTAGCAAGACCAACTCAGTCAGGAGGATGCACGATTCACCCCCACAATGTTAATCGAAATACTATGTTGACAATAAAATGGTTTTTATCTATCTCGCTTCTACCAATTTTGAAACTTAAAAGAACTTGATTGTGTGCTCAAGTCAGGGCCAACCTTGTAAATTGGATTGTCCTAACCCTAACTTAAATATATTGTCCTTTTATTATTAATTTATTATCAAAAAAAGTCATACAAGTTAAAAAAAATATTTCTATACAAAAATAAAAAAAATTTAATGGGGTCAAATAATTTTTTTTTTTTATCTAGTGGTTGCCCAAGCCCAAAGGCTTGCTGGGCTTACCCTAGGCCGGCCCTGGCTCAAGTTGATAATTCAAGTAAAAGAAAGCGCCAATTTGTAATATTTCCTTTGTCTGGATGCCACCAAGACCTCTTTATCTCTGGGAGAAGGTTAAACAGGAATTGACAGAGGGGGTTGAATTCAGGCAAATAACGATGATGTCCACCGGTTTTGCGATTGTTGTGGAATTGGCTGCTATGGTAAATAAGATATTTGGAGTGTACTTCACTTAGATTGATCATAGTTACTATTCAGTGTAATAATAACTATCATATAAAATGACCACATTGTGGTAGCTGTTACACATATTTATGATAAACACCTGTCATACTCGTGGTAATTTTTTTTTTTTGTTTGAGCAAATACTTATGGCCGGTAACTGTTTTTTTCACTAAAAACACTTGTACATTTTTCAATGATTCCCATCCAATGGTTAATTTTTTTTATTACTTTGTTTATCCAAGAGATAAAATTGCAAAATATCCGTACATTAAAAATCCTCCAAGCTAGAAGAGAAAAATCCTTTACTGAAAGTGTAAAGCAAAATAATTCAGTCCAACTTTTCAAGAAAGCCTTTTCCGTCTTTTGGGTGACACACTAACATGCATGGGGGAGTGGATGTTTTGAACCCCTCTAACCCTATGAAACTCCTCCATCACCCTATGTGCTATTAGGCGTTGGCTTATTCTCTTGCAAATAAAAGTAGAAACTGTTGTCATAACATTCGCAATCGCACTCATCGTGCACATTTTTTTTGTTAGGAAGGCTGGCTGTACATTTGTCACGTCGGTCCACATGCATCAATCAGTGGATCGACTGCACACATAACACATGCTCAGTATAAGATGCCGACATTGTAGATTAATTTTGGTCCCTGTAATTACATTTAATTATGAAGCCTTGATTTTCTATGCCAAAATAAGGAGGGTGATGAATATTGTTATAAAAAAAAAAATTGAAATTTTTGGAAGCATATGAAATATCAAATCTTCAGTGATGCGTTTGTATAAATTGTTGTTTGTCTAAATTTTGCATCGGAGGATCATTAAATTCATAAAAGATAAAAATCATAGTAAGAGTAAAGCCCCAAACCTAAAATTAATCTATTGTGCTACCTTTTCTCTAGATTTTATTTCCAAGCTCTGAGATACTTACGTTGTGTCAGTCTGCTTGGGCATGTAATGCCTCACTACGCAATTGGAGAATAGCCTCTCCGTCTTATTAGCTTGATAGTTCGAAGTTGTAAACTTCTCGCTGATTGATTGATCTTAAAATTGTCTATATCAATTAGTATCATTTCATTGGTAGATTTCAATGAAATGGAGCATATAGAGGTCTAATGGGCTAGATTAATTTTAACCCGTAGCATCCTCCAAAATACCGAAATTGGAAGGGCTGGGCTCCTGCAGCACAGAATAACTTCTCAAGGGATAGACACCAACCTGGCCCAGCTGTATTGGAAAACCAGTGACAGAGAGAAATAAAACAATAAAATACAAATAAATTATCAATTTTACATGAGGTAACTTTATTTGAGCATCTGTAAATTTATATAGAATTTAGTATTCATGCTAAAATTATGGAGTACGCGTCACAGTTATGTGGAATCGTTTACGGTAAAACACACACAAGCATACATGGTGCCATCATAATATATATCTGACTCTATACTTCAAGTTCCGAACAACCAGTCTCCGTAGTAAGTCTGATGGAGGGTTGCACCAAGTCCAACTGGGCTAGCTAGATATAGTCAAAGTGAGATGTTATATATGTATTCAAACCTTTTTATGTTTGAGAGATATATGTACACATAGCTAGCTATACGACAGTGCATGCATGGCATAGACAACTAAGACCAGCCAACCCCAATACATATATGCAACGCACATATATATGTATATATGTTGGTTTGAACCATTTTTTGTCGACCCACGTACGTCGTGATCCATTCCACTTGCATACAGGTGCGTGATATCTATATTTACTTCTCTTTCTACCTCAAAATGTCATCTGCTCACCAGCTACTTAATTTGTTAATTTCAGTTTGCTCTGTAGCTATATATTAGGGTATGATCAATACTTTTGGTTGATGGCATGATATGGTTAATTAATAGAATAATCCAGCAGGGAGGCTGTGATTGTCATTAGTACATTCCAACTGTCATAAGTACTACTACTATATATATACATATATATATATATATATTTTATGATTTTGAATGTCTTAGCTTATTGGATTAAAAGATAAGCAAGCACAAACCCCCCAATTAAGACTCAGTCCAAGGAAGAATACGCTCGTTCTTCTTTTGAGTATAGTCCAATACTCTTGAGACCACGACATATATTCTCCTCTTGTTCTTTTATTTTCCTCTTTCAGTTGAGAACTGCAAAGTAGTACTTAATTAGAGGATAAGAAAGGCGAAAGCCCAATTAAGACTTGGTCCAAGGAAGAACTTCTACTTATTACAATCTAACTATGTATATGTTGATCGTATAACATATATCATTTGTCGCAGTCATGCTTGCATGCGCAATAGTCTGATATGTTATAACTTATCCTTTTCAGCAAATATTTTTTTTTTTGGGTTATTGTCATTTGTAGCTGTCTTAACTTATTTATCTCCTCTTCGTCTGTGCTCTTCTGCTTCTTTGTTGGTTCTAACTGTCTGGTAGACTAAGACTATATGAGAGTTAAATCACTATAAACTTCTTTTTTTACAAAAAAAAATGCAACTGCCTGCATTATTTGACTAAGTTTGGTTGTGTTTGATTAATTTTTATATGCAGTCTCTTTACTTCATCCTGTTTTTGTTGGCGATCGACGACATTATTTATATAAAGAAGTAAAAATTGGATTTACTGCAAGCCTATATATGTGCTTCCATTAAAATTGACAGTTGGCAAAACTCAATTATATGAAGCTTCCATCTTGCTGGCTCCAAGTATATATATATATATATGTATGGGGTTTGGCTGGAAACGTACTTTCACTAGGCTAACTCAGCTGCAACTGTAATCCAAATGCACCAAAAGGGATTTACTTCTGTCCATCAAATAATGATTAACCTCCTACTTTAATTCCTTAGTCATAATTAAAATGGCGCAAGTAAAGATTTGTTAGGTCATCACTGACATGATTATAAGCGTGCCCTTGTAAACAAAAACTTTTACATATAATCATCAAGCAAGCAAGAAGATCGACGAGGATGAGAAAGAAACATATATAATATAATTCTATGTGCCCCTTGTACTCTAGTAACGACCGGTGATATTTAGAACAATTTGCTTTGAGCGACTCTTCACTAACAAATGCAGTGATGCCGTCTTACATTAACTCCTGAATCCTCACTATCATTATCATTCTCATTAGTATATTTGCATTAATAAAAACTGTACAATTAACAGCCAAAACTTCGCCGGCAGAAGATTAGAGTCAACTGCCAAAGCAGATTGTTTCAACCCTAATACGGCAGTTAGGCCACCTGCTATCTTGCTATGCTGTTAGTAAATTTAATTTGTCCCCAATAAAATACCATTGAATTTGTCTTTTTTTTGTCATCCTCACCACAGTGATCATCACAATCTTTGGTTGTAGTCAAGGACCAACCGATCGACTGTTATTATGGGCCGTAGGTCCACCAGAAGCTAGACAATTTCATAAATTCATATATATATATATAATAGAGTAGTTAGAATGAAAATTTTATGGAAGTTATTAGTTAATATAGTGCAATAACTAAAAGTCATTATTTTGGAAACCACTAGTTTAAAGAATATATACTTCTACGAAGGAAGCAGTATCACAATCAAAAGGCTTCACTTACCAGGGAAAAAAAAAAAGATAAAAATCTTCTTGGTATATTCAGTCGTTGATTTTTCTGTTTTCTAAAACTTTTGTTTGGTGCAAATTCTGCCTCATTTGGTAACCATACATTAAGGAGTTAATATTCTAACGAAATATTTACTGGTACCACTTCGGCTAGCTCCTATCTTATACAAATTAAGATTATCAATCCCTAAATCTAACTTAGCCTAATTGGTTTGATTAATTGCTGGGACAGCATAAATTAATCAGTGACGTGGACTAGATGGTTGCTAATAGTGCCACATGGCAAGCGAGGAGGAAGTTAGGAGTTAGTACCCAACTTTCCTTAATTTTGTCACAATATAATTTGAAAATTAATCACTTCGCTGATCCTATGAAAAAATGGTTTAATGCTATTGGCTAGCTTTCATGTTCTATAATGGCCGGCCAGCTTTGACCATGGAAGTAATTAGAGTCGTGTTTTAGGGGACATCAAATCCTAAGATTAAAGGAGATTTGTGGGTGATTAGGTTTTCCCGTTTTCAAACCTTCACATGTAATCTGTTTTTTGTGCGCAGAGTTATTGATCTTATCAATTAATTAACAAACAACCTTGCAAACATAAAGTTGATGAAGACCCATATGGAGTGTAAAATAGATTCAATTCAAAGAATATATGTATATATTTTTCCCTCTTGCCAATTGACTTTTGGTGTCAAGATTTCACTCACCTGGTTGGCCCTTTCACTTTGCGGCAAAGGTAGGGACACTTAATTAAGTTAATCAATATTTAGCCTTTTTTTCTTGCTCTTTGCATGTGCTGATCATTGAAAAACTTAACGCGGTTGTACACTTTTCATGCTGTAATTTTAAGTTGAATTACTTTCTTGGGCATTATTGATTTGTTGGACTACATTTTCTTTCTTTTTTTTTTTATTTTGGCAAAAGTTGGATGTCGATGCTGTGCATGCTGTTGACAATAAAATTTTTTAACTTCTTGCTCTTTACAATGATAAATTTAACAGAAATAACTAGTGTAATTTGAGAGATAGGCCTTGGAGACCCAAAAAAAAAAAAAAAACTAAATAAATATGAGTTTATGTGAAAGATCACATTCTTTGATGATGCGCAATAATAGGACTCCAAAAAAAGAAAACACTAATACAATGGGATAGATAATAGATGTTAGTTATTAGTTAGATATTGATCTAGATTGTTGTTGTCCAGATCATATTATCCAAATTAATCCGAAATGAACCCAAAAGTACAGTCATCACACACCGTTATTAAAAAAAAAAAATGGGATAGATGCACCCAAACACTGAAAAATGGTTCTCTTTTCGTGTTTTCAATCATTTTGCACTGTTAGAAAACAAAGTTTCGTTTCAAATTAACGTAAATGAATCTCAAGGAACTCTGTTAATTGTAAACTTTGGATAATAAATTTTAGTTGAAATTGTTATTTTCTTCTGGCATGGTTCGTGGAAGGCTGGAGAAGAAAAGAAACAATAAAGAGCTTCTCTTCTCTCTCTCTCTCTCTCTCTCTCTCTCTCTCTCTCTCTCTCTCTCTCTCTCTCTCTCTCTCTCTCTCTCTCTCTCTCGTACTTGCAAGGAAACGAATAAGATTGCATTTTTCACAATTTTCTTTTGCCTGCGTAATTGTCAAAATACATTATTCTTATTATCATTATCAAAGTACAGTAATGTCCATTGGAAAGGTGAAAGCGTCTAGGCAATGATCAAAGTACTATTTAAATCCGCTGTCACAAAACTCACGTGCGATCGAGACATTGAAGTATGGCTGAAAAGGATCATTACGATGAGTCACAAGGTTTAAGGCGTTTTATGTAGTACATCTCCAGCTTAGTTGTACATTTGTAATACAATGGTTAAATCTTCTTTTGACTTGTAAAAGAATGCAAGTGATAATTTTGCTGTCATTTTCTTTACTTTTTTTTTCAAGGTACCCCTCAAAAGCCTACCTATTACAGTTGTAATGCATTTAAAATTAGCACAAATTCCATGCAAATTGATTAATAATCATATTTGTTTCTACTTAGTATCGTTTATTGTCAAGAGGGCCCTCCTATGTTAGTGCTAGTCGATCGAACTCTTTCAATTTTTACTATCAAGAATTAAACCCTCTACTTAAGACGCACGGTAAGAAAAAAACATGATGCTTTTATTAGTAACAAAGAGGATAACTCTAGCGCAAGAGTTGGCCCAATAATCTGGCATTTAGCCTTCTGCTTTTCTATTCGGGGTTCAGAGAGTACCCTTTCCCCGATACGCTTTAGCTACCTCCCATGTACTTGAGAAAAAAACACAAAAAAGGACCAAAATCTTGAGTTATTAACAAGTTTAATAAGCTGAAGCGGTGAATTCTCTTGGGGATAATATTTAAGGCAGAATTGAGTGTGTCCTTTATTTGAATTCATTTGTAACATCAAACAAAAATAAATAAACGAAAAAGAAATGAAAAAGTCAAATGCACTGGAATTCGGCCGACAAAGTCTACTAAGCCTTTTAATGCCATACACACCTTTGAAAAGCGACGGATACAAACTCCAATCAGAGGGGACAAACTGCCGCTAACCCCTCTCACCGCCCACAGCCCCCACAGCAGCACAGCCCCACAACCGCCCTAAGCCCAGGTTGTCTTGGCCGTGGCCCCGACCTTCGTTCTTACCTAATGCTGCCTGCTTTCACTTTTCCATTTCCACCCCCCACCCACACCGAAATCACGCGCACTGAAGATTCGTGTGCTTATTTTTAATTACAAAATTCCTGTATTCGTCATACTTCTAAGTTATGGCAGAACAATTTTTTTTAATTAAATAAATTACTTAAAAAAAATAAGATGGCTTAAAAAAAACTTAAATACGGTGTGTGGTATTAGATTAAATTTTTTTTTAATTTTTTTATACAAAAATGATCAAAAGACCCTCAAAATAAATTATATTGTATATTTGTAATATTCTACAAAGCTAAAAAAAAAAAAGACTTAACATTAGTTATCATAGGGTACTAATTTATTTTTAAAATTAGTTATTTTTCAAAATTTCCACTATAGGAGAATAAGCAAAAAAAAACTTTAAAATTTTACCTTTTGCTTTTTGGCTTATTAGACTAATAAAAAAGTCAAAAAAGTTAACTTATTATAAGCTAAAAAGTATGATATCAAAAACTAAGTACTTATTTTAAGCAAAAAAATTTAAAAAAAAACTCAAAATAAGCTATTCCCAAAAGAGTCTCTTAGCTTATTCATTCATGTGCTACATATCTTAAACGACATTTAATACACGCTCAATATGTTTCTTTCTCAATTGCATTTGATTCCTATGCCTCGTTTGCACAAGAACATGTTACAGGTCAGACCTAATAGGTTGATTGGTACCTTGAAATAAATCAATTCTTCTATAAAAAAAAAAAATTGTTTTTAAATTCTTATATAATTTGATTTAAACATGTTAAAAGGTTACAAATGTGGATGAAGTACTGTAATTCTTTAACAAACTTTACTTTCCTAATTCATTTTCTTGAGGAGTAAGGTTAGCACAATAAAAAATGAGGCTCCCACACATATTTTAGGTTATAAGTTTGACTCACCTAAATAACACTAACTTCAAATTGCATACGTGATGTTCTTCTAATATAAAAAAAATAATTGTTTTCTTATACAAATATGACACGATGTTTATATTATATAAATCGACAAGGAATAAGTAAAGTTATCAATAAGGTAGCTAATAATCACACGGCTGGTTTAGTAATTGGTCATCATGTTAAATATAAAGTCTCAAATTTAATTTCACTCCACATCTTATAATCAATTATTATTCATGTAATATATAAAATTTGATATTATTTGTACAGAACAAAAAGCCTGCATAAACTCCACGAGGGAGGAATAGTCGGTCAGAAAACTATAACATAAGGAAAAAAATTGTGGGAGGTATTGTCAAAGCAATACACCGTAAACCAATATTTTAATATATAGTTGAAGAAGGCAGTGCTTGCTCTAACAAACTTCCTATTATTTTGATAATAGGGTTGGCCCACGTGTAACTCAACCTTTTTTTATTTATTTATCATCTAATAAGATATCAAAGGTCTCTCTCGCTTGTGTATTTAATACCACGTCCCCAACCACGATCACTCCTTCAAAGTTCAAACACAAATTCTTTCTTCCATCTGCCTTAAGGTTCCTTATTGTAGCTCTGTATCTGCAGAAGATAAACATGGTTGGGTCTTCTCCAACTCCTCTGCGGACCAGAAAGACGAGGGTTGTCGGAATTCCCATAATTGATCTCTCTCTTGAGAGGTCTATGTTATCCGAGAAAATTGTGCAAGCATGTGATGAATACGGTTTCTTCAAGGTGGTGAACCATGGCGTTCCGGAGGAGATAGTTTCGAGGATGGAAAAGGAAGGCACTGATTTTTTTGCAAAACCGACTTCGGAGAAGCAACAAGCTGGGCCACCTAGTCCTTTCGGGTTTGGCTGCAAAAATATCGGCTTGAAGGGCGATAGGGGTGAGCTTGAGTATCTTCTCCTCCAAACCGACCGCCGCTCCATTTCTGAGAAATCCAAAGCTGTCTCCAATAACCCAACAAAGTTCAGGTATTATTGCTTCTGTATCATTGGTATATATCCTGTCTCAATATATCATCGTTACCTTGTTTTTGTGCTACCCCATTTTGAGTACAGCATGTTTAGTTCATCTCTCTCTCTCGTGCAATTTGAGTACTCCATCTTTGTTTGGAACTCAATGTCGAAAAGAATACACTTAATTCTCTTGTTTTCTATTTTATTGGAAAAACTAAGCGTCAACGTTTCACAGATAGTTTTTATGGCTTCATTTTGTGACGTGTTTGACTTATTTTGTATAAACTTTTTAAATGTTCATTGCACAGTATCCCTTTCATATGCAGCAGAGAAGTTTGAATTCAAGGCATTTTGCCCATATAAAATCCAGAAGAAAAATAATTCTATTTTGCAGATGAATTGGTAAAAGGTAATTGTCCCGTGTTGATGACTAGTTCCCTGGAAAGAGACATTATATTCTCTTTAGAAAAAGAAATGAAGAATTAAACATACGTAATTGAGATTAGTTAATCTAATTGGTGCGCTCTGTTCAATCTTTTGAGACCAGCAATCGAACCCATCATTTAGTTGACCAAGTGGTAACCTGGTATCTTCTATATCTACGATTGGAAAACTTTCAATTATACTTTGTTATAAAATTTAAGGTTCGCAACTCCCTATCAGACAGCTAAGTACGTGAGATCATTCCTTACGTAACATTTTGCCAAGTACCAATGAAAACACAGGATGTTTAGATCCTAGTCAAATGGTTACACGTGCAAACAAAAAACATGGATTTTAATATCCATTGAGTCAAAATAGCAACATGCAACCAAGAAAGGAAACTTAATATCATATCATAAGTTTGAGTCTGGTCTCAACTGTCAACCCCTACACGGCAGCTAACATTTGGTTGCGGCACCCAGCTTGGTTAACCCAAATGTCATACAAGCTGAGATAATGACAATAGTTTCTGAAAGTACTGTAACACACACCTGAAAAATATATACAAGTGAAATTGACATGATTTTGTATTGTTAATTAAAAGATAGAATCTTCTACTAAATTGGATGAATATACTTATATGGAGATAAAATTAAATATATTTACCCAAGTAGAAACAAAGCAAGGACTCCACCAAATCAACTCTGAGAGAGAGAGAGAGAGAGAGAGAGAGAGAGAGATCACTTCATGCGTCCATACCAAATTTGGACGAGGAAAGGGGGGGGCCTCTCTTACTTTCTTTCCAAATAAAGAATTTTCATAGCTGGTGATCATGAATGCTGTTATGTTCTTTCTTATGGTGGAAATTAATTGGAATTTGGCAGTTGTGCGGTGAATGATTACATACAAGAGGTTAGTGAGCTGGCATGCGAGATTCTAGATCGAATGGCTGAAGGCCTGTGGATTCCAGATAAATCCATCTTCAGTAGGCTCATCAGAGACGTCCGTAATGACTCCTGCTTCAGGATCAATCACTATCCTCCTCTCAAGCACTCCCACGAATGGGACTCGTCTCCAAAACCTAATACAGACACTCGTATGGGATTCGGAGAGCATTCTGACCCTCAGATCCTGACCATCCTGCGATCAAACGACGTTGGAGGCCTTCAAATTTATTTACATGATGGGTTGTGGGTCCCGGTCCCTCCTGACCCCACTGAGTTCTGTGTGTTTGTGGGCGATGCTTTACAGGTTAGTGGTGTGATTATTCCCTAGCTATCTCCCATTAAAGCTAGCTTTCTAAGTTTGATCATAATAAATAAATACAAACGGAAGATTTTGTATGTATGTATGTATATAGCTGACTTGTATATATATGCTCTTAAGTTGATTGATATATATATTTGGAAATGAAGGCTATGACAAATGGAAGGTTTGTGAGCGCGAGACACAGGGTGCTGGCGACAAACTCGGTCAAACCCAGAATGTCAACGATCTATTTTGGGGCTCCACCCCTTGACGCATGCATCTCTCCGGTTCCAGAGATGATCTCACCACCCCACAAGCCAAGTCTCTACAAGCCCTTCTTCACCTGGGGTGAATTCAAGAAAGCTGCCTACTCTCTACGCTTGGGTGATTGCCGTCTCAACCTCTTCAGCTCTCTAATTACCTGCAGCAGTGATAAAGCTCCATCATGTTAACCCATTCTTGGCTGTCAAATATCAGCTCGTATTTGATCTTATGATCGATCGATGTCACTGGGGCCGTAGAATAGGACATAGACATAACGGAGAACAAGTGTTGTACGAGTATATAATTGTTAGATATATATAGGAGTTGAAGGGCGTTTGTAATTCATTCATTCCAAGGGGGATTTTTTTTGTTCCAAGTGCTTCAAACTAGTGAGTTTGATTAATGGAAATAGCTATCTAGCGATTCTTTGTGTCAATACATACATGTTTATCCTTGAATGGTGAAATTTCACTTTCACCTCATCATATTCGAGCAGTGTGTTATGAAAGGGACACTTGAAAGCAGATCTTTGAGCTTAGTTGTCTAGCTGCTCATTGACCGACCAAATAAGCCTTCCAAGCTCATTTGCTAGTGCTTCCATTGCGTACGTTCTGATCTATTATCAAAAGTTAAGCCCAAATGATAAAATATATAATCAATACAACTAAAATTAAATATACTGAAATTAAAATATATTCATATATGCTCGCCATTATTATTTATTACTCTCTCTCTCTCTCTCTCTATATATATATATATATATATACCCGCCAATGGTAGTCAAATTATGAGATACATGTTAACTCACTAGATCAAGAGTCATAGTTTCCGTTCGGTCTACCAAAGTTGCTTTTGTGCATTGGTCTAATTAGGTCTACCTATGAAAGTTACCCAATACCCTCGGCTCTGCTAGGTCTAACCTTTGTCCTTCAATTGGTTTTGTGTCACAATCTCCTACCCAATTTAGGTTGATGATTCTATGATTTAAGAGCACTTGATGTTACTCATTTGTTGCTAATAGGTAGAGATTTGATGAGCCGAGCAGCATCATAGATTACCCTTATTTCTTGGCATTCAAAAGCTTTGAATGAACATCGCTGTTGTTAGTAAAAAGAAGGTGATTTGCTTAAATCAATCTCGCCAGCTGTGAAAAAAGAATACATGGTCCTAGTTGTTCGGTCAACCAGGTGGTGCCCTATGACAAAGCCATTTAAAGTAACATTAGGTATGGAAAATGGTTTCTGTCATGGGTTAGCCAAGTACATTAGCTGCCTTGAGAGATGCTTACTTCTTTAGGCAGTTTTGAATTCAAAGTCTCTGTTTGTGATTATTATGATCTTACCACAATAAGCATCAATAAATGAGGTTTGTCATCATGCTGAGAGCATTTAATTGACAACCCCAACCAGTCATAACGCGCTGCCCAACTTCTGTTCTACTTCAATATCACATGTTTATTTAGGTGTCAATCAGAAGTGTAACATACGTACAGAAGTTGATCATGTGTTTTAGTTGTAGCGTGGACGAGGAATGCACCTGTATATAGGAAAATCCTGATCTTAAAGGTTCGTATTAGTTACGCCTACAGAACCCTAATCAGACCAAAATACAAAATTATAACTCTCTTTGTCATGAGGTTGTCCAACGCTCATTGACTCGTGTAAAAGAGACATTTTCATGTCCAAAATATTAAATCCTTTGTGACAAAAATAGTAGCTGCATGAAGAAGAAGCTGCTACTCCAGAGTATTCAGTCTTCCAATTATGCCCCTGAGAATCGCATCTAGGTAGCGTATGAGTTATCTGTTAACAAAGTTAGGAGGAGGGCGGTCTCGTAATTGAACTCCTGTGGACACATATAGCTCAAACAAGGAAAACCAAAATATGGCACACTGATTCTGTTTGATGCTATTCATGAATTCAAAAGGGTAGTTGAAGTGTTCATGGATATATTATACATACATGCAGGTGAGAGAGAAGAATAATCAGTTAGCCTGGTTTGCTGAGTGCAAAAGCTTCAGGTAATTAAGTATAGCTTCATTAGTGTTGTTGCTGAAAGCTCAAATGAAATGCCACTGCGACCAATACACTGTATACACACACAACTATAAACAAGTTTTACATCACATCTAAAAAAGAATCAGTTTGCCTTCAGCTCAACATCTTTTGACCATGCAACTGCTTTTTATCGTATTCGATCCTTTCTTTTCTTTCATTATTTTTTATTTTTATGGATAGACCATCGGAATCAATCAGAAATTAGTATTAGAGCAGGGGTTATTTGTTATTAATTCAAAATAATTGAAACATATACATATATATATATATATATTGGATAATTCTACATAATTTGGGAGCAGTAAAGAACTGTTAATACTGTGCATAAACAATCCAGTTAGTATTCCCCCATTATTCAGTCATCTTTCTGCAACTCATATTCAAAGTTTATTCTTCGAAATATTATACAAGGGCAACTTGTGGAAGCTAAGATGCATGTAATAAGGAATAGGATAACAAATAAAATTTGAAGGACCCATTTATTATTGGCCTTGCATGCAAATGAGGGTAACATGAATAGCAATATTTTGATTTCTGATCATGGGGACGTTATAAGCCAGGTGTCCCCATCGATGTAGTACGTTCCTATAAAAGGCTTAGCCTCTTCGTCTGTCAAGACCCGTGCCCACGGCACTCGTCCAGTGAAATTGGCTCCCGGTCCACTGCACTTGTATTCTCCATAATACACTCTACTGCAAGTAGTCATGAACAGATCGATGCATGTTAGTCAATCAATTGTTAATTACAGTAATAATAATAATAAATAATATATGCTGCTGGCATTAATTGGACTTACGAATCGCGCTTTTGGTCGCCCCAGTCACTCCATCCTTTGGGAAGAACAATCTTGTCCATGTAAGTGTAAGAGAAGACAACCCTTGAATAATCACCCCATGCTCTTCCTAGGTAAACCCACCCACTCCCTGTTATATTGCTATTTTTAAAGGAAAACCCACTTGCCAATGAAGAATTAGTGCGCTTTTGAGCAGTGAGAGAGGCTACCTTCTTGGCTATTGAATTCAAGTTGCAATTCTACACATATATAACAAAAAAAGAACACGCCAGTCACATATTCCAATCTTAAAATTACCTACTTTTTTAAACCTTTTTGAGTTTTTTCAATCAATATTTAATATTTTATTTTTTATGGGTGTTTATCACAAAATTAAAAAATTAACAAATAAAAAAATAGCATTCTACATCATGGAAGCCCATATGGGCCTTACGAGCCATGCACAGCCCATCCGCTGTTTGAATCTAGAGAGTACAGGAACAGTTGTGAGTTTTGACTAACCTCATAAAGGGACCGGCCATAGCCGAAGATGAAATCAACAGAGCCTTGGATGAAGCAATTACTGAAGTAGTGAAGGCCCTTGTGATCATAAAGCGTGTCTTGAGTACCATATAAACTGCAGTTATAAAATGCAGCCTTAGTACCCGAGATTCGAAGTGCCACTGCTTGTCCTCCAACGGATCCAATCTCATGCGGTGCTGTGTTCTGCATAATGCATTCACACAACACAAAGCTCCCTCAGTCAAACTCATGTACTGATGTACGCTAGTTACTTCCAACTTTGGACAACCCATGTTTATTTTTATTTTTCTTCTTTTAATTATTGTTGTTTCCTTAATGGAGCCGGAGTACAGTACAGCCAAGGATTGAATGTTCCTCACACAGAGAGAGAGAGAGAGAGAGAGAGAGAGAGAGAGAGAGAGAGAGAGAGAGAGAGAGAGAGAGAGAGAGAGGGACATTATTCACTGTTGGTTATTGCTAGATTTGAAAGTTAACCAAATTAATAAGAGGATTCACTTGTTGCCATGGTAAAGCCAGTGAACGTGCATATGTGTGTGCAGTTCTCATCCTGTAAGGGACAGTACTTTTGTTTGGCCTTTTGGAATGTTTCAATCAGTTGGGGAATCTCTATGTCAAAAATGTGCAGGACAAGTGTTTTGCCAGTTATATATGTTAATCACTCAAATGCTTCCATATATCTGTCTTGCACCAACAAAATCTAATATTATTTTACAAGGAATGTGTAAGCTGACGCTAACAGTTCCACAAAACTTTCAGCAGGATGAGGCGTCAGATGTGTTTAGCATCGGAGAAGTTTGTGGATATATATATATATATATATAATATTAGGACGAGGCATCAAAAAGATGTGGCGAGAGTTGCCAACGAAGGTTGTCCAACAACTTGGATCCATTGATTGAAATAAAGTCACAAGTAGTGCACTTAGTTACCTCAAACTTCATGTTGACGGCCACAAAATAATTTGCATCTATGGCAACAGTGGCACTCTGGAAGGTCTTTAAAGGCATCCCATCTCTTCCAGTCACCAAGGCTGTGTCATTCCCGGTGATTGTTGGTGGATCATCACTTGATGAATCCCCTATAAATGTAACAAAAGGCAAAGTTCTAGGGATAGCAATCTTTTCCCTAGAATCTGCACGAGTTAGTTCATTTCCTTCCAACTTTAAATTCAGCAAATTTAATTTTCTCTTATGCATATGTGTGTGTGTGTGTGTTTGCATGTGATTGGGAGCAATTAACATCTTCAATACATGTATATCATTGCAAATACCTGTAAACACCCGGTTTGATGAAGAGAATCACTCTTCTGGTGTTGTTCAAGGGAATGCTGTCAAGGGCTTCTCTGATGGTCTTGAAATCACCAGTTCCGTCTTGACTAACATTGATTCTCACTTTGTTCATCTCAGCATTCCTCAGCTTCATATCGAGAATTTTGCTGCCAGTACTTCCCGGTGCTTGAGTAGCGATTGATTCTGCCTCCTTATAAACAGTCTTCTTTCGGTAGTACTTATCGACATGCCACGATATCCATTTATTATTGTAGTTCATCATTTCTCTCTCCTGCAGGTTCAGTGAACAAGATTTTAAAGACAGAATGGACAGGGAAAGGAGGAAGAGAATAACTTGGAAATGGGTTTTTGACGCCATGGCAGTGTTACTGTGTAAGAACGAAATAAATAGCAAATTTGGCACTGTGTAACTACCTGTTTGAAAATGACCCTCTCTCCTGACTATATTTGTGCAAACAATTTTTTATTTCAAATGGTATAATATTACACAAAATCCCATCAGAATCGTAACGGCAATGGAAATGACACTCTCTCTATATATAATTATTTCTATCTGTAGAGAAGTACTTACTCCTTTGATTTTGCATTGAATCCCGCATTCTCTCCATTTTATATATTTGGATATAATAAGAATGTTTTCGTAGTGAAATCTCTTAAAATCAAAACCTCCTCCCTCACATGAATATAAATGCACACCTACTGAGATAACATAAGGGTTGTGAACGAAAAACAACCACTATAATTAAGAGTCAACAACCACTAATGTGCACTTAGCTCCTCCTTCTCTGTAAAATTTTGTAAAATTTTACCATGATGTGTTGATGACATTTGTATAATTAAGAGTTAACATAATAAATATTTTGTTTTGAAATGCAAAACTTTCTTCAATCTATATGTATTTTTTAGTTATATAACATTACCTTTTACTTGATATCTGGCTGCACCAAAGAAGCCTTATTCAAATTGTGGCAATTAGAGGGAGGGTTAACAGGAAGTTAAGGGCAGTGCTGTTTCCTCATATCCGCCTTCAAATCACTAAGATGCTTATTTTACTTGATTGCCCACTACAGTACCCACTTACCTCTTATGTCCATAAATCATAAGACAGTTCACGAAATGGGGGACCCCTACTCCCAATTTGTAATGTGGCACAGGCTCCAAGCCACCACTGCCCCTGTGAGGCTGGAGAGCACTCCCCCAGTGAAGATTAGAGAGAGAGAGAGAGAGAGTGCTTGCCTTTAGCTGTATTCCATCTGATTTTGCTTCTCTAGAGTCTAGAGTAGCCATTCAATCGGGTATGGAAACCCCACGCGTTATCTAGTGGAGATGCACGTTAACGTTAGTGGTGGTACATGTCAATACTGCCCCATGGCCCATGGTGGACCACGCTAAAAAGACGACGAGAATTCAATTAGAATCAGCGTGGTCGGAGAGAGAGGCGATAGCTTAATCCCTCTCTCGAGGTTTTGGCTACAATTATACATCCTATGAAATTGTCCTAGTATCTTCCTTTTTCGCTTTTATTGTATTTTCTTTAAAAAATTATAGATATGAGAAGCTGTCAAACCAAAGAGATGCTTGGACTTGTAATGAAATATGGAGATAAGGTGGCCGGAAACCTGATCGTAATTCAAAAAATAATAATAATAATACTATATAAATAAATAAATTATACACAATTTATCATCAAATGGTTCAGTTGAGTGAGAATCATTCATTTAAAAACTAAACAAGCATCATGATGATTCTTATTTATAAAAATATCATTACCATATAATAAAGGTGGAATTTTTGTACTAATTTTATAAAAGAATAGTATTTTTCAAAAAGAAAAATTGTAGACGGGCAAATTCAACATCCACTCATATTATTGGGCCTCGTTGGTCCGGGTTTGTAGAGAGTTCAACTGCCATCAAACTAGGACTAGGCCTTGCCTATCACAAAGATTAAATGTTGGACTATATCATTCGACAAGCCCACTAATTGACCAACAGCAACCGAAAGAAGTTTCCGTTATTTTTTCCTTTTTTGGGCATTCAGAAGCTTCGGTTCAAGAATTGGCAATTTCTGAAGGTGAGCCACTGGCAGAACTAGAAAACAATTAAAGTAGTGATGCACTGAGGAAGGAAGGGTCTCATGTTCGAGTCTTGTTAGTTGTTAACGAATTGATAAGAAAATATATAATAGTGCAATATCTCAACCGGGACATGTTCAGAAGCCTTAGGCTGTTGATGATTTTGACACGAACTCCAAACCCCAGCGATCAAGTGAAAGCTAAATGTATATAGATTGAAAACATACCCAATTCATAACTCTGAACAATGTCAGCAACCTCGTATGACATCGGACAAAGCAATCATGGGGAGCACAAAAGCGTACTGATCTCAAGATATAGTTCTTAAATCAGGTTATTACATTACAGGCACCATCTATATATATAAATGTCCAATCACATCATCCTCTCTTTCTTACTTCTGCTTTCTGTTCTTATCTCTACATATATGGGGAGAGAGGGGGTTCTGTTAGTCGTCTCATGCAAACCCGTGTCAATTAATTAATCACGATAAAACGCTTGATCACGGATGAGCCAACTATAGTCTTTGCTTAGTAGGTAGTCTAAGGAGTCCCCACCACCTAACCAGCCGTTGTTGTTTTCCTCAAGAATTTGACTATCAAAGCGCTCCTCTTCAAAGTAACTAATAGAGCATGCCGTACTGATCAGGCCCGTAATCGGTCCTTCTTGTTGAAAATACCAATTACTACCCTGAAAATCATCATGATAGGTCAACTCTGAAGCTGGAGAGACTTGGGCCGCCGGTGGTGTCTCTGATGATGAAGCAGTCGAAATCTCGGCTTTGAAGTTAGAAACAGCCAGCGCAATGCCAGTTTGAAGGACATGACCGGATGGGTTGGTAGCCGTGTTATTGCTAATGGGGGGCTGGGCAATGGAAGATTCGGCCCGGACTCGCTCCACCAATGAGGGCAGCCAAAGATGACGCATGGTGTATCTGAATTGTAAGCTGTTTACATCGCACTTGAGTTGCTTTGCTAGCTTTTGAACTCTTGTTCTCCAATAGTTCTTTACCTCATTGTCTGTCCGTCCGGGCAGGTGCTCAGCTATCTTCGACCACCTTCAATGTTTCCAATAATACGTACGTATCATCAATACACAATGACTAATTATATATATATATATAGCTTAGTTTATATTCTCTAGTAAAAAGGACTAGAACAAGAAGAATGGAAGATATATACATATGTATATATATAGGAAGAAATGTACATATACCGATTTCCCCAACGAGAGTGGAGCTCGAGAATGACGAGCTGTTCTTCGAGAGTGAGGTTGCCGCGTTTAACATCTGGACGTAGATAGTTCAACCACCTCAACCTGCAGCTTTTCCCAGTTCGCTTCAGACCTGCGTACTTGTTTTGAAGCAAATTTAAATTAAAGGAAGTCCACCTATAAGATCATGGGGGTACTGTACTAACTTATAATACGCATGCAGGTTCTTAATTAGTTCCTAGGGACGCACAAAGCTGGATAGGTTTGAGTTGAGAGTACTTAATAATAAGGTACCTGCAGAGCCAGCAAGGTAGCTCCATTGCCCTGGACCGTGAATGGCAATGCAATTGGTGAGCTTCAAGTCCTCTTCCATTGTCCATGGACCTTTTCTCATGACGTCTATCATCTCTTCTTCACTTTGAGCAGCTGCATAGTCGCGACATCTGTGATTGACAGCCATCGAGAGACAGAGAGAGAAGAAAGGGATTTGGATTTTAGATTTGTACGAAGAGCTGAGAGAAAAGGGCTTCTTTGGAGTTTGGATTAGGAGGACACTTGTGCGAAGTATGGAGATAAATAGGGGATTATATAGACAGAGAGTGAGGCTTAAAGATTGATCCAAAGGGGTCACTATTAAGTTAAACAATTTCTACTTCTTTTGGAAAGCAAAGTTAGATATTAGTTCTGAAGTTCTTAAATTAGCACTCATAGTTTATTCGGAGTTTAAATATTGAGAGTTTTGACTCTGAAATTTGACTGCCCTTTGACCACTCCACCACTCCCCACACGTACCCACACGATCGAGTACTTGTTTCCCTTATAAATAATCTACCCAACATGTTTATTCCTTATAATAATTTGCTTTTTGTACTGAGAATTGAAGGGTCATATGGAATTCTAAACACGTTTTTGCACCATGTGAGGATGATGGCAGAGATCAAATATTATTATTAATTTTAGGACCGACCGCGGCTAGAGGCTCTTGTTCCCTTGGGTTAATACCTCGTTTTCCTTGCTAAATGGGGCTACCTTTGATTAGAGTCATTAGACTGAAAACACTCATCAACCCAAACAAATGTGCAGAAGATTTTGAGTTTTTGCAAGCAGGAGGAAACTACAGACCAACCATTCCTATTATATTCCTTCTGGAAGGAATAAGAATAGGGTATTAATTGCAACAAATTTTGAATGGATATAGGTATCATATTCTGCTGTTCTTTTAGCTTTTTTGATTTAAAAAGCGTAAGAGCTTTTTGCAAAGATATTCATTCATTATACAGAATTTACAATAATTTCATAGACTTGTTTTCGCTTTATGCCCTCGTGAGTGAGTTCGGTAAGCAAGACCAACTTGAGGAATTTCCAGCACCGTTTCTTTCTTAAGTTGGAAAAACAAAAAACAAAAAAAAATAAACAATCGTTTATCGTGGTATTTGATGATCTGTACTAGCCCTACGTAAGATATCACCACCCAGTTTCATAAATTTACAGTCATTCAATGTTTTATTTTTTTTTCCTTTTTTTCTTTTTAAGAAAAGATCCTACGTTTAATAAGAATAAGACAACCAAATTTTGGAAACAACAAAACTTGTTATTGTCCAAACCTATCTTAACACTGAAGAACTTTTGTCTTAAGTTATTTTATAAAAATGTGTCATATTTTCGGTTTAGCTAGGTTGTCAGGCACTCAGTTAGCTAGCTAGGTGCAAATCTTCAATTGCAAAGCATTCTTGTTGCATCACCATATATGACACAAATATGCACTCATCTCGTATCAGCTAAACTAAATCTAGTGTTTCGAAAGTGAAACACAACAGGAGATCAATAAACATAGTTCACGAGACCTGAATCAAGCTTTATTCATCAATTGCCCTAAAAACATAAAGGGCCCCAACATGTAGATTTTGCCTCTCTAAATAAACAAATATTCCTAGATTTTTTCCAATGTGAAGTAACAAGAATTAGGATTAAGGAGACTAATATTTGCTCTTGGTGGAAATGGCACAGTTTCTTGCACTGCTAGTTTTTGTCACATTCTTGACCCTTACTTTTCATAGGGTCTTCACTGATCATCAGTGTAATATCACCATTGGAGCACAGTTTTTTTTATATTATTTGATCCTTTTTTCTAGATATGGGACTCAAAACCTACCGTGACCTTTATGATGTCATAGGATTATGGAAATGCACATGTCATTGAAGGAAAAATGCAGTCAAAAAATGAATATTTAAAGAGTGTTGCAGGCTTGGTTTTTCGTACTTAGCAAGGGAAGACTCTCACGAACAAAGGTCGAGTATCCGTCGCTTTAAACATACCCTGCTTCCCACTACAAGCATTACTTTCAGCAAAGAAAATTCCCTCTACATGATCTCTTTATATATTTATTGGCTTTTAGGAACTATTTTAAGTTTTTCTGCCCTGGAAAAGTGCCTTTATTCCAAGAGCATCCATATCGTACCCATTGCTCCAAATGCCCTCATTTTGCACCTTATCCAATTATTGACCACAAAACTAATTTATGTCACTATTGGAATCATCCTATTGATCCACCATTGCATTATATTTAACAGCTTCATTAATTATTACGGGGTTTCAATCCTCTAAATAATGAGGATAAGAGGAATGTTAGTAGGGAAAAATTGGTCTAAAAAAAAGTTGTAGTCAACAGTACTAGGAAAAGAATATTATGCTTAGCTCATGATGGATGAGGTGGCAAGGTCCCCAGCATATGCTTGGGGCATGCGAGAATCAAAGGGCTAAAATAAATCCACCCCCAATCCTTCTAATGGCTTAATTAGTGCTCCGGTTCTGCTTCACTATTTAAGTCAAAAAGGCCTCATAAAATTTAATTTTAGTTAGGATGATGGCCACAAGGAATCCCGTAAGTGCACGAATATGTACTTGTATTATAAATAAAAGTTCCAATAGCAACTTTAATTGTGATTTTTGTATTCGTCCTCATAGCGATTTAGGGCAGATTTATCATGCTAGTTGATGTATTTGAAATTAAGATCATGTGTGGCTTATGTGCACATATTGCCAAAGTATTAGCACCATAAAATTGGTACTACTTGGGACATTATAAGAAATTATTTGGTACTCTTAGAGCATCATAATGTGGCCTTACTCTTTCCTCTCACTATATTCGTGAGTCTCTAACCTAACTAGTTTCAACCCAAAACCATCCTTCCTTTATTTGTTTGAAGGAAGCATGGATTTCTCTGGGGGTATCTATGGAGCCCCGAATACCACTTCATTAGGGTGAGCGGGTCATTGATATTGTGAAAGGATAGAACAAGACCACGCCGGTTGTCTACACTTCTTTTGGGTCCGTGTGGAAACTACCAGGCAGTTATTCCACAAACGTCCTAATACGGATTAAACCCACCCGTGCGATCCATACTTTTTTGGGCTAAGCTTAGTATGAATTGGGCCTAGGCTAACTTAGTAAAAAAGGCCCATTGGATACAGTTATGGGCTGACCTCGAGCTGAAGTCTAACTCGGTCCGACATTGGCCCGCTTGAACAAAAGTTTCAGCTCAGAAATAAATTCCATCAACAAAGGAATGAAAGTTGGTCCAACCCGTGGTCTTTAGGTCTAGTGTCCAAACCATGGTTGAGATATTTAGGGTTGCATTAATGCTTATACTTAAATCTTTTGAAAATAACAAACTAGATCATGAATTTGGAACAAGCGCAAAAAGCTGGTCTTTAGAAATGGGCTCAGCTTGGGCTAATTAGAAAGTTTGGCAAAACCAAACTTGGGCCTGAGCTTAAGTAACTATTAGCCTGGCTGCTAACTTTTTGTTATTTTTATATGAGCTTTTCGGGGGAGTTTTTGGTTTCTTTATTGGCTTTTCTTTTTCTTTTTCGGTAAAAGAGTCAAAAACACCCATAATATCATTATTCAAGATTTATTACTTGATAGATGAGTAAATTTATAAAGTCTGCCTTTAGGCCGGTGATGAATTGCTCCAGTGAACTAAGAAGAGTGGGTAGGTCAAGAAATACCGGTGTGGTGCCTGTCAAAAATTTTCTGATGCCAAAATTAAGTTTGAGAAGATAATTGGACAAAGTTTTAGCTAGGGTTTTGTTATGCGTACTGTCAAGAAGAAGACTTGGATATCTTTTTATACATTCATAATTAAGAATGTTCCTGGGTATGTCTGCAGATAGTTAGTGAAAATGATCATCTTTTCACGTGGCTGTATATCGTTGGACGGTCAAGTTTTTGACAAAATAGTGGTGAACGTGGTTGTCTACCACGCGTGGTAGCTCCTAGGGCGCTTGTCAAACTAATGTCAGCCTAGTAGGAAACATGGTTATCCCTTCACGCGTCTTGTTCTTTTGGTAATATATAGCCTGACCTAGTGTCAGGCGTGGTCGTCACTAGCCAAGTAGAGGATGGTTGATATGCTCCTATTCAGCACTATCTGCTCGGTACCAAGCCGATCGGTCTAGATACGTTCGGCCATATTTCGTTCGACACCACTAAAATGTCTCGTCATCAATGGTCTCTCCGGTCATCCTCTTATAAAGGTTTTGGTCAACCCTCATCAGATCGGTCTACATCATTACTTACTCCTATCTCTCTCTAATTTAACGTATTCCTATTAATCTAAACCCTAATTCCTCAAATAAAATAATCAAGTGAAATTGGAAGATTTGAAAAAAAAAAAAAAAGAAACAAAGAAAAACTGGAGAATTACATGTACCGTGCATTTTGGCGATGATGAAAACGACATCGTGGGCGGCCTACGGAGAATCGGAGATGCCTACCTAAACAGCTACATCGTTTTGCTCCATTGCTGTGCTGCATTTCCATATCGCTCACTTTGAAAACCAACTTCAAGGTCTTGTTCATCAGTCGTCGATCGCTTGTGGGTTGCTATTGTTCTTTTCAGATTGTGCAATCAAAACAAAATAACAAAAAGCAAGCAAAGTTATAAGTTCAAAACTTATTAGGTAGTATCAATTCTTGAAGGCAACTCTTAAAGTTTTTAATTCGGTAATTACTCAATTTGTGTAAGATAAATTAATTGAGGTGTGCACAAACTAGCTTAGACACTTGATTAGTCAAAAAAAAAAAAAAGAGAAGGATTAAGGTAACAGAAGACGATGAATTTGTTGAAGCCAACTTGAGTGTTACAGAAAGAATGCATATAAATTGGGCGTATGCAATGATACTAATAGGCACAGATGTTTGTTGATTTTGCAGAAACATGTGATCCTGAGCGAGGAATAGCCACTCACTCGACGCATTCTGGTTATTGACGCTTTCCTAGGCGAGAGGGTAGATTCAATTGCAGAAATCATGTAAGCGAACAGGGAAGCTGAAGCCAATACTAGCTGCTCGGTTAAAGAACTTCGGTTTCCTGTTGCAGCTGCTGCTCTAGTATAATAATTTATTAAAAAATGCTATTTTTTCAAAATTTTTGTATAAAATTTTGAACCAAAATAATATGACAGTGACAGTTTGGTAATTAAAATACATCTTAGTAAGTTTTTTGTTTTAAAGTGATAGATTCACAACTCAACCACATTATTTTAAATATAAATTCTATATGAATTTTCTAAACGTATAGCATTACCCATAATTATTTGATATCTCAGCTATCTTCAAACGAATGGAGATTTTCCATTTTGAAGCAATTGAGCGTGGGTGTTCATTAGTAGGATCCAATCCATCATTTTTTCCCTTTTACTCTGATGGACTAAGAGAAGTGAATTAAGAGCAGGAAATCCAGCAGACATCAAGGAAATGACCTCTAAGCTACATTTTAAACACCTCCCATCAGCACTATCACAACTTTGAAGGAATTTATCAGATCTCCCCCGAGAAACTATTACAGGTCGTCTGATTCTATTATGCTTTCTCGCCCAAGGATGCCGGTCACTCCCACCTTTCATGTACTAACTTTATCATCTAAATGATGCATTACTATGAATTAGAATCCGCTACTAATCAAATGTTAGCTGATGAACCTGTCTTCCACTTCCATTCCAGAGACAAATACGTAATAGTAGATAATTCCAATGAAACAAACATTAATGGCCTCTTGCAAGGAGAATCAAAGGAAACACAAGTCATAGATAAGGATGATTAAAAATTTATGAATTATTCTGGAACTACAGGAAACAAATTGGCAGTGTCTGCAACAGAAACCACAAATGGTGAAGGTAGGTAACAAATTAACAAGATCGAAAATCCAAACACCAAATAAATGTTAAACTCTACTTGCGCACTAGTAGGAAAATAAACTCAGCATCCAGCTGTCTATGCCTGCAAATACAATTCACAAACAGCATAAGAGGGACAAGAAACGAATACAATCAGAACTTATTGCAGAACTCAAATCAACCATACACTGACAATGACATGAATCATATGCATGAGTTCACCTTATTTGCAATGTTGTTTGAGAGCCAGTCCAGTCCTTCATACAGCCCTTCGCCAGAAGTGGCACACGTGCTCTGGATGTACCTGCAGCACCAATGCACATTAAGATCAAGACTGATTTTGACTAACTCCACCGTATATGATCGCGTGCATGAGAGAGAGAGAGATAGAGCCAGACAGACAGACAGATGCAATAATTTATTTTACCAGTGGCGCTGGCGGAGGGAGTGAAGGCCAAGCTTATCAGTTATCTCAGCAGCATTCATTGCATTTGGAAGATCTTGCTTGTTTGCAAATACCAGTAGCACAGCATCCCTTAACTCATCCTGAAAAAAGCTCAATGATTTAAAATTACCAAAGGACAGAGAACATACATTTCTAAATGTGTGACATTCTCACAGCACAATAACATTATTCTAAAGGGCTACTACCCTTGTGCTTAACTGATGAAATTGGAACTCTCTCTTACCTCATTCAACATTCTGTGCAGCTCATCCCTTGCTTCAACCACACGATCTCGGTCATTGCTATCAACCACAAAGATAAGTCCCTGGGTGTTTTGGAAATAGTGTCTCCACAAGGGTCGGATCTGGAGAAACAAAAATCATAAATGGTCCCCCACTCAGTTGATTGGGTAACACGAAATACCATTAACTTTAAATTGCATTCCAAGTATGTACAAGATGCTCAACCACGACATAATGTGAATAGGTTTCACGTTGATTCAAAGTCCATGCATCCATAGTAAGTATGTCAAATACGACACAAGCAAAAAAGACAAATATTTGACAGGAATATCATTTAACCAACTAAAGGCAATGCAGTATGCCATTTATTGGCATTCAGGTTGCAACATGAAAGTGCTGAAGCCCACAGTCAGCATTAGACTGTCCATGAGTATGACTATCATGTACAATATCGTGTCAAGGTCACATGCAAATACCTCTAGTTGGTTAATACAACACAGATGCAGACAAAACAGGTATAACACCACTTGTAAATCAACTCAAAGTGTCTGCAACCAAATAGTCTTCCCTCTTTCCACAGATGACCAAAAAAATCCATAAAATATTGGCTGATTTATGTATATTTTTAGCTTATAGGCCCTTATGTGCATGTAGTTTTATCAAAGCATTGTTAGATCATCCATCAGAATTCAGTTTTGAGCAAAACATGAAGATATAACCACATATACTCATTTCCAAAGAAGGTTAGATCAAGTTATTTCTACCATAGTACATTTAATCTTGTTACATTACAACTTGCAACCCTTAGACAAATGTGAATAAAGCACCCCTTTGCACTATATCTTCCACTTCCATCATAGATGACTTTAAAGGTTTTATGAATTATGGTTACCTGACTGTTTGGAATGGCGTCCGAAAGATGGCAATGCACATAAAACTTCTGGCCACAATTTCTTGTGCAACTTGACCCAGCCAAGTTGCACACTCAGACAATACTTAGTACTATTCATTGTATATGCAAAAACAAATAATAACACACATTGACACACTATGTAACTGAAAGACAAATAAATTGTACTTGTCTTGATAATGCTTAAACAACAAACTCATACTTGATCCACGTGTTTACCCTGTCTAAGCTTATGCTAATAATTTCAGGGCTGCAATCTAAACAAAAGATTCTTCAGTACTACTGATGGAGTTAGAGCTAACAAAACCACAATTCAGAAGTTACTCTGGAGAATGGAAACATTTGGAAGGTACCACCAACAAATTCAAATAGAAAATACCATTTCTAACTAAAAAGAAATTTCCATTGAAGTGTGAGAAAATGTGCATGCTCAAGCCAACAGGGGTTGGTTGAGTTGGTAAGGATCGGACACTTCGCTTGAGGAAGCCTAGACTTGATTCCCGCTACCAGCAGTCCCCCTTGGTAGGCAATTGTAAGTCCAATGTAAGTCCTCATAGAGGCTTGCGGCTTGCCCTGGCCTTGGACTGGGGAAGCCTCCCCTCACCCTAAACTTTTTTGTTACCAAAAAAGAAAATGTGCATGCTCAAATTGGAAAAGAGAAAGAAAAAGCAAAGCAAAGCAAGTACCTCCCAATGGGAAAAAAAAAAATAGAGGCTACGATCCAATCTATTTGCATGAAAGGGTACAAGAGAAAGCGAAAAGATAAGAGAATGGCAACAAATAAATGATTAAGAGGCAGAGAAACAAAATAGATGAAAGGCAAAGTGCTAAATAGTGAAAGAAAAAGAATTCAAAAATATATCAATAAACCAAAAAATTCAAAACCACTATTAAGAAAAAGGAAAAAAAAATTAATGATGTGTTTGACCCCAAGGAGAGGCTGTCTGATCTATTATCTTAACTTCACTGTGAATAAACAATGAAACCTAACCTCGATGCAATTTAGTGTCCAAAATACTGGTTAACTTGGCACAGAACTCTCATTGAGGGAGGTCAACATCCAAGAACAATTAAGCCTACATACCTTGTCCTGGCCACCAACATCCCAAACCGTGAAGCTAATGTTCTTATACTCCACAGTCTCCACATTAAATCCTGACCAAATAACAAACCAGTCCAGTGCAAAGAAGATTTAGTCCAGTTCAAGAAACTTTCATATAGCGCAAAGGATGCAAATAGCAGTGCCATCACATGAAAGGTAAAAACTAAGTGATAAAAAATCTCACTCGACAATACAGTTAGCTATGACAACCTCTGAGGATGCCATAATCAACTTGATGCGAATATTCATCGTCCCCCAAATGAAGGTTTTGAATTTTAGGCCACAACACAATACAGTACAACAAAACAACTGTTCTATCCACTATACAAATGCTATTTCCTAACAATAGTGTCAAAGCTTTTATTACTACAATCAGTAAGCATGAAATTTAAAAACGGGGAAAAATTCTATTTAAGATCTTCAGTAATGCCAAGAGTCAAAATGTTTGAAATCGCTTCTTCCATAATAAGATAAACATAAGAGAACCCACATCAGCAAAATCCATTTTGACGAAGGAAAGAGAAAAGAAAAAAACTAGAGTTCAATTTCTATTTCCTGTGATGCTAACTTAAATCCTACAACAAATAGGAAGAAATAAATTTTACTTCATTAAACTTACCAATGGTAGGAATTGTAGTAACTATCTCTCCCAGCTTCAGCTTGTAAAGAATGGTTGTTTTACCAGCTGCATCAAGACCCACCATCAATATGCGCATCTCTTTCTTTGCAAACAGCCTGCTGAAGAGCTTGGTGAAAGACAGCCCCATCTCGGTGTCTGCAAAACTCCAATGAGACAAAATTAAGCTACAAAGCTCTGTGAGCCAAAGTATATATCATTAATTGCCATAGTCATAAGTTTCAACAGAAAACACACAGCAGTATTCTAGCAATGCAAGTTTAAATTGTTTCTTTCGGAGATTGGACAGTGACTAATGATGTAGAACCCACCAAAACTCTTCGACGCTTCTATTTCATGACTTAACTGAATTAGATTCTGTCAAAAGGCTAGCCTTCATAACAAACTCACATGTGAAAACAAGAATTCCATATATGTAGCTTATGATAGAGAATAAAAGGTGGAAAAATAAATACTATAAAGGACCAAGTTACTAAAATAGGAAGCTAAAACGGGAAACGTTACGAGAAACGGACGCAAAAAAAGCGGCCAAAAAGTATAGGGGGAAACGGGAAGTGGGAAACGGCTGGAAAACTTCATAGGAATCTTATTAGAAAACTTTTGCGAAACTCAAAGGAGACCTTTAAGAAACTTAGTGGAGACCTTTGGGAAACTTAGTAGAAACTTACATGAATAATTTTATAGATACTTAGTTAGAACTTAATGAAAAAAAAAGTATAAAAATTAATATTTCAAGTTTCCGAAACGTTTCCCCTAAGTTTTCTAAGAGTTTTCGTTAAATATCCCAAGAGTTTCTTAAACGTTTTTTCAAAATTTCCAAACAAGTTTTGTACCAGTAGAGGAAACGCATTTTTACCTCCAAAATGAGTTTCCCGATAACAATGTATAGAACAGTGTATTAACTCATAGGGTTAATAACGCCAAAATGATTGATATGTAATTTACACAACTGATCTGAAGACAAACAGTAGCAGCATCTAAATCAGATTATCTCTGTGTACAACTTTTGACAAAAACAAAAGAATAAAACAAAAAATTAAAGAAAGAAAAAAATATATGAAACCTGAGTGTGATCTGATAATCCATCTCCTAAGAAATACATTAATCAAAAACAAGATTTTTCTTTCCCACAATCTTTACCAAATTGAACGGAAGAATCATCATTAGAATACAAACTCTAATGAATTCAGAGAGCTGATCCAAATGCCAAGAGGCCAAATGTTACGATCCTAGTGGGCCCAACTTATGGTATGGAACATGAGTTGGGCTATTCTAGTATGAAACGAAATATAAGAATTGATCTTACGCAATCCATCAGACCTAAATCTTTTGGCGAATTGATCAAGTTCCTAATATTTGGTATCAGCGCAGCCTCCACATCTTAAGTTCGAGGCACGAAGATGGATGACTTGAGGAGGGCTGCTTGCTACCTATTAAAAATGAAGGATCCTCATAGTCACCTAGCTGACAAAGATGGGCCACCATGATGTCAGCAGCGTGGTAGTATGTTACGATCCTAGTGGGCCTGGTATGGAAGTATTGGTCAAGATCCTAACACCAAATGGGGAGAATTGAATGATAAAACCACAAATAAGGGAAGCGATCAAGATCCAAATCTGCAGAGTTAAACATTAATCAATCCGATCTTGAGAACATAAAGATCAAGAGATCTAGAAGGGAAGTGAATTCAGTCTCAGAGAACCTTAAGATTCGTCAAATTTGACGATATTTAGCTATAAAACAAGAAAACAAATAATGAATTTATTGTGAGACAAAATGTCCATCGATCGATCATTCTAACATCCGTATCCACCGGCACATAGATCTACATGTGACAACGTGAAAAAGAAAAGAACCTTCACTGCACAAATTGATCGAGATAAGCAAGTTTCGGAATCTATGACGTCTAAACGCAGATCCAAATCTACCTAGGGTTTTCGGATTCTAACCACACAGATGGAAAAGAAAATGCATGCTTATACACGTACACATACATATATGTACACACAAGAGATGGAATTTACCTGAGGAAAGAAGCGAAATGGGGGATAAGAGCGAAACAGATCTCTGAGTCTCCTCCCCCTACCTTTCTCTCTCTAAATCTCAAACTCCCAGAATGTAGCTGTCCTCCAAAGTCCAAACGGCAACAAACAAGGGCGAAGGAACGAGGGACGACTACTTTCTATATATAGAGAGAGAGATAAGACGGAGATCGAATTAAACGAGTTTTCACTCGCTCGCTCTCCCTTTTTACAGACGCGTCCTGAGTCCTGACAGCCGATGATTCTAGGGAATAGGCAAAGAACACATAAGATTTAAATCACTGCAACTCAAACCATTTTTTCAAATTCAATTTAATATTTTATTAGACTGTTTTTATGTTATCATCGGTAGCGCCGCTAAACGGTCTGAAGACAGCGTTTGGCCTGCACGGGATGTTTGGTTACATCACTGTTAGGATTTGGAGCTTTACTTGTTTGGCAATAGAGCGAGAATGAACCCAGCGATTTTCTATTCCGAGGTAGGCATCCGGATTGAGGATCTCGACTCTATCCAAGGAATTTGTTAGATTTGGATGCCAATTCATGAGGTCGTCTCTATTGCCACTTGCACTAAATTGAAGCTCTAGGATTTCTATCGGACGGAGTGGTATTTAACTAAGATTGTAATCAGTGTACAAAACTCTACTGAAAATTATTTTATAAATTCAAGAAAACATGTGTCCAACTATCTCATATATTGTTATTTTCATAAGTTGGACATGTGTTCCGCATTCACGTGATGATTGTTCAATCGAGGAGACTAAGGAGAGAGAAAATAGGCAGCCTTAGCAAATTTTTTTTTTTTGGGGAGGAAAATGCTAATTGCAACTTTGTACCACCTGGTCCATCAGGTTTAAATTTGTGGCCCTGCCAGAATATGTAACTCTACAGGAGCTCTTATTTATGAGATCAATTAATCAATTCACCAAATGTCCGTGCTGTCAAAAAATACTAATGGCCCAGGCAGCGGTTCCTTGTCCATCATCAAACCAAAGACAGGTGTGCTTTAGACCCAACCGCAGGAATTTCCAGCGGAATTACAGAATATCATATCCCAGCCGCGGCAGATATCAGCACCACAAGACGGGAAACATATATAGCATATATCGATGGTTAGATCGAAATCTATAGGACGAATGCCTACACTTGATTTTCTAGAACCCATGACTCTCGAAGTGCCACACGGGTATGAAATCGCAAATTTATGGGTAAAAAAAAACTAGACTGCTTTCAACTGAGAAATTGAAAGAGACCCAGAATACCACCAGTCAACAACCGAAGCAGAGAATCAAAAAGCAATGTCAACTCAATCCAACACCCAAATCTCAATTTTCCGATCACTAGTGCCACGTCTCCTATTACAAATGTTTATTTCATAAGCCAAACCATTTGTCCTTGCAGTAAAGAAGAATATGATCTCGTTGTAGTATGGTCATATTCTACTGCAATACAACACAAAACTGAGCCTACAAATCTAGGTCATTGAACGATCGCCGACCCACTTGGCTTGAGAAAGTTCAATGACTTGCTCAGTTTTTCAACAATGTAAAGTCCGTCATCTGCTTAACGGGACCGTATAAATTCCTAAAACTTCTTAATCGGCCACTTCTATAATGAGTACGTTGGAATGGTAGCTGTTCTACCAAAGATAGCAACAACTTCTGGAACTATATTTATATTATGTTTCCAAGAAACAGAGACTACGGGTTTAGTCCTTCCTTTTATTTGCCGAACTGTACCATACATTGCATATGGAAACTAGTCAGTCTCATTACTTCTCAAACACCAAAGAGAAGGGGGCGGTAATGCTTGACTAGATCAGACGCTAATTTTGCACCACAGACGACGTTTCAGCTCGCCCTCCCATCATCCTCACAGCCTTTTCTCCCCGCTCACCTGAAAATTGAACATTGAAGATTGCTTAGGGCACCACTAAAAAGGTTGCTTGTGAAAAATAGTGAAGAGGTACCAAAAATAAAAAGTAGCAGCGCAATAACTTACCAGTGCGAACTCTTATTACATCTGTGACGGGCACCACCGCACAAAAAATGGAAACCTCAATAGAAATGTAGCCAAATATTAATCCATCTAGTTTTCGTATGTTTTCCTAAATACAAGTTCCATAAGAAAAAATACTCCGGATCACAAACATGGGGTATTGATAACATATTTTCCCTTGTAACATATTTTCTCTTGATTACAAGTAGTTGGCTTCTATTCTCAATACATAGACACTATCATCCAACTTACCCTACATATCATCTTTTACTTTCAATTACCCAGTTTATTTATATTATTTCTGAATTTAATCTGTCTATAGTTTTTTTCTTCTTTTCTTTTGGATAAGTGCAAGGCAAACAGTTGAAAACAAAAAAGAAATACCACAATATGAAAATACTTATGAATAGCTCCATGTTCATAAGTAGGCAACCAAAAAGATTTTGACTTCAACATGAGACAACAGCCCTTTACACCCAAGGGTAAAGCCAAGTCCCTTCTCTTTGTTTGCCTAGAAGATGTAACATCTACTGTTCTCAATAGGATAGAAAAAATCATTATCATGGCCATGCACTATTAGCAGGAATTATTTCTCTAGGACTTCATGTATTCCCATCATATCCTTTAACCATGCTTTCTCTTGATCATTATTTTTCATTTCCTCTTATACTTAAGTTATCCATGGCTAGAATTTGATCTGATTATTGATTTACCCAATCTTAAATGCAGAACTTCTCAGAAAAAGTACCCTTGCCACAATAAGAGGAATTTCCTTAAAAAAATGCCTTTTTTTTTTTGTAAATTGTAATTTGTTTCTCGCAACTTTCTGTGCTTTTAGTTGAAAAATGTTATGAGTTTCTACAGAGCCTTATAGTTGAAATATACAGTCATGGCAATATATGTTGTAATAATAATAAAAGGAAGAAAATATCTTAACATTGAATCATGGATTGCAGTCTATAGTTTAGTCAAATAAGCAATCAGAAGGTTCCAAAATTTAGTAATTAAAGCTTAAGAAAAAGAAAAGGTCTGAAATCTTACAGAAAGTTTTGCCATCACCAAGCTCTCCAGTTCTTGCCTCTCTAATGATAGTGTCTATTACCGCTTCAACCGAAGACAACATGAAGGGAGGTTTTGGATGAGCAATACACAGAGCAAAACTGTATTTTCACCAAGCTGTAACTAACAAGGAAACTTCACATGTATACAGGGAAAATAAAATAAAATAAACTTCCAGTTTATAGATCACAACAACTTGAGAAAGTCCACTTACAGAATTCATAATTTGTATACCTGGTGCTTGCTCACTACAATCTCCATCTTAACTTTAGCTAAGAACTTGTCTTCAGAAAATTCAGAGCCTGTGGTGGATAGAGATGAAGGCAAGGAAATCATGTTAACCAAACTGAATTAACTTTTATTTGTTTCTATAGACTTTTTGGAAATCATCTCAAAAATGGAAAGAGGTTTTCTTAAATACTGGAGCAGAAAAAGGAAAAAAATCATTTAAATTTACTTTTTTATATGTAAGTGAAAATGGGAATGAATTTGGGGAGGGGGAGAAGAAGAGAAGAAAGGGATAAAAAATGGTATTAAATATAGAATCATTCTAGACCTCAACTAGACAAACACTTGCCTGCCTGCCGTTCCATCAAACCACGTTGAGCACCAAAGACTTGAACATCCGACACCGTGACACCACAAATACCCATTGTCAGCAGGGCCTGCATATATCACAAAAGATACGACAAGTTAGAATCAACATGTGTCAGTGGTATTAAAACAAAGCCTCTGTTTTAAGCATTTTGTTTTGTCTTCCATTTTGCTTGTGTGCCAAATGTGATAAATAGGACAATAAGGAGACCTCAATAATTAATAAAGAAAACATAGCAAAAATGGCAAAAGCCATTGAACAGTGATGATTAAGTTATGGTCAAGTTCGCAAACTTTATCGTCTACTTCTCACAAGTTAAAAAGTCATACTGACAATTATGAAGATGCATGGTCATATGAAACCAAAAGCTTCGGGAAAATGTAAAGGTAAAGATGCATGGTCATCTAAAACTTTTGAACATTGCTTTCGAGTCTACTAGAAACAGATCTACCAGTTATGGAAATGTTTTAACCTATTCATGTCTACGAATTAGAATTGTGAGATCATTTTTAGACCAAAGATTACTGACTGACTTTAATCAATTTGATATACAAACATAGTTCTGAGGCGGGAGGCGAAATGCTGACAACAAATGTGAGCCACCAGGCACAGGCTGACAGGCATGACCTCATAACATGGAAGAGCACAAGGTCCCTAGTTAAATTCTCATGAGTTGCAACATTAATAGAGGCATTGAAATACTACGAACAGGTACAAGGTCTATGTGAACCAAAGCAGCTTCTTTTGATTCAGTATCTTATTCTGGCCCCTTGTGGTTCCAATATCAACCAACACTGAGTATTAAAGCCTACACTCAGGATTAACCTATAAATCCAACACTCATAACTAAGTTACGAAGACAAATTTAGACACATAGAAACCAAGATCAAGTCTCAGTTTTCAATTTGACTTTCTCAAATTTGAAAATGATATTTATTCATCAGTTAGACCTCATGTTTTTCCCCATTTTTTCTTTAATGAGCTTGAAAACTTTGTGTCTTACGTAGATTCAAATTATTTGAAGAATGACAAGTCAGGTTTCCTAGTAAACCATAGGCTTCCTTATCCTGAAGCTACTCATTATATTACTACAATGTGGATGCACAAGTACAAATATAAAAGGACGTATATGAACACGTATGTTTTTACCTCGACATTGTTTAGACATTATTTAATCCACAACTTAATGAAGGGTAACATGCTATGTATGAGTTCCAGTCACATAATTGTCTCAATGGTGTCAATACAATAAAGTTAGATGAGTTGAGATGGGCAGTGGTAGTTATGCACATGGACTTGTGAAGATCGAGATGCCATGCATAACAATGTT
Source organism: Euryodendron excelsum (assembly GCA_033060915.1). Taxonomy (NCBI): domain Eukaryota; kingdom Viridiplantae; phylum Streptophyta; class Magnoliopsida; order Ericales; family Pentaphylacaceae; genus Euryodendron; species Euryodendron excelsum. The sequence continues at coordinate 785,466 of CM065380.1, read as the reverse complement.
TCAAATTTCCGACATATTAAATACTGAAGATGGTCTTTACAACATTTTGGTAAGCATGCATCCTGTTCCTACAGTTTGGACCATTATGTAATGGTTCATGGTCCAAAATTTGGAATTGTTGCTATACATGTCATCAAGATTCCCAAAACTTTTATACACCTGGGTCAATGGAACATAGTAGCTCAAATGGTATGACTACGACAAAGTTTGATGGTAGAGATGAGAGCATGGGCACAAATATCAGTATTGGTGCCATTGTATACAAAGTTGGGTGGACTTAGAAAGCCATGCATAGGCACGTCCGAAACTTTGACAAATCCGAGATGGAAGGGTGGGTCTCATAACATGTGGTGACGAGATTTTATAGCATTAATACCATTTGGGCCATTAGAAAAATGTTGACATGACATAATAGTCCAACTGGTATTATACCATGAAAGCTCACCAACATTTATAAGGCTGACATTCCAAATCTAGTCATCAAGAATTTGAAACGTTTCTATACATGGCACTCTAAGTCTCCCAATTTCATGTATGCCATCAAAACCACCATGTACTGATGTCCAAAACAAGCTTTCCCTTTTACCCATTTAAGCTGGTTGTATTGACACTGTTTGGACTGTTATATGACAGCAACGGTCACCATAGAAGGATTTGTTCAACTTACTTATCCAAACACCATCAATAAGCTAAATGCTCGCTACCAATGCTTAACCTTGCATGTGGCAATTATACCACCAGAAATACCGATAATGAAAACCGTGCGGCCCTCTCAACCCATCCAGCTTTGTCCCGTTGACTCCATTTGGACATTAGCTATGAAAAGGTTCACAAGATAATGGTGCAAAAGGTGCCAATACAGCAAATGCTCACCAAGTGTCATAAGTATGATCTCCCGTAATGTGTCTCAGTTTTTAGAATGGCAATGCATTTAGAGCTAAGCCGGGAACCTTTTGCAGTTTGCGGATTTTTTTTAATTAACATTATCAGGTGTATATAATAGTGGTGCAAAGCCATGTTGGCAGACTGTTGCTTTGGCTTACTATCTAATGAATAAATAAAGAGGTTCTTAGTTCATGCATCACCATCATCCCATAGAAATTCCAAGCAACGACATACAGTATATGCGTGATTTGTAAAGAGCAACAGTCATAATTCAGTAGTTCTTACCAATGAAACAAGCGGGATTCGCCAGGCCCTACTTCGATGAAATCCACCAGCAGCAGAGAAGCAACAATAAGAATTAGAAATGCCAGAACTCAATGAGTTAATTTTAACAGAAGCATAAGTATTACATGCGTAAGGGGAAGAGAAACAATACACAAAAGCCCTACAAATGTTAAAAGAAGAAAAAAAAGAATAAAAGTTAAGAACATCAACAGATCCAAATAACCACATATCTCTGCACCTCAGAATCGCCTCCACTTTGTAAGGGGGGGACCGAAAACCAACTGACCATATGTTGGCAAAACATGAGATCGGGAAGGGTATATATACCCGGAGAGCTCTGGGCTCTAATTACAGAAAGAGCAGACGCATTTCTTCCGCGTTTCAGTGTGAGGTTGAGCAGAGAAAGTTGAGAGTCACTCGACTTGGGAGTACGGACTGAACTCAAACCAATGAGCGGGAACTCTTGGAGCTGAGAGTAGAGGGGGCAGAGGGCTCCAGGTTTCACCATTGAAGAAGCCATGATTGTCGAAGAGCTCTGATCGAGAGAGTGACTACTGAACCTCGCAGTAAACGCTGCGGGTTTTTGTCAGGGGGGCTGGTGTGCTTTGGAGGGACGCATCATGCATGGACGACGCTTGGAAGAGCGAGGAAATGGATAAATGGCGTCTACTTGGGACTTGGATGCTTTGGTCTTCTTGCTTGGCAGATATTTGTCTTTTTCCCTTTTCATTCTCCTTATTTTTCTAATAAAATAATATGTTCTTTCAAGTATATTCTCAAGAGAAAAATAAATAAATAAAAAATCAGTTTTTGTTGATCGAGGTACTACTAAGATAGCGATGCATTCCAGGCACAACTCACAAGTCCTTAGAGTCTATTTGAAAGTACTGTTAATTTTTATTTTTTGTTGTATATTTTTATTTTTTGTTTTTATTTTTTATTTTTTATGGTCTAATGATAAGATTTATAGGTTATCGTTCTACTAAAAATACTATATCAATGTTATAGAATCAAAAAATATATTTATTTTAGTATTTTTTTGTTATGTTTTAATTTTTAAAAAAATAAAAAACAAAAAATAAAAGCAAAAAACACTTTCCAAACAAACCCTTAACGTTCATTAGATTGCCGAGTCAAATTTGTTCTGTGCTATGAGCAACAACCCAAAAAAAAAAAAAAAAACAAAGAAGAAAGAAGAAAAGAAAGGAAAGCCTTCATCCTTTCTCGTTAAACAAATTTTCCGAATCTAGTTGTATTTCTCCCTAGCTCAATTAGTGTAGGAAAATAAAAATAGAATTTTACAATTTGATAGATTTTGTTTTATTGTTTCCGTGATCATCAGACAATTATATTAGCAAAAATAAAAATAACCAAAATCATTCCAGCTCTTAGTAATTAGCTTTTTTTACTATATTTTTTCTTTATGCCAACAGTATATTTTTGGTCGGGAATTATTCAATTGTTCAGTATATAATGTTATAATCACATAATCATGAAAAAAAATCGTTCAAAGAGGCTGACTTAAGTTTTAAATATAACATTTCTTGCTTTCTAAAATAAAGATTTCTTTTTTTTTTTTTTGATACATTGGAGGTCCAAACCCTTGAAAGGAGGATGATGAGTTTACTATGACTACAATCATGGGGGAGTGGCGTTGTTAACACTAAACTAACTCAAACAAGTTATTGATAAAGAGACAAAATAATGCACATTACATTGTGTAATACATAAATTTTGAGTCCAAAATTCAAGACAAGAAAATATAGCAACAAATTAATTTTTATATATATTTGAGGCAACGGTATACAATCTTTGTTACAATTTTTAATGAAATAAATAATTCTTGGATTCTTCACTTTGATGGTGAATTCGAGGGCTTACAATTTGATCTTGCAGGCCTTTTTGAATCTTGAACAAATAAGACATTTGAATGAGAAAGTCCTCTTCAATCTGTCAAAGCTCTGACGTCTTTCAAACTTGCTTTTTTTTTGCTCTGAATGATCACCTCTATTTATAGGAAAGGATAGAGAGTCTCCTAATAGCTTTGTATCTCTTTAAAATAATTACCTTTATTTATTTTAAAAATAAAAATAATTAATCTTTTAAGATAAAATAAAGATAATCAATCTTTTAAGGTAATTATCTCTTATAATTAATGAATAAAAATAATCAATGCTTTGGGATAATTATCTCTATTGAATAAATAAAAATAAGCAATGCTTTACTTAAAAGATAATGAATGACACATGTTCAAATTTAATTGGAAGACATATGTCTTTTCTCCTTGCGAGTCCCATACAACAAATGGCAAACTTTAGTTAGCCAAAATCTTGACTACATAAATTTGACACATGGCATTGTTTGATTTGCCCATCTTGATAAAATTCAGGAGCCTCGTGACAATTTATTATTGATATCTACACATTGCCCTAGTGATTAGTGATTAATGATAATCAAGCACTAGCCATTTTAATTTCAAACTCCCAAACCCTAGCAAACGCTAGTATTAAGTATGTTTCAATGTAGTGTTCCACGTTGTATTGCTATAAATGTTATATAGTTATAAAAGTATATATAATTATATCTGATGTACATAATATGATATTATAAAAATGAAGTATTGTTTAACATCAAACCATTATAGCATAACAAAAACACACTATCCAACACTACAAAATATTTGTAAAAACTCAAAAGAGACAATAATTCTCTGTTACATATTCATTATAATATGTATTAATCGTGAAGTCGTAATAAAAATAAATCATGTTAGGATCAAAATATTTTCAATACAAATCGGAACACGCCCTATATAGTTTGGTACGGGCAGAAAAATTGCACTGGATTCCAATTGTACGTTCTTTTTAAGTGATGCAATACGCAGTGGTTGGTACATCTGTAGACATAGGATTCCATTTTTTTTTACGTGAAGGAATATTTATTTTACAATACATTTTTTCATATGGTAGTATAATATTTATTTATTTTTTATTTTTGTAAAATTTGAATCTACAGCATCGTCATTCATGGACCTTTTTTTCTATTGTTTTGATTTTGGGCTTGGTGGCATCACAGGCTCAGCCATTCGTAAAGGACTGAGTCCATTGGTTACCATTCTTGAATGTTGCCGATGTGAATGTTGGTCAGCAAACTTGTATTCTTTTAATTTTATACTTAAACAAATAGCGGGGATAGCTCAGTTGGGAGAGCGTCAGACTGAAGATCTGAAGGTCGCGTGTTCGATCCACGCTCACCGCATGCGGCAACGTATTTATTTTTTTCTTTTTGGGTTGCACAGCATAGGCCCGACCCGACTTGAACAACGGGTCGTTGAGTCGGTGTCTTCCCTGGTGCCTACAAATGTCAAAATTAGAAACCTCATCTAAAACATCTGCACAATCCGTTTCCTAGAAATTGGAAATTAGAAAGATGTTACAATCAATGCGGGGTCGAGGCGTTCCCGCAGACCAGAGGGGTCTTGACTCTTCTTGAAGAGGATGAAGTGGGGAAATGATTAGAATAAAAACAAGAATACAGCACTGGGCGGACCTCTTCGCAAAGTCCCAGTTCAGTTGAGAAAGGATTGGCGGGCACACTTAAGTTTCTTGAAGAGGGAGGACGGAGCACTAAGAGAAACTGATGAATATGGCGGCAGATTCATGAACAAGAAAAGGAAGAGTTTCCTCAGCGTCAATGATGACAAATTGTCAATGTTGTTGTTGTTGTTGTTGATGGGTCGAAGACGGAGATACGCATTGAGAGGAGAGATGACTCCAAAGGTAGCCTTCCGGGCTTTCTGTCACAAGTTCAATGGGAAGGGTCCTGGCAAGCGGGTGCAAGAAAAGCGTAGGAAGCTGTATCAGGAAGAATTGCGGTTTAAGCCATCGCAATATAATACAGACACGCCGCCCTACAGTGTTCTTCATAGTAGTCACGGTAATTCTTCATTATAAAGTTGAAGTGGCATATCTTTATGCAAAGAAGAAAAATAGTTTGAATCATAGGGTAGTTTAAATAAAGATTTGATCGTATTTGGTTTTTATAACAGATAACTTTAAATTTTGTCCATTACGATCACGTGGTGAATTGTGAGTATTATGTATGCGTTGGATGTGTGATTCAACGGTGTTTTAGATCAAAAGGTAGCATATGTGAAGAATGTGTTTCTGCCTCTTCCTTTACCAATGCCTTCTCAAGCTGGTGCCTATATGTCATAACTCTTGCATGGGATTTGGATGTCTTCTTAGTGGAGGCTTCAGCTTTATATGGATTAATTGTATAGAATGTTATCTGTACATAGGAATTGTTTCTTTTGTTATCCTTACCATCTGACTTGCTTACCCTTCCTTTCCCTCTTCCCCTCTTCTTCATTCGCAGGGTAACAAGAGTCCAATAATTTTAAATTTCCTGACTGCAATTCTGACACTGGTGGTTATGCTGCTTGAATCAACTTTGGACTTCATGAGGGGAAAACCTTCTTCCAATCACTCAACAAGTCAATTACGTGATTTCTTCTGTAAGCTCTATAAACAGCCTTCTCTGTTGCCGACTCGTTGAATGTATTTATACGTTTATAAGCATGAATGTCAAAGGATTGAACATAATTGGAGTTAGTATGGTGTGTGACTAAAGATTCAAAACCCATCACCTAAAAAAGAGGAATAAGTATAATAGATTTCTAGGCATCTTTTAAAACCTACCATCAAGACATCAATTGAATCAGTGTCAACATTGTATCAAACCAGATGATGTAGCAGTTCAGATCTAATTTTTAAACTAATGATGGAATGATGATGATCACGTTGTCTACCGCCATACTATTATTATTTCTTTTTGGAAGGTTGTACTGCCGTATTTTATTTCCTTCTGAATGCATCATTTTGGTCCTAGAATATAAATCTATGCTTTTTGGCCACTATAATCTTCAAATATGTTTATCTATGTGTAAAAACAGTAAAAAAAGTAGCTTATTATATCCTTTCTCATTATCTTTTTGATCTCGTAATATATTACCCTGTTTCTTAATTGGTGAAAGTTTGAATGCTACTTATTTGTCACTGGCTCTGGAATATTTAGGACCGAAATTCGCAACGAGAGCTAATTTTGTGATGAGTGGTTCATTGAAAGAATGATCTGGCTACTGCATTACTTTCTATTTCCGTATTTGGTGAGCCTTCTTCTCTATACCATGGCGAACATTACTTTTTCCCCAATCACAAGTCATGTATAGGACATATGTGCTCTATCTTGCATATGCTGTTGATCTTGCTTTCTATTTCTCTTGAATTCAAATGTAGGGTATACATTGACATGGTGAACAGAATTTCCGGTACAAAATACTTTGGCCATTGGTTTTTCTCTCCCAAAAGTTGCTAAAAGGAGTAACAGGTTTTGATCTATTTGGGTGCCTGTGGTCTCTTTAAAAAGGTGCAACAGTGAGTGAAGAACTGAGATCAAAGTACAACCTCACTGCCAATTTTGCCTGATGTGGTAATTTCTGAAAGTGGATGTTTTTTTTCCCTTTTTTCCCTTTGTCTTGGTTTGAAATTGGATTCTCCTTTGCAAAGTTGTGAGTGAAAGAGAGATGTAACACCATGAGAACAATAGGCAAAAGCAGAGAAAGGAAGGCATGGACTTCCCCAAATCTCAAGAATTATTGTGGCACTTACAGATTTGAGATTGCATTACAGGAAAAGGTTATCATAGGAAGATTTGAATATTGTGGATGTACAGTCTAATGAATCATTATAAAAGTGCAATTCTGGACTGAAAGAGCTAAAATATTGTCCTAAAAAGCTTTTTAGGATTAGTATGTATATCTATATTATATATTTTGTATCTGAAATAAGTTATTATGGCCCAAGAAGAGGGAGGAAGATGGAAACATGGTAATTAAAAGGTTTGTGAAAATGGTTTGAATTAACATCTAGTTGATGCCGGGGTTAGAGCTGTGTACAATCAGAAACTTCTGATGGAATGCTCCTCCAATCAATTACAATTGTTACCCATTTATTGTGATTAAATGAATGTCCATTATGAATGATATGACATACTAAAATCTAGAAGGAAGAGCTGTAATCCATTTATGCATGAACACTTGTTTGGTCAATTTTTATTAACTGAATAAAATCACAGTTCAGAATCAGCCTTCCATAATTGCAGTTACTGATGATGATAATAACAATATTCATATCAAATTTATTGTCCTTATGATCCTTACTTGCAAACATACATATATATGTATATATATTTTTTGAAGTGATTGTAACCAAATCGAAGCAGGATAAGCATGGATAAGAAGGGAAGAGGCTCTCTTCTTCTTTCATTCACATTTCTTTTAATTGTTTCTCTTTCCCTACCCTTTTTAGTTCTTTCTTAATTTGGAGTTTGCTTGTTTCTTAATTATAGGCAAAATTTGGTATTTGATAATTTATATTGACTTTTATAAGGTTATGTCCAGTTATGTTTAGATGATGAATTTGATACTCATTTTCTTAATGCAACAGGACTCCTGTCATTTCAACTTTGGTGACTCCTACTGACACAGGTGGTTATGCTGCTGGACTTGGAAAGTTGGAATGAACTACAGACTTCTTGAGGGACAAACTTTCTTCCATAGCTCAACTGGCAGATTGTGTGATGGGTGACTAGTGATTGATTTTCTTTGTAAGTTTAGTGCACAACCTTTTCCTTCTCCCTCTTGTTTGTATTTTACATGCTTATTTATGTTAAGGTCCAAAGAGTATCACATTAGACGTGAAAGGTAGAAGCTACCCCATATTCACGGACAACATTAAACAAGAAAAAGGAAAGATCCATGAACTATGGTCTGATGAGCTCATATGATTTTTGTTGATGTGAAGAGCTGATTCACTCTTTAAAAAGCATTCGTGTTTTTCTAATTCTGATCTGCTCTAAGGTTATGAGCAAGGACAAAATTGAATCACTAATGAGCCCTGCGAGAGTGTTTTCTTGTGGCTACTCGTCATACACTGTGCTCTAGTTTCTGGCATGTTTTACTTGATCTCGTTTTATTAGTATCCTCCCCCCAGCAACAGACACAAGAATTCATTACCTTCTTTGATCTTGGACACATGGCGGGGACCTCAGCTTTTTTTTTTTTGGTCTTTTTGTTGAATGTCACATGTTCACATCCCATCTCAACAAAATAATAATAGTAACAACCCAACTATTGACATTCTGAACATGTGATGCATAAGGTCATTCAAGAATGTATCCAGTTCCATGATGTAACTGTTGCGTCCAAGCCAAGCTCAGGCCAACCACGTAGCGCTGACGGTTTTCTATTTGGCCAGGTTGGGGCAGTAGCCCAACTCCCAACATTCAAAACCTAGTCTGGTAAAGCTCGTATTCCAACTTCATTGATTTTTTCAACCAAATGTTTTATTTTCTTTCATGATCTTTGTTTTTTTTTTTTTTTTTCCACGTTGGAAAATTATGATATGAATTATATGTGAATGTCATTTGTGAATTTTCAGGCCAGACCATCTAGCATGACAGTTGGGCACTTGGAAATTAGTCATATAATACCTGACGTAAGTAAATAAATGGATTGTTAAATGCACCATTTAAGATATTGTATCCACAGTGTGACAGTTGGCCTTATCTCGTGAGAGAGAAGTTGTAAGCACAACTGTAGTAATGGCGGTGAATTTAGAAATCCTCTACAGTAACAAGTAGAATAATTTGCTGTTATTTTACAGGCGAAAGCTTGAATGTTACTTATTTGACATTGTATGTGGAATCATTGGTACCAGCATTCACAAATGGGCTAATTTTGCAGTAAGTGGTTCATCCATCCTGCCATGATCTGTTCCATAGCTTGAATATCCTAGTTCTTCAGTTCATTCAGTTCCAGAATTGCTCCATTGAACTAATATCTGAAGTTATGAATTGTATGCTATTGAATAGTACTGCATAACACAAAAAATAAAAAATAGAGAAAAGTAAAGAAATGTACAGCATAGCATGTTACTAATTACCAAAATTAGCTTTTTATTCATAATGGTAGTTACTGTGAGACAATAATTCATTAGTAGTCAGAAATTTGGTTGGGAGGATGACTTCAATAATACACTTTATTTCATCTCCACTAAGTTACTGATGCTATTTGGGTGAGTTTTCTCTTTTCATTTCAGTAACTTACTTTTTTCCCGCATATTTGAACATAATGTATTGTGTCGTGCATATGTTCTTAATGCTTCTTTTTATTTTTCTTCAATTCAAAGATAGACTATAAATTTACATGGTGGGAAGAATTTATTGGTGCACAAAACATGTCATATTAAAATAATGTTTCATGTTTTCTCATTTTAACCTTATATATTTAACTGTTTCTTTACAGGCAAAAGCTGGAACGTTACTATTTTGACAGTGTATGGAATCATTGGTACCAGAATTCACAACTGGGCTAATTTTGCAATAAGTGGTTCATCCATTCGACCATGATCTGTTCCATTTAGCCTGAAAATCCAAGTTCTTCAGTTCATTTGGTTCCAGAATTGCTCCATTGAACCAATATCTAAAGGTATGATATTGAATAGAATTGCATAACCCAAAAAAGAAAAGAAAAGAAAGAAAAGTATGGCATAACCCATTCATTACCAAAATTTGGCTTTTTATTCATAATTTTAGTTGCTGTGAGACAATAATTCTCTATGTGTGGGAAATTTGGCTGGGGTGGATGACTTCAATAATGCACTTCATACAATCCACATTGGACAGAAAGATCTGACTGCTGCATTTGGTTACCTTTCATATCCCCTAAGTTACTGAAAAAAATTCCCTCCCTCTGAAATTAACAGCCTGTTTGGAACTTGGGGGAGGGAAGGAAAAGGAAGGAAAATTTTTGATTTTCTTTCCGTTCACTGTTTGATTCTCCATAGGAGAGAAAAGGAAGGGAAAAGGAGGGAAAACAAAATTACTCTCTTTCTCTCTTTTCTTTCCTTTCATTTTCTTTGCAAAACCAAAGAGGGAAGGGAAAATAAGTTTCCTTCATTTTCTCTTTCCCTTTCTTGCCCTTCCCTTCCCTTCCCCAAGTTCCACTAAGTTACTGAAAAAAATTCCCTTCCTCTGAAATTAGCAGCCTGTTTGGAACTTGGGGGAGGGAAGGAAAAAGAACGGAAAATTTTTATTTTCTTTCCTTTCACTGTTTGATTCTCCTTGGGAGAGAAAAGGATGGGAAAAGGGAGGGAGAGAAAATTACTATCTCTTTCTCTCTTTTCTTTCCTTTTATTTTCTTTGCAAAACCAAACAGGGAAGGGAAAATAATTTTCCTTCATTTTCTCTTGCCCTTCCCTTCCCTTCCCCAAGTTCCAAAAGGCTCTAAAGATGCTATTTTGGTGAGTTTTCTCTTTTTCATTTCAATAACCTTCTTTTTTGTTTTCGCCTCTGATCAATCATGTACTCAACTTATTCATGCCACATTCCCGAGCATAATGTGTTGTGTCTTGTATATGTTCTTGATCTTTCTTTCCGATTTTTCTTCAATTCGAATGTAGACTATATATCTGCATGGTGGGAAGCATTTTTGGGTACACAATACAGGGCTATTAATTTCCCACAAGCAGCAAAAATGAGAGTGATTTTGATCACTTTGGGTGTCTACAGTCTCTTAGTTAAGGTAAAAAAGTGTTTTAACAAATTAAGTGTTGTGAGTGATGAACTAAGATCTGAGATGAAGAATGCTACAATCCTTTACGTTGATATGTACACAATTACAATTGTGATATAATCACCTAATATACTATCATAATATCCATATCTCTGGCTTTTCTTACTTACCTTAATGTTCTAATGGTAGAGTGTAAAGGTGAACACGATAGATTTGGTTCATGATAGATTGAATGGAGAGGATCTTACTGCTCAAATAGTGGGAACAATGCATACGTCTAGGCTGAGTTTTCCAAATTGATTTGATGGTTTGGCATACGGGGTTCAAGAATCCTTTAATGGCACATTGTGGCTATGGTGGCCCTCCCTACAACTACAATCGAGATGATAAATGTGGTTGGTTTTATAGCATCTGCAAGGAAGGGTCTTGGCATATAAGCTGGGATGGAGTTAACAATACAGAAGCTGCCAATTCATTTGTTACATCCAAAACAATATCCACAAATTGCTCTACACCTCAAATTAAGATTGATTATTTCTGTAACAACAAATGTATCCGTTACTTGATATTTGCCATTTGGATGTTCTCACGTTACTTCAATTTACCCTCCAGAGTTCCAGTATAATAGAAAATCATTTTCTGAAGCCATAGTACAGATCTTTTTTGTGGTAAAGGATTCTAATTTTTGTTTGTGATCAATGACCTCTGAATGCTAGCAACAGGTGAAATGGTGATACTGTTATTATGAAGTCAACGGCTCAACATGTGAAGTAAAAGACTTGAAACTCAGATAGCCACACACGGGGAATAGCAATTGCAAGGAGAAGATTTCTGAATTCCTGTTAAGGTGGTGATGGGCATGGTCCAATCTTGCAGGTGGTACTGAATGCTGAAAATTTTTGACTTCTTAAGTAGTTTCAGCCAACCAGACAGAAAACCAGTATGGAAAAACTGGCTTGACAGTAATAATATATTTGGGTCAGCTCTACCATCAATAATATATAATTGATGCAGATCATGTAGATTGGATAGGAATAATCGCTTTGATATTGCAAGTAAAGGGGGATCGGGGTAACACAAGATGGGTCATCAAAGAATCTCTCATCGACTCTTACTGCTTGTTTGGCTGTAGGTATTCTTTGGTATATCAACTATCTCTGTTTCCAGCCAGAAGAGACCAATTCTAATCAACTTTGGGGATTCCAATTTGGACACTGGAGGAGTACTTGCTGGCACTGGACTTCCTATCGGCCTTCCTTGTGGCATTACCTTTTTCCACCGGGGAACAGGCCGCCTTGGTGATGGTCGGCTTGTGATTGATTTCTTCTGTGAGTCCAATATCCTATCCACAGTTCTCTCTATAATTATTCAATCTTTTTTCTTGCAGTTGTCCTGTATATACTACAAACTGTCGAAAGATTAGCTGATAAGGTTTTTCATAAGCACTTTTAATACATTGTTTTACTTCCATGAAATTTATGATAAGACTTTCCACGTGTAGCCACTGAAACATTACAGACGTAAAAGCATTTTTATGTATATGAACAGTTGTAAGTCTCAAAGTAGGTGGTCACTACAACCAAAACAGCGGCTAAGCATAGATTTTCAAAGTTGTGTGTATCCGTTGACTCGAAATGTAAGGCTCCCTCGACATCTTCTGATTCAGATTTCTAAGGGAGGGCTGATGAGGGTGCTTTAGACATTTTTTAAGTTACGTATTCTGCTCTTTTATGTTTGCTTTTTCTTTACCCCTAATGTAATATATCTTAGCTAGTGCATGTTATTTTTTAGCTTAATTTAATCTTATCTTAGGTGAACACCTGAATTTGAGTTACTTGAGCCCATGCCTGGACTCTCTGGCTCCAAATTTATGAGTGGAGTAAACTTCGCAGCAAGTGAAGCAAGCACTCTACTGCAATTCGTCCCATTCACTCTAGATGTTCAAGTTCGGCAATTCATTCACTTTAAAAACCGCTCGCTTGAACTCCTTAGCACTGGGTAAAAATCACTTGCAACCTTGCATTCCTCTTGTTAATGTCTAGGAATATGTATATGCGTTGTATAACTTTATGCAAGCTTTCAAGCAGATGCGTGAAATTTCATTGATGAAGATGGGTATCATAGTGTGCTGTACATGATTGATATGGGACATAACGATCTCTTACTTGCCTTGTATGCATCAAATCTTACCTATTCGCCGATTGTAGCAAGAATCCCATCTTTTCTTGTAGAGATTAAACTAGCCATCCATATAAGTCTGGCATTTTCAGATTAGTTAAATTTGATATGGTTATGGTGATTTTGCATTGCCAGTTTATGATATTTCCCCCAAATTCTTTACTTGATTAGTCCTCTGTATGGCTGCATTTTGTTGATTGCATCAGATACAGAACATATATATGAAAATGGCGCCATAAAATTTTGGATACACAACACTGGGCCTTTGGGTTATGCGCCTAAAGAACTTGCACTTGCATCCTCATAAGGAGAGTGACCTAGTTTGAATTGGATGCCTTCGTGTTCACGATGATGTTATGAAAGCTTTTAATGAAGGATTGCGCACAATATGCAAAGAAATTGGACTGGATGCAACAATTGTTTATGTCGATATATACACCATCAAGTACAGTCTATTTGCCAAATGCAAACAATATGGTAGATGAAAGTATGGCAATGTGAGTTGAATTATAGAAAAATTTCTTCCTTTTGTTTCCTGTTTGGCTCTTGCTGACGATACTATTCATGGCTGTTTAATTACGTCGTGTAGGTTTTGAGGCGCCATTGATGGCATGTTGTGGGTACGGAAGGCTTCCAAACTATTACAACGTGAAGGCAACATGTGGGTACAGCATTTGCAGAAATGTATCTCGGGCCATAGTTTGTGATGGAGTTCATTACACCCAAGCTGTGAATCGTGTCGTTGCAACGAGCATCTTGTCTGCCCGCTATTCTACACCACCGGTAAAGATTGAACAATTCTGGCCAGCTTAATTTTATGACCAGCATTGCTGCATGGTTTTTATTGCTCTGGTTATTTGTTTTTTCACTCTTCTCCTGTCTGATGACATGTAACACTTGTTGCACTCCATCACAACCCTACTGTGCTTAGAAATGCATTTCTTTTGATAGGTATAGTGTTTTATTTTATTTCATTTTGTCTTTTTTCCCTAGGGTTAGATAAGTGATTGAAAATATTTCTGTTAACGGACCAGTGGTCGGCCCTTATGCTAAGCATAAGGTCTCAAGTTTGATTCTACCCTATGCCTCCTATGGTCCGCCATCATTTGAGTATTGCATGAGTTTTACTTGGTCTTGCGCTTGAGGGAGTCATCAAACGAAAATGTAGACTTCTAGTAGGGAAAGGAAAAAAAAAAAAAAAAACAAAGTAAAAGAAACGGTTTCTCTTATTCTAAGAAATGGGCTGAGCTATACATCAAGGGTCTGTTGCTCCGGTAGGGTAGGCGCAAGGTGGGGAGCTTACGCCTATGCAGATTTTGCTGGGTCTTTTAAGGTTATATTTGTCCCAGACCCACCAACTTCCCTTAACGAATAGATTTCTAATTATCTATCGGTTGGGTGAGTGTATCTAAATTAGATATCCACCCAAGTAAAACTAGTAAAAAAAAAATAATTTTGGGGTGAGCCTGGGAATTTTAATTTAGTTGCTCTTAATTAAGAGTTGGGTCCAAAGTAGAGATTTCTACTCAAAATCATTCTATCCAATCCTAAAGAAAGACAAATAGTGTAAAATTTTGGATGGGATAAATAGTGACTGAACTCAGAACAACAAAGAATATATATTAGGTAAAAACAGAAACCAATAGTGGAGTTTCACAACTTGGCATCATCTCGGAATCTTTAACTTGGGGGTGGTGGGTGGGTTTATCTGTAGTCGAAATGTCTATGAATATATGATATCATCTTCGAAATAAGATGAAGAATGTAACCAGTGAAAGACATTTCAATCCATGATTATTGAATAATATTAATTGGGTTAGAGAAATCCGATTATAATGCAAATTAGTACAAAAATCTTTCCTCAAACTTACTTAACCTTAATCGGTTAATAAGGGGAGTAGGTTGACTTTCCTCCCATCAGGATTATTGGCAGCCTCAGCCTGGGGGTGGGGGATACTCCCCTAATCGGATTCTACTTCTATATATGGCTCCTAAGATACCCCTCCGAAGGGATGCCCCTACAATGCAATTTCTTTCTTTTTTTTTTGGGTTTTTTCGTGTACCTTTATATGTTAACAATTAACTAAGCGCTACGAGTGATTTGACTTCTAGTGTAATTCCAAGGAATGTATTGGAGTCATGGGATCTAGTCTATTTTACTCCTTCGGACTTGTCATAAGAATCCATTGTACTATAGAGGCCACAAACCCATCATCAGTTTAGAATTGGCAACAACTTGGCGCTCAGGAGTTTGTTAATTAAATTGCTCAACAGCCCCCCTATCAATCATCAATGGGCGTACCGACTTAGTCGATGGTTCGGATTGAAAATTATAGATCTCTGCCTTTTATCATTGACAGGTGCCTGGTTTTTGTCTTTTGCCTTACCAATTCCTCAATAATTTTCACTGTATGTTATGAGTGAGAATAAAGTTTTGTGCTGGACAAAATCATTCGAGTGCAACACCCCAACACCAACAGTTTTTTTTTTTAAAAAAAAAAGGAAAGAAATTTGTCAAATAAAATAAAACAAAAAACTCTAGAACTCCGCGTGCATGTGAACATCCCGTAGTTCTCGTGTTCTGCATACTTTGTTATGAGGTATGGAGCATTAGTGGGCAATAATTTCCTGTTATCTTTAATGATAAAAATAAGTGTTGTTGGTAGCTTGAAAGTGTTGAATCCACTAAAATATATTACAAACCAATAATTCAATGGCCAGAACAGTACAGTACCATTGACTCACTAACGAAGTGGCCTGTAATGTATGAATATATATATATATATATATGTATATATGCCACTCTCTCTTTACATATCTTTCAAGTTCTTCTGATTGCTACTCTTGCTGTGGGCATCTCCAGCACATCGTCAGGACAAAAAAAACAGGACAAAAAAAAAAGAAGAAGAAGAAGAAGAATCTATTTTATTAGATTTGATTGATCATAAATCTCATCAGTACATTTCAAAATGTCATGATTAAATGGTAATTTGTGGTGCTTGTGAATTAGACAAAATCATGAGTTCCAATTACATTCTTTGTTAAAGAAGAAAGCAACACATTTACAACCTATATATAAAAGAAAATCACTTCAAATAGAAGTATTGTAAAAAAATGAAACGAAGACAGGAGTATACAGCACACTGTAATTGTTTTGTATTAGTGATATGTGGCTTAACTTAATAATAAACTCTGCATTAGCGAGCAAAAACTTCCTAGTGTACAACGAATATTATGTGGGACAACATAAAGCTGCTGTGGGTAAGCAGCTTTGAATCTGAAAGGGATTCCTAGCACTTTGGCCTTTGCTAAGCACTTTCATTTGGAGCCCCTACATGATATAAAAATTCAGTTGGATCCCTTTTTCTCACTTGTTTTCGTTCGTACCTTCCCATCTTTTCTCTGTTTAGTTTTTATTTTTTATTTTTTTATCTTTGTGGTGGTTGGAATGATAGCAATGATGATGCTGGCAATATTATGAGGCTGAATAAATTACTAAGGCCGAGAACAGCCCCTACACCTCGTAAGCAACAGCAGGAGTATCTTCTAAGTGACCAAATTAGGCTTAACCAATGTAATGGCAAAAGAAAAAGAAGGGCTATCTTCAATGAACAGAGGCATCATTTGGGCAAGATTCGAATATGAAAATAATGCAATTGACACCACTCCCCCGTGTTTAGGTAATGCCTCTTATTGAATGCATGTTTCATCGCAGCGGTCCTTAATTCTTTGGTAGTCTTTCGTTCAATACATGATATTAATGCTGTTCTCACCTTTTTGGCAAAAGAAAGAAATTCAAAACAGGATATGATCTTGGGACAGTAATTCGGTAAACTACTGAGTTAGGCAGAATCAGGCGAAGGCGGACCTATATTATAGGAGTCATGAACAGAACAAGTGGGGTACATACGTATTGTAGCACATATAGCAGAACATCCCAAGTGTCAAATTTCAGTAAAGCAAAAAAGATTGATCTTGCTGACTTGAGCCGGAAAGGTTGATTAATATAACAAGAATAGGTCTTAAAGTTGAGGAGGTTAGTAAACAATTCCATTATTATAGTCTTATCTTTTCTTTATCACAATCATGCTAAAGCAAAAATCAAAGTATGTTACATTTTTGAATGTTTGGTAAGCCTTTTAGAATGAGGAAAGGCATAGGCAGCAGGTGGAGTCATTAGCAGTTTCAATACACAGCTTAACGAGGATCATCATTGAAAAGAATTGATACGTGATAGCTCCATTCCCACCACACACACAGCCCCCAGACACAATGACGAATCCTATGAAAAAATCTAGCATCAGTTGCGGTCAATGTGCAGTTACCAATGCTAGACACATTAGTTCAGTGTCCTCCAAGTCCTATAATGACACGGACCAGGATTTAATTGTCAATTGTTGATGTTAGGTTGATGGCCTCTAAAATATAATAAAACCTAGAATAATTTGTAATTTAACTATGTATGTACAAGTAAAGTTAGAATTGAATACCTTCAGATTTTATAAGTCTGCTAAGAATCTAAATTTTATTTCTGCAGCAAACAGATTCTAGTAATGATGAACATAAAGAATAATAATAAAACTTCTATATATTGGAATTGATGCATAGGACCATCTGTATCATCTGCCCTAATGGTCTAATAAAATTATCATTATATAGATTCAAAGGTGCCTATTCGGAATAGGTGTATCCATTAGAATTTAAATATTCTAACCACCATTTTTACATATAAATGTGATCATCTGATCATATCTTTACAACTTAGCGGTGAAGATTGCACCTATCCAAAATCTAAAAACTTTAACTAAAAAAACCCAACTAAAAACATATATATATATTTTGAAAATATT
The DNA here is from genome assembly GCA_033060915.1 of Euryodendron excelsum. Taxonomy (NCBI): domain Eukaryota; kingdom Viridiplantae; phylum Streptophyta; class Magnoliopsida; order Ericales; family Pentaphylacaceae; genus Euryodendron; species Euryodendron excelsum. The sequence goes on along the minus strand of CM065380.1, from coordinate 767,634 downwards.
TCTAATAGTTGATTATTGTGGTTGTGACACACCACCGATATTGTCTCTGTGGAATCGTCTGCAGATGCAGTAAAAGTAAATTGATGTTAGCTACCCTTATTTTATAAAGGAATGGCAAGGTATGCGAACCATACAAAGCAAAAGAGGGGTGGTTTTTTTTCACTATTCGGCTTAGCGAAAAAAAAGGGGTGGTTTTGTCTAGCTACTCACTCTGGACAAGGAAGATTCCAATATGTAGCGAACTCCAGCTTGTCATAAGGTCACATAGCCCAATTGTGCCCTACTGGTCTTCCCTGATCTCTAACCATGCACCTATTGCCATAACAATTCTAAAAATTAAAATTATTTATAAGGTCAAACCTCATAGTTAATTCCCCACGAGGCATGGCGACACACGCCGACCTGCAGAATAGGCAAACGGCCATGTGTGGTACTTGTCAACGCTTGACAAGCTCCACCAAAGCACACTCGATGTGTTTGTATGCAAAGACAAATACAAAAAATAGAAATTTGTGGGCAACAGGTAGGCAACGCTAGTAACAATATGCGTAACGAGCAACAACTTTAAAGAAATGAATTGAGGCATTTTATTGACAATTGAAAACTATTACAATCATCAAAGCATGTTATTACAATAGACTAACAATGTCCTACAAGTAGGGCATAAAAACTAGTAAGGTGGTCTGGAGCTTATCGTGCTCACCACCCTTATATGTGTTTTTTTAGCCATTTATGAATTGGCACCAGAAAACATAGTGTGTACCCAAGGAGTCATAATTGACCCTCATTTATGCTACAATGCAAAATAAAAGAAAAACTTTCATGCATTTCAAAGTACACGTTGAAAGCTTTTTAACAAAAAAAACCTAGCTCAAAAGTCCTTCGGAAGACCGAGTTATGCCAATGCCAAAATTGTTAAAAAGGTGTAACTGTGTGTAATTCTGACACTGTCTGGCGCGCGCAGAGTGTCACGGATCAACACTTTTAAGTGAGTAAGACCGTGTGGCGCTTGTCTTGGGCGGCACTAGACAAGTCAGCCAAAGGAGCACATTGCAAATTAAGCTAACACGTGCACCCAAAGGTGCACAAGTGAGTAAATTTGAGGCAACAAGCTAAGAACATTTAAAGCAACAACTAAGGCAAATGGCACACAATTTGCAAGCAACAAGATTACTTTTATTGCATATACAAAGCAATTCCAAACTACAATTAGGCAAAGAGTTTAGATATCTAACATATCTAACAACCGACAAGCTAGGGACTTGGACTCACCTTACTATCATCCCTTATATATGTTTTTTAAGTTATTTTAAAACTAATACAAGGAAACGTGACCCCTCTTTGAGGAGTCATAATGGGTCTACAAAAATATATACAAGGAATTTAACAAAATCCTTTTACATACATATATACATGACCCTAAACTGATTTTCTAGTCCTTCGAAAAAATTATAACACCTCTCCTCAATAGGGCTGGGATAAGACAAACTTAGATGTCACACTCCTTGACAAGGGAAAATCTATGTGTGCATCCGATACCAAACCTACATTTCTAGACTCTATACAATATGTACAGACATGATAGAGTTGGCACGAGATTGAAAAATGAGGGCTGGCCTTGAAATGCAGCTCGTGACACTCTCCCCCACTTATGCGGTTGACGTCCTTGTAGACTTTGAAGCAAGGTACTCCTCGAGCTTGTCCAAGAACGGTTGCAAGTCTTCCGCCTTCTCCCAGTTGATCTCCTCATCCCCAAGATCTTTCCACTTCACTAAGTACTCCAGGCGTAGGTGCCTTGCTTTGACCACTCTGTCAGTGAGAATGTCTTCAACATATTTTGGCACTGATGGCTTAGCGTTGATGGCTGCTCTTGTAGAGATGTTGCAAGTTAAATCTTCCTAATCTATATGGTAGGGCTTGAGACAACTCACGTGAAATACTGGGTGTGCTTTCATCCTGGCTAGAGGCTCGACCCTATAAGACACCTTCCCAATCTTGGCTACAACCGAAACAGGTCCCTCATACTTTCGCACTAGGCATCTATCGTGGTTGCGAAGGAATCTAAGTTGTTTAGGTGTCAGCTTCACTAGCACTAGGTCTCCAACTTGGAACTCAAGCAGCCTTTTTCCCTAATTTGCCCACTTCTTCATTCTTTTGGAAGCCTTCTCTAAATAAGCTCTTGCTACTTCGTTCCCCTACTTCCATTCTTTGGTGAAGTTATAGGCTCTCGGAAACTTTCCAGTATAAGGCTCGTCCACTGGGGCATCAGTGGCTGCTGGCCTGTAACAATCTCAAAAGGGCTCTTTTTAGTGAAAGAATTCTTTTGAGAATTGAAACAAAATTGAGTTACATCAAGTAATTGCACCCAATTTCTTTGGTTGGCATTTAAAAAATGGCGCAAATACTCTTCAAGTAGCCTGTTAAAACGTTTTGTTTGGCCATCAGTTTGTGGATAATAGTCAGATGACATGTCAAGCTATAAACCGAGAAACTTAAAGAGTTCTGACCAGAAGGTCCCTGTGAATTTGGAATCCAGGTCACTGATATTGCTTTGGGGCACAGCCTAATACTTGATAATGTGTTTGAAAAATAGACAAGTTGTCTACTCTGCCAGGTAATACTTTGGGGCTGGGATAAATGTGGCATACATGGAGAACCGGTCCACTATTACCAAAATAGAGCTGAAATCTCTAGTCTTTGGCAAATTACTGATGAAATCAAGTGAAACACTTTCCCAAGGCCTCCTGGGAGTGGGAAGTGGTTCAAATAACCTAGCTGTCTTGGCCCGCTCCGTCTTATCTTACTGGTAGGTGAGACAAGTCTTCGTATAATCCATCACATCATCTCTCATATGGGGCCAATAGTAGCCCTGTTTCAATAGTGCCAGTGTTCGCTGCCCACCTGGGTTGCCAGCCCACAAGGTATCATGACACTCCCGCAGGAGCGCCCTTTGTAGGTCACCAGCTTTGGGTACATAAACTTGGTTCCCTTTTATCATGAGCAAGTCATCCTCAAGCCAAAACTATTGGGTCTTCCTTTCTTTGGCTAGCTGCATAATGGTTTGAGCCATAGGATCTTTCAGCAAGTTCTCCTTCATCCGTTCCCGCATGCTTGTGGTGACCTTGCTAGCCGTGAGGTTTGTTACCAACTTGATAGTAGCAAGCTCAGCCCTACAACTCAATTCCTTCGCCACCTGATTGGTACAGTTCGCCTTGTACTCTAGATTAAAGTCAAACTTAGCAAGATGTTCTTGCCATCGAGCCCGTTTTGGGGTTAATTTGGGCTGAGTTAAAAAGTCACTAACGGCCACGTTGTCAGTCTTCACTATGAACTTTGACCACAGTAAGTGGTGCCTCCACACCCAATGGCAATGCACTACTGCAAGCAGCATATTCTTTTAGGCTTTTCTCGGTATCGCTCAGCTTACGACTTTCTTAAGCAACTGGATGGCCCTCTTAAAGTAACACTCCACTAAGGGCAAAATTTGAAACATCAATTTGCACTTCAAAGGGCTTTGACATATCTGGTAAGGCCAGGACTGGATCACTCATCATGGCCTCTTTCAGTCTAGCAAAGGCTCCTTGGCATTCCCTTGACCAATCCCATACTTTATCTTTCTTTAGCAAGTCGGTCAAGGGGGCGGCCTTTCTTGAATACCCTTCAACGAACCGCCGGTAATAATTGGCTAGCCCTAAGAAAAAGCATAGTTCAGACACATTAGTTGGGGCTTTCCATTCTTGAATTGCCTTTACTTTGTCCATGTCCATTCGAATATGTCTCTGCTCGATAATGTGCCTAAGAAACTTTATCCGCTCATAGGAAAATGAGCACTTCTCTTTTTTGACATAGAGGTGATTCTCCCGTAGCTTCTTGAACACCATCCTTAAGTGCTCCACCTGCTCCTCGAGGCTAGAGCTATACACCACTATGTCATCTAGATAGACCACCACAAACTTGTCCAAGTAGTCATGAAACACCTGGTTCATCAATATGCAAAAGGTGGCTGGGGCATTAATTAAGCCAAATGGCATCACCAAGAACTCAAATGCTCTGTACTGAGTCATACAAGTGGTCTTTGGTTCATCCCTATCCGCTATGCGCACTTGATAATAGTCCGACCGTAAATCGAGCTTGGTGAAGAACTTGACATTGCACAATTGATCAAAGAGATCTGCGATCAGTGGGATGGGATACTTGTTTCTCACTATCACCTTGTTGAGAGCCCGATAGTCCACACACAGCCACAGACTCCCATTGTGCTTCTTTTGGAAAAACACAGGGGCTCCAAATGGTCTTTAGAAGGGCTAATGAAGCCCGCTTCAATCAACTCGTCCAACTGTTTCCTTAGCTTTGTGAGCTCAGGAGGAGCCATTCAATATGGCTTACGAGCATGAGGCTTCACTCTTGGTAACAACTCTATTTCATGGTCTATCGGGCGTCGTGGAGATAGTGCTTTAGGCAGTTCTTTGGGCATCACATCCAAAAATTCACGTAGAACCCTTTTGATAGCTGGCGGCACAGGTCCTTATTCTATTTCCTCATTTACCGACAAAACTGCCACAAATGTTGGTTCACCATGCTTCACCCTCTTCTTAAGTTGCATCGCTAAGAGAAACTTTTCTTTAGAGGATTAAGCCACGGTGGGCGGGGGTCCTCCCCCATCAAGCACAATGAGCTAGCAAAGGGCATTGTAATGGCCTTGGTGTCCCGCAGAAACTCCATACCTAAGATCACTTGGAAATCATCCATAAGAACAACGGTGAAGTTGGCATGCCCTTCCCAATTTGGTAACTTTACTGGCACCGATTTGGCTACTCCTTGGATGGGCTAAGCTGCCAAGTTCACTACCTTCATCTTGCTTAAGTCCTTATCTAGCTTTAGGCCCAAGCGTGCTGCCTCTGTGTCTGACACGAAGTTGTGAGTGGCGTTGGTGTCAATCATGGGGCTGGTCAACTTGCAATTGATGCGCACATCCACGAACATTAGGCCTTTAGGCGAGGCCCTCTTTGTCTCGGCTTGCTTCTTTAAGGCATTAAGCAATGGCATGGCAGACATCTGCGGGGCTCCTTCAACTGTCTCTTCTTCATCCTATTCCTGCGCATCACCACTAGACAAAGAAGCTCGTAAGGCATTTAATAAACTTGGGCTTGTCTCCTGCTGTGTTGGGCGCCCGGGACTTTGGTTGGAACTTGGAGGAAAAAGATCCCTTGTCGCCTTCCCCACTTTGTCCCTTATTGGCCTTGACAAACTTTCCACCACCTCCACTTGACCCACTCGATGAATCTTTCTTTTTATTCGAGGAGGAGGACGAAATTTCGGAGGTGTAGTCAGTCAGGCGCTTAGCCGCGGCTTGGGCGGATGCCAAGTCCTGCACTTGATGCCTTTGGAGCTCAGCACGTGCCCAAGGCTTTAGCCCTTCCAAGGAATAGAACATTTTATCCTTCTCCAACATGTCCCGAATGTCCAACATTAGCCCAAAAAATTGTTTAACATATTCCCTCATAGTGCCCGTATACTTTAAATCTCTAAGCTTAAGTCTTCCTACGTGTCAATGGTGCAACGGCCCTGCAGGATTTCTTCATGCTTCATGCATCACCATAGTTTAGCATCATCGCTCAAATATATGGTAGCCGTGGTGACCTTGGTCTCTTTCGAGTCGGCCTTGACGACCCTGAAATATTGATCCGTGTCAAAGAGATAGTTCTATAATTCTTTGGCATCTAGTGCTCCACCATAGGCACGGGGCTATGGAAAACGTACCTTTGCCGTGTCAAATATTGAGGTGTGAGGGGCTGAGTTACCGACTACCCTCATTAGCAAGTTTAGCTTGGTGTTGATCTCATCTAACTCGCCTCTCAACTTTTTCACCTTATCCCGAAGCTCTGCTGTGTCGGCAAGCCTGCCAATGGTGGCACTAGCCCATTGCGTCTCAACTGTCGTGCTTACTTCCACTAGGTCTAGGCGATCATTGAGCCTGTCCTAGCTTTCTGCCATCTCATGTCTTAGCCTTTCTATTTCCACCTCTATCTCGTCGAGGCAGTCTTATGCTAACTTCTTTGGAGGCATAGTTCCTAAATCCTTCAAGCAACCACCGTGCTCTGATACCAAATGTCACGGACCAACACTTTTAAGTGAGCAAGACCGTGTGACACTTGTCTTGGGTGACACCAGACAAGTCAGTCAAAAGGGCATCTCACAAATTAAGCCAACACATGCACCCAAAGGTGCACAAGTGAGCAAATTTGAGGCAACAAGCTAAGAACATTTAAAGCAACAACTAAGGCAAATGGCACACAATTTGCAAGCAACAAGATCACTTTTATTGCATATACAAAGCAATTCCAAACTACAATTAGGCGGGAATTTTAGATATCTAACAACCGACAAGCTAGGGACTTGGACTTACCTTACTATCCTTCTCTATATATGTTTTTTAAGCCATTTTAAAACTAATATAAAGGAACATGACTCCCTTTTGAGGAGTCATGATGGATCTACAAAAATATATACAAGGAATTTGAAAAAACCATTTTACATACATATATACATGACCATAAATTAAATTTCTCGCCTTTCAAAAAAATTACAACACCTCTCCTCATAGGGTTAGGATACAACAAACTTGGATGCCACACACCTTGACAAAGGAAAATCTATGCATGCATCAGACACCAAACCTACATTTCTAGACTCTATACAATATGTACAGACATGATAGAGTTGGCACGAGACTGAAAAATGAGGGCATAGGCTTGGCCATGAAGTGCAGCTCGTGACATGTAGCATGGTCAAAGTGAGGTTAAGTTGCCCCATTTTGGGCTGTTACGCGCGCGCATGGGCGCTCGTTGGGTGTCACGGCCTAACATTTTGTAAGCCCCATTTTGGGCTGTTACGCGCGCGCATGGGCTCTCGTTGGGTGTCACGGCCTAACATTTTGTAAGCTTGACAATCACAAATGAGGCTCATGCAGCGCTTGCCAAGTCTGTCTGACAAGCCAGCCAAACCCAGATCATTTTATTTGGAAGCTAGAATCGAATATTAATGGCCAATCATTAAGCAACCTCCCTCAAGAATGGGTGGAAGTAATAAAACATATTTCATTGATAAAAGTATCATTACATAGCTCACTATATGGACAAGAGATGCCTCAAAGCCATACAAGTAGTGGGGTAGAGGGTGGTAGGAGCATATCATCTCATTATAGTAGCATTCTAAGCCATTTATAAACTTCTAAGGGGAAACGTAATGTGTGCCCGAGGAGTCATAATGGCCTCCTATAAATTTTACAAAACTCAATAAATAGGACCCTTTAATAACAGTAAACATGGTTCTAAGAGGGTCCTATAAAAAAAAACCTAGCTACATTTAGATTTCAGAGCTCCAAGATATGCCAAGCCAAAGTTTAGGCCAAAAAGTGTAATGCGTGTAAACCTGGGCTGGGCGGCTGGCACACATGACAGGCCAAAGTGAGGTTATCTAAGGCAATGCTTGGGCATTATTTAGCCAATGCTTGGACAAGGTTTGGGCAACCCGTGTGCACAAGTTTGGCACACTTTTGAGTTGTCATAGGGTCAAAGAAGTGGACCGTGACACCCTCCCCCACTCGAATTTGTCACCGTTCTCGGTGACACTTGAATTTTGATGATTTGAATTTAAAGTTGATTTTGTGTCGCCCCTCGAACTATTTCGGCACTCGATGAGCTGCTTCTCTGGCTTTTGTCTCTCGAAGATATCCAGTTGAAATGGGGTGCACGGCTTGGCTGCCCTCGACACAAGCTGATATATAAGGTCCACCCCTCTTGATGAAGTGGTTGATATGACCTCCTTGGCCATGCGCTTTAGAATTCTGCCTCCAAATCGCCTCCTCGAACTCTTGATTGATTTGGTCACCTTGGTCGGGTGTCATGGAAGTCTGTCTCTAAGTCGCCTCTTTGAATGTATCTCCGCACTTGAACTTTGTGCCCCTCATGGGCGTTGGTCTTTTTGCCCTTTGCGTGGCCTTGAAAGTCTGTCTTCAAGACCCTTGAATGGAGTTGGAATCACTGCCTCCTCTTTGCCCTTTCATGGGCTAAGTGTTGGTTGCTTTTTCGACTTGGTCTTGAAAGTCCGTCTCTAAGACCCCTTTGAAACTTGCTTGAAATCTCCACCCCTCTTAGGTGGGAGTAGTTGATAGGCACCTTGAGAATTCATTGTCCCAACTAGCATCCCTTCTGCTCTTTACTCTTGGCCTCCAACTATCTCGTTGTTGAAAACAAGCTTCTAACCTTATTGGCAGGCATGGCGTGAACAATGTGCAAATTGTGCTAGCCGTCGCACAAGAAATAAAATGGTAACTTGGCAATCACTGATCTAAGGCAGTCATGGTCTTTTTCTTGAAGTCCAACCCAAGGATAGTTATAACTAGTCCATGGGCACCGCCGAATACGCTCCCTCATGAGCAATCTTTGATGTTGAGATTGACTTGAACATGCCACCGATATCCTTACGTTGAACTGGCTAAAGCAATATCTTCTAAGGCTTCTCAGTCCCATCGATACAGCTTTAATTTGGTGTCAACGCCCTTGTCACTCTAGACTTAGAGTCCAACACCTCTTCTTTGTGTCTAGGCTGGAACATCTCTCTTCTTGCCACTCTAGGCTTTATGAGTTTGATGAATCTGACCAATTGCCAACAAGCAAATATGCACCAGGAGTTCTTAATGCTATTTTGGGCATCACCACCCTAATGGTAACAAAGTGACATCTCGTAAGATGTGGCTCGCAAGCCAATTGTCCCCTTGACAGTCTTTCACTCTATCACCATACTTCGATTCCTTCAAGAGACCCCACCAATAAAAATGCACCTCAAACTCAATCGAGGCAAACATTAAGTCCACACAAAGCTTTGCATAGTCCTTCAGTAGCTTTGAAGTCAAATCCCTTCATTGGCACTCTTGCATGTGTTGGAGTAAGGAAACACCCCATTAGATGTGGCTCACCGGCCAAACGTCACTCTTTACGGCCTTTGACTCTGCTTCAATATTCAACACTTGCACACCACGCAGTCCATTGCATGGGTGATAAGAAATGGGACCCTTATACTTGTCCTCTCTTGATGGAAGTCCTTTATGTGCCCTTTTAGTTGTTGTTATTCCATCCTTCTTCCTTGAAAGATAACTCAACGTTGGCTCCCCCACTCTTGGGCTTGCCGGCACTTATGGCTCCCCCACTCTTGGGTTTGTTATGCACTCGAGAAAGTTCTTGAAGTGGCTCCCCCCCACTCTTGGGTTTGCCGTATGCTTGAGACTTGCCATTTTTCGTACCCTTGCTGGTTCACACTTCCCAAACTGTTGTGGCTTAAAGACATAGCCTTCAAGGCATTTCATTACATTTTTTTTTTTACCCACGCATGCCCTAGTTGCACGCTCTTCCAGGAAATAGAACACTAGTCCATCATGGACATGTCTCCCATGTCAAGCATTGGGCAAAGAACTTACTTGACAAAGCCACCCAATTGGCACCGATGTGCATTAAGCTTTATGAGGCCCGCCGACCCCTATTCATGTTGTTTCGAGAAAGGATAGTCACTTGAGTTCCACTTGAGCTGCTCCCATATTGGCATTGCTACATAAGCCCAACCATTGCTCCATATGCATCGTCCTTCGCCTCTGTGGCTTTCTTGGACATGCACATAGTAGTTTTGGATGCCTTCTCGTCCTTTTTGACATCCTTTGTACCTCAGTCGACACGTTGGCACAAGAATTTGGCACTTGCATGCATTGTGTCTCCCATCGATACTTTGGTCTCACTTTGCTTCATTAGCGCACGTAGGCACATAGCTTGGCACTTGTACTTCTTTAACTTATGCTTGGCCCATTGTTGCTCCATTGCCCCCTTTGCCACTCATTATCTAGGGAAGTGTGAACGCTATGACACAACCGTTGGAGCCTTCTGAGTCTTGCCCTACCTCTTGGGCTTGTTCACCACACTTTTTGATGGGGCACCGTCTTGTCTAGGCTTGAGTACTCTTACCCAATCCCCTTGTCTTATGGCCACCATCGCATTCCATCCACTGAGCCCACCAGCATACACTCTCCGTGCTTGAGTCACTATCCTTTGCTCCTTCATTGCTTCTTTTTATTTTTGCAGCTAGACGGCCATAGCTATATTCCCACAGTCCATTATGGGGCATATGGCAGCCCCTATCTTGTTGTAGCTTCCTACCAACCATGCTCTGATACCAATTGTCATTGGCCAACATTTTATGAGCTTAATAGTCACAAATGAGGCTCGTGCGGTGCTTGCCAAGTTCGTCTGACAAGCTAGCCAAACTCGGATCATCTTATTTGGAAGCTAGAATCGAGTATTAATGGCCAACTATTAACCAACCTCCCTCGAGAATGAGTGGAAGTAATAAAACATATTTCATTGATAAAAACATCATTACATATCTCACTATATGTATAAGAGGTGTCTTAAAGCCATACAAGAGATAGTGGGGTGGAGGGTGGTAGGAGCAGACCCCTTCTTTATAGTAGCATTCTAAGCCATTTATAAACTTTTAAGGAAAAACGTAGTGTGTGCTTGAGGAGTCATAATGACCTCCTATAAATTTTACAAAACTCAATAAATAGAACCCTTTAAAAATGGTAAACTTGGTTTTAAGAGGGTCTTCTAGAAAAAAACCTAACTACATTTGGATTTCGGAGCTCTAAGATTTGCCACGCCAAAGTTTAGGCCAAAAGGTGTAATGCGTGTAAACCTGGGCTGGGCGGCTGGCACACATGGTAAGCCCAAATGAGGTTATCTGAGGTCTTGCTGGCAAGCCAAAGTGAGGTTATATAGGCACTAGCACGCACAAGTCTAGACACTAGTGAGGTTATCTTGACCCTCACTCCTGCGGCTGACATAGGCCAAAGTGAGGTTCAACAGGCCTTTCCTTTGGGTGCTACTAAGGTTAATCGACCCCTACTTGACTGCATTGTTGGCTGCTGGTTTGGGCCATCCTTGAAACACTAAGGAGTTGTCTTGGGCATTGTTTAGCCACTGCTTGGAGGCTGCGTTGTTGGCTGCTGGTTTAGACACAAGGTTTGAGCAACCCTTGGGCACAAGTTTAACACACTTTTGAATTGTCATGGGGTGCAAAGAAGCGGACCATGACACTGGGTGTGCGCGTTGTCAGGCGCAAGTGAGGTTCACACGCGCGTTGCTAGGTGGCCAAGTGGGGCGCTGGTGGGCACGACATGGGGCACGCTGACATGGGCATTGGCATAGGTGCTAGTGAGATTATGCCGAGTCTCACCCTGTGTGCTAGTGAGGTTAAGCAACCCGTGTTTGGCTGCCAAAATGGCCACTCGGCTGGCTAAGTGGGTATCCTTGGGGCACTGTTGGGTAACCCTTAGGGCTTTGTTTGGCACTCGTAGTAAACATGCTTGCACACTCTTAGGCATCTTGAAAGCACACTCCATATTCTGTAAAATTTTGAGAGAAATTATATACAATGAGGCAAGGGATTCACTAGAAGAGCAACCTTTGGCACATGGCCACGAGCTAAATTATAGATGGCTGATTTGGAGTATTACTTGAAAATTATACGCAAGTACCTGTAGGCATTGTCGTCTATACCCTTTCCCAGCTTGTCATGAGGTCACATAGCCCAACTGTGCCCTACTGGTCTTCCCTCACCTCTAAGCATGCACCTGTTGCCATAGCAATTCTAATAATTAAAATTATTTATAAGGTCAAACCTCATAGTTAATACCGCGCGGGGCAGGGCCATCAGCCAAATTATAGATGGCTGATTTGGAGTATTACTTGAAAATTATATGTAAGTACTTGTAGGCATTGTCATCTGTACCCTTTCCCAGCTCGTCATGAGGTCACATAGCCCAACTGTGCCCTGCTGGTCTTCCCCTCACCTCTAAGCATGCACCTGTTGCCATAGCAATTCTAATAATTAAAATTATTTACAAGGTCAAACCTCATAGTTAATACCGCGCGGGGATGGCTACGAGTCAAATTATAGATGGCTGATTTGGAGTATTACTTGAAAATTATATGTAAGTACCTGTAGGCATTATCATCTATACCCTTTCAACACTGCCATGAATTGTATAATACTCCCATGAACAAAAACTCTATAATACATACTCGGGAGTATTATATATGTTCATGCATACCTGCAATGACAGTTGTGTAACTTGTCTAGAGGAAGGACAATACGAGAGTGGGAGACAGCATTCCGGTAATTAGGATACCAGCTAAACTTCCAGTGACAGAGAATGTATTGCTGATTAAAGGTTGCAAGAATAGATATACCACCTCAGTTAGCAACTCCTTTTTTATTTTTTCAATAGCGTATGAGTACCTATCCAAGGGAGGACGTTGGGCCATATTTTAATGAGTAAATTTTTTTAGAAGTTGGCAAACACAATTTACTTAGACTTGTATAAGACACGAATTATTTAGATAAATATCTATCTCAATGTGATCGATACTAATATAGCGATTTTTTTTAAAGAATTTTTCATGCTACGCATAGACTCTAACTCAAATAACACCAACATTATATAAATAATACACTTTTATTTTATGCTTCTTCTCAACTGAGAAAATACAAGTAGAAATTTTTACACACTTACCTAAATTAAGAATTAAGTATTCTAACCAGTGGATAGCGTGGATGTTTAACCTCCGATAGAAGAAAGGCACCGGCTAATTAAGCCAGCAAGCCCAGTTCGTTCTCACAGTTAGCAACCTGGCTACTGCAGTACTGCTGATCTAGCCATTGAGGCAGTAGTTTCTTTCTCTCTCTTCGTTGTCTTTTTATGTCATATGCATTTCAAATTTTTTATAATAAAAAGTATAGGTGTTACTGAGCAATGATAGTGAAGCATATCCTTTTGACCCGCATTGCGCTCTCTATCTCTCTCTCTCTCTCTCTCTTTCTCTCTGTGCATCAAATCTCCACTCTCCTTTTCAACCCTTTTGGAGCTTATATATTTGGATCTTTCCTCTCTTCCTTCTCTGCGCTCACACATTGTTTGCAGAAGGCATCCAAACACAAGAGAAAGGGTTTGGGGGACTCTTTTTTGGTTCTTTAATTAATCGCAATAATCTTTCTTGAGGTTCGATTTCTTTCAACTGGCCACTGCTTTCTTGGACTCTTACTGAGAATCGGATCATGTAATCTTCTCTGTTCAAGTTTGAAACATTCTATTTGAATTCTCATGTGATTTAATCCATCTGGGTATCCCACATTCTCTTGAGTTCTCTCTCGATCTTGGCTGATAGTGCCAACACACAACCCATGTTTTGTACGCGTTAACTTCTTTCAAATCGTTAACGAAATACTCAAGTCATGTAATTTTTTTGGGATAGCTAAAATTTCTGTTCTTTCAATGGCAATCTCAACCCTAGACGCAAATGCCCAACGGCTTTGTTAAAGACTCCTCCTGGCCCCTTTCGAGTGTTTTGATCCTCTTGAGAACCTATTGTGGAAAAAAGAATACGACATTCCCGAGTTATACAGAGAGCACCATGGAAGAGACATTTGTGCCATTTCGTGGAATCAAGAATGACCTTAAAGGAAGGTTGTTGTGTTACAAGCAAGACTGGACTGGTGGCTTCAAAGCAGGCTTCAGGTATATACTCAGTTTCTACAATGAGAGAGTCCTCTAATTAGAAGTTCTAATATCTCTTTTTTGGTGAATTTTTAATATAGCTCCTGATGACAATTTAATGTTTTCAGGATTTTGGCTCCTACCACATATATATTCTTTGCCTCGGCAATCCCAGTCATTTCATTTGGGGAACAGTTGGAGAGAAATACTGGTATGGGAAATAAACCGTTAATAATTCTCACCATATATCTGCAATTGAAATTTCTTCAATATTTTTTAGTTGATGTTAAAGGTTTCACAGATGTGTCACGATTGTTTGTATCTGCAACTTAGCAATTAAGTTATTCAAAAAAATAAAATAAAAATTTGAAAAAGAAGTCAACAGGAAAATGCTAGAACGTAGCATAATGCATGACAAGTATCAGGGCTAAATTAAGTTGCTATCAAAATGGTTTTACCCTGTATGCTGCACCTGCCACTTGCAGAAGGAGTTTCGACAGCGGTTCAAACTTTAGCATCCACTGCAATTTGTGGGATTATTCACTCAATCATTGGAGGGCAACCTTTGCTGATATTGGGAGTTGCAGAGCCCACCGTACTAATGTACACATTCATGTTTAACTTTGCTAAAGAGAGACCAGATTTGGGTCGCAATCTATTTCTTGCATGGACTGGATGGTGAGCTATGAATGAATTAATACTGTTCATATGTTTTGGTGCGCCTTGCAGTTTTATTGCTTGAAAGGGTTCCGTTAAGCTTATGATAGTCATTTGCTATTCAATAAAACTTGGGTATTTGATCTTTCAGGGTGTGCGTGTGGACTGCAATCTTGCTCTTCTTACTGGCTATCTTAGGAGCTTGCTCCATTATCAACAGATTTACTCGTCTGGCAGGAGAACTATTTGGTTTGCTTATTGCCATGCTCTTCATGCAGCAAGCAATCAAAGTAAGAACAATTGTGATATGAATTCTCTTTTCTAATAGTTATTTTCCTCTTATGAATGTCAAATTAGAGCATTCGCTAAGAAGGCATGATAAGACTTTTTCAGCTCAATATTGAATGTTTTGATGTCTTGATTTGTTAGCCATATTCAACTATGAGCACCTCTATACGATTTAGATTTTACTTCTGACATTATTTTTTATTTTGATTTGGTTTCCAGGGTCTTGTGGAAGAGTTTCGCATACCAAAACGAGAAAACACAAAATTAATTGAATTCATACCTTCATGGAGGTTTGCAAATGGGATGTTTGCTTTGGTTCTGTCATTCGGTCTTTTGCTAACTGCATTAAAAAGCCGAAAAGCAAGGTCATGGCGTTATGGGAGTGGTAAGTATGTGTTGCAAAGTATCAGGTTTCTTGAACATACGTTAAACAAAGGTTTATGTTTTACAACCTGTGCAAAATTACAAATTGCTTTCAAGTTGCGAAGCTTGGCCATTTTTAGTGAACATTTATTTTGATAATATATGTTTCCTTCCACAGGTTGGCTTAGAAGCCTTATAGCAGACTATGGTGTACCACTTATGGTTCTGGTCTGGACAGCCGTTTCCTACGTGCCAGCTGGAAATGTTCCTAAAGGAATCCCACGACGCCTCTTCAGTCCAAATCCATGGTCGCCTGGTGCATATGAGAATTGGACAGTTATTAAGGCAGGTTAATCAAAAGTCTGTTAATATCAAGACATAACATAGGTCATTGAATCATGAAAAGTGGTAAATTGATAATTTCAACTCAAACTGACAGGACATGCTCAATGTGCCCGTTCTCTATATACTTGGAGCTTTTATTCCAGCAACGATGATTGCAGTACTTTACTATTTTGACCACAGTGTGGCATCTCAACTTGCTCAGCAGAAAGAATTCAATCTGAGAAAGCCACCTTCTTTCCATTATGACTTGCTTCTTTTGGGATTCTTGGTATGCACCTTCCTGCTCACTTTCATTTTCTCTTTCAAGATGTATTTAATTCCTAACACTGCTTTTTTTCTGGATGATCTATTTAAATTCTTGCTTCTTGGTGGCAGACCCTAATGTGCGGCCTGATTGGAATCCCTCCATCAAATGGTGTGATCCCACAATCCCCAATGCATACAAAGAGTCTGGCTACTCTTAAACACCAGGTAACTACCCCGAACCCTCTCAGTGAATCATGAAATTTCATTCTCAAATAGTTCCTGCATCTTTGAACCTGCCTTTTTAATTTAGCTGTAGACAAACCTATAGTTGATCCTAAATGTTTCAGTTACTTTTCAAAATATGTTTCACTGAGAACAATACCTCCTGATTGTGCAGTTGCTTCGGAATCGACTGGTTGCGACAGCACGCCAAAGTATGAGAAAGAACTCAAGCCTGGGACAATTGTATGGGAATATGCAAGAAGCCTATCAACAAATGCAGACCCCTCTGATCTACCAGGAACCCTCAACTCGAGTATGGTTTTGAAACATATCTTTGTTTTATTTTCATGATATATGGACTTGCTGCTTAGTTTTCTTTGCAATGCAACAATGTCATTAGAAGTTTCAAATTTGACATAACTGAGGTGAAATGGTGTTTAAAGCTAATAGCTTTGAAAAACAAAGATATTCTGGCTATATTCTGGTTATGCTCTATTGATTGCAATAATCATTTCAAAGTCTGTTAATTATATTGAGTGAAATCATGATTTTAGCTCAATCTTGCCATCTCTAAACTCCCTGAAAATTTATGAACAGGGGCTAAAGGAATTAAAAGAATCAACAATTCAATTGGCTTCAAGCATGGGGAATATTAATGCCCCTGTTGATGAGACAGTTTTTGACGTTGAGAAGGAGATTGATGATCTATTGCCTGTTGAGGTGAAAGAACAGCGTGTCAGTAACTTGCTTCAAGCCACAATGGTGGGAGGATGTGTTGCCGCCATGCCGTTCCTCAAGATGATTCCTACCTCAGTACTCTGGGGATACTTTGCCTTTATGGCGATTGAAAGTTTACCGGGTAACCAGTTCTGGGAGAGGATATTATTACTATTCACCGCTCCCAGCAGAAGATACAAGTAACATCTCGGATACTTCTCTTTCAGTTCTCTTTTCGTGTTCCATTTTCCTTAAACCATTTTTAAGAAAATAACCATCTTCTCTGCAGAGTTCTCGAAGAGTACCATGCCACCTTTGTGGAAACTGTGCCATTCAAGACAATTGCGACATTTACAATATTCCAGACAACATACTTGCTTATTTGTTTTGGGATCACATGGGTTCCAATTGCAGGGCTTTTATTCCCTCTGATGATCATGCTTTTGATTCCATTAAGACAATACCTTCTGCCCAAGTTTTTCAAAGGGGCACACCTTCAGGATTTAGATGCAGCAGAGTATGAAGAGGCGCCAGCTTTACCATTCAATCTTGCTACAGTAAGATTTCTTGTCGGACTCCTGTGAAAGATTACCCTATCTCACCTTTCAACTTTTGCACAATCGCATCTATTGTGTTTTAATTTCATTTTCATGGCATGTTGAATTTGTTCAAGCAGGAGTCAGAACTAGGTGCTAGAGCTTCTTTTGCAGAGGATGGGGAGATCTTGGATGAGATGATTACCAGAAGCCGTGGTGAGATAAGGCGTATTTGCAGTCCAAAGGTTACAAGCTCCACATCAACACCAGCAAAAGATCCCAAAATCCTACAGAGCCCACGTTTCTCAGAGAAAGCATACAGTCCTCGCATAAGTGAACTAAGAGGGGAGCAAAGTCCTCGGTCTAGTGGAAGAGGCCCTGTTAGTCCAAGAACTGGAGACTCGAGACCATCTAACTTGGGAACGAGTCCCTGTAACTCGACTTCAAATTAGCGACAGAAAGTTGTCCTGCTTATATCATTTTGCAATTTAAGTTTGAGATGGCTTGTATGTTGTATGTTGGCATTGATGTGAAGTCTTTTTTATTTGTGCTCTGTAACTGTATTGTATTGCTTTCTTGTAACAAAAATACTATCTCATGTTGTTCTTTTTGTTGTAATATTGCTGCTTTCTTGTAACAAAACATACTATCTCATATTGTTCTTTTCGTTGTAATATTGCAAATTTGCTTCTTGTAAATGCTAAGATGTTGCCCTCGTAAAGTACTCATCGCATGTAGAACTAATTATTATTTTTCATTTTGTAACTCTCTCTCTCTTCCCCTGGCTGGAAATGGAAATGAAAAATGAAAATCAACACAGCCTCGTCTATGTTACCGTGGGGTTGGCCACAAGTTACTATTTTGCCTCGTAGTTCTATACATATATGGGACACTTTGTACAGCACTGAAGTCTCTCATTCTGCTTACGTTTCCCTAATCCCCATTGATTTGGTTGCTCTTCCAGAGGGGGTAATTAAGATAAATACAAATTAATCTTTACTGCATAGCATCTCTCTCTCTCTCTCTCTCTCTCTCTCTCTATTATACCAACAAATTATGGTGAAAAGAAGAAAAATAAGTACCACTTAGGCAATATACACATGGTGAAAAGAAGAAAAGGTGGAGGAGGCTGATGGTAGTAAGGAGAAAATCTCAATTAATAAACTTCACAAAACAATGACAATCTGTCTCACTTGGAATCCGAAAGTAAGAACCAATTCTGAACATCAAATAATCAAGTATGACCCGTATCTTTATAGATAGAGCAAGAAATTTTGAAAACGAATTGGAAATAATACCACACTATCAACGAGGCTCATGAGGAAAGCTTGAAAGCCATGCTAGCTAGCTTTAGCCACTCCTTTGTTTTCATATGAATAATGGCCAATGTGAATTTGATCAATCATCATCGATCCTATTGGTCTTACCTGCATAGCTTGTTCTAGAAAAGAGTTTCGTTCTGGCTGAGGTTCATCCTCGTGTCATTACGGTACTCATCAAAAGTTTTCAGGAGCAGAAAGGGTCAACAATCCAATTATACCACCAGGCATCAGGACAACGATTGCATGAAGAACCATAAGAAGATGGAAAAAGAAAAGAAGCTTTTTTGTAACAGTAGTGAGAGAAAAGAAGCGGCCAGAATTTGTTTCCGGAAAAGCAGTTGAAAGAAATGGATGAAGAGAGTGGGGTCCTACGTATTCAATTGCAGGGTGAAGGGTGGAGAGAAGAAGTGTGGTTTTCATAGCATTGACTTGGGTTGGGTGATAGTGGGATATTTCATTCTTCATGTCTCTCGTGGGAGAAGCTTAGGTCCCTTTCTAATGATTACAGTATCTCTGTCTTTTGCCTTCAATTCAGTGAATAAAGCCAAAAGGGACTACTAGCCTTCTTAACCTACCATCATCTTTTGATCTTATATATATAGATAAAGCAGACGGACATCATCAATCCGAAGACACAAAAACTACATGGGTTGAGGGAAGATTTGATATGCTAGTTGACCATAACCACGTGCACTACTCTTCATGACAATAACCCATTCATTGAATTCACTCACTAAGATCCAATTGTGCAGTAGTTCAACGGTCTCTCTCTCTCTCTCTCTCTCTCTCTACGTGTATGCGTCAGTAGCTTTACAACCCTCAATCGCTCCTCCTCCGATAGTTAGGTTCTTTTGGAGGTAGTATGTGGGTTTAACTTATTTAAGCCTAGTTGTGATTGTGTGTGTTTTCATCTTTATTACATCAAAACTAAGATAACACTATTATATCAAAGTCATACAATTAAGGTACGACCACTTAAAGATTTTTCCACAATGAATATAGACCAAAAGAGAACATATATTAAGCATTAAAAAAAAAAATTAACATTTTAATGTTTTTTTTTCTCATGCTGTTTTAGTAGTTACCTTAACACCAGAAAACAGAATAGTTACCCAAATGAACTCAAAGAGAAAGGTTAAGATCTAATACTCCTTGTTTTAACTCCTTAGGCTGTTGTTGTTCAATCCTAAGAGAACAAGAGAGCATTACAGCATTGCCTCTAAAGTGGGCATCCTCCATGAAGTCTTCCAATACGAATGACGGAGTCCATGTCGATTTCATTTCTTTCTCTCTCGCTTTCTCGTTCTTTTTTCCTTTAACCTTCAATTCTTTTGAGGCATTCACCATTTGATCGCGGGCATCTTGCATATTCCTAATCAGAGTAAAGAATGTGTTGATCTCCTCTTCTTCATCATCACTGGCTGGCCTCTTTGTTCTTCCTCCTTCCATAACAATATAGAAAGGCTCTTCTTGTTATTTCGTGGTTGATTTTCTTAGGATTGCAGTTATATATATATATACACATACATGGGGATTGCCATTGTCAAAAATTATAGATGGAGAGACCAAAAATGATTTACAGTACACTGAAAAAAGAAGCCAAGTGAGATCAAGAAAGACTAAACCAACCATGTAACAACCATTGCAACAACCATAGTATTGGACTTGCATGGATATTTTGGTAAATTGAGTTGAGTTTGGTGCATCTGATGACTTGGAATTTTGGGCTTATTCGCTGGAGATGTTCCACATGGGCTGAAAGATTCAAAAGGGGAAATGGCCCATGCAGAACACGTTCTTCCCCCACCGCCACTGGCACGACTCCCCTGCATATGATGTCAGATGCAATCTTTGCAATTGGGTAGTTGTCCATCATGAATAGGAGTAATACATCAAGAAGAGCCAAAACGGCAACAAAAAACTACAAGGTGGAAGCTGCATTTCGGCGAAATCTAAAATTTACCATTCGTACCACGTGGTTTGCTTTAAATTGGTGTCCCACATGAAACGTCAAGACCAGAGCCCATCTTAAGCAACCCAGTATGCGGAAGAAAATGTGGGCTTTCCTTGCGGTGTTCTACACTCAAATTTCCACCCCTCTCTCTTTTTAGGTGAACCTGTCTTTCTGCCTATAAAGATACAAGTGTGTCAATGCATCGGTTCAATTCGGGTCCGCCAAATCCATTAAGTACAACAGACAAAATTAGAAGACATAATACAATATATAGACTTATTTATTTTGTGGCTTGTATATAAAATGGGCATCAAGTCGGTCCAATTTTTCAAAATGCTACTCAAACCAAACTGATTGGGTTAAATTTTTTTTAAAATCCAAATCCGAACCAAACTCAAAAAACTCAAAACAAACTGACTTATCAAGGTTAAGTTAGTTTGATTCTTAATTAATTTATTTATTTATTCTTTTGTGCACCCTTAGATCCTATTAGTTGGAGCACTAATTTCCCATTGTGGTGTGCTCAGCTTCTCTAATTGTTTGACTATTTATTGTATTTAATAAAATCTCTATTTCATTTTGACAAAAGAATACAAAGTTCAAATGTGTGTGATTCAGGTGATCCTCGTGACTTTGCTTTACCTTTACTTCTGTCTCCTCAACCACTCTTTAAGTACAAGTGTTATTTGAGAATTGCCGGGGGCCAACCCCCTTGAACCCAACATAAATTCAAGAAAAACGGCCCATGCCTTCTTTATTTCCCTAGTGGGCCGGAATTATTGCGCTTTTCCTCTTTCGTTTTTTTTTTTTTCATTGAACATCCACAAACATTAAATCTGTAAATCATCTCATTCCTTTCAATGCCATACTAACTCTTTAATCACTGTCCTAAAACTGCTTTAACTCAAAAGATACTCGCTAAGGCCATTGACACCGAAGTTCGTATAGAATACTTGCTAAAGAGATCCAAATATATTGATCCAATTTTGTAGATGATGTATAGCATTATTTCTTGATGATAGACTTTTTACTTGCATTTTTAAAACGCAAACTTTGTGAAATACATAAGTCAAATCTGCCTATTGAGTTCAATTTGCGAAATTTGTAGGCAGGATTTACTTCTACCCATAGCACTACTCCTTTTATATTTATCTATGAATAAATAACGGCTCACGCCAGACAACTTGATTGATAAAGTTTATTTCTACAATGATATATCATCTTTGCTAGCTACAATGACAAAACTGTTCGCTTGAATGTCTACAATGATATCATCTTTGCCTTGAAAATTGAAGAGAGGAGGTGGGGGCAAGAGATGCGTATTTGTCATACCAACGTAAGTAATATCTTCCACATTCGAAATCATATCCGAGACGCTAGGGCCTACACAAGCTAGCCTTAACCAAGAAACATATTTTTTTGCTTTCAGAAGCAGATCTAACCAGCAAGCATTGCCTACTGATGGTGTCCCTTCACCAGCTGGTTGGTGCTGCAAGCTCTCTCAATTGATACTCTCCTTTCGAAAGTAATTTTTCCTCCCAAAATGAACTCCCACCTCTAATTGATTATTGACATCGAAAAACCTTCCTTCACTCTAAATTATACTTGGAAGTGGAGGCATGTATATATATATTACACCCACTAATTTACTAATTATACTATTCTCACTGATTAAAAGACACCTGTGGTTGATTAAATTTATTTAAAATTATAATTTTATTAATAAAAGGCTTTACATATCAAAGCTTCCTAATTAATACCTGCTGTTATCTCCTTCATGAAATTAAATTTATTTATTTATTGTACAAATTTTCTCTACTATCAAAATTATTAGATTTGGATTCTCTCCATTTCATAATCAATGACTTAGATGTAATCTTATCATATATTTTACTAAAATTACGTCATTTTGAATTAAAATTTATTTTCTTATATATAATTATAAAATTATTTATTTTTAAATCAACTCATCTGAATCCTTCATTTTTATGTTAGCTGACGTGTCAACACCTCAATCAATGAAATGGAGATCTCCATTCCAATGGAATAGAGAGAATCCAAATCCAAAATTATTATTCTACAAATTGTTATTCACTCTATTAGCAATTGGTATTACGATTTACATGCATGTGACTGCAAAAATGTAACTATCAGTGTTAGTTTCTATATTAAGAATTCTGTGTTTTCCAAATTACACAAATTTAATAAAATAGACCAAATGAAAGAACAAAGATCAAACAACGATAATTTTTTTTTTTTTTTGTAAATTTGAAGTGGGTTACAGTGAAATACAACATGCCTAATACTAGAACTAGAGGGTGAGTTTAAGGTCCAAGCCAGTTTCTTTATCTTTGTGATCATTCTTGTCATCATCAAGTTTTTTGTTGCAGGCACTGGAGAAGAACATGGGCGGCCTTCTGATGAAATCAACCTCTTCAGTGAAATCTTCCCATTCAAACGACGGAACCCAACTCGATTGCTCCTTATGATCTACCTTCCTCTTCTTCTTCTTCTTCGCCTCCAATTCTTTCAATTCATTCCTACGGCGATCGCGAGCGTCCCGAAAGCTTCTCAACAGGGCAAAGAACTTATCCATCTTTTCTTCTTCTTCTTCTTCTTCCTCTGCCTTCTCACGATCAGGATCATCCATTCCTCCATTCGAAGCAATAGTCCTCTCTCTCTTCTCATTTTCCATCTTAATTGCTTGGCTGTGAAACAAATCAAAACGATGCACACATGACATTCAGATGTTTGGCCACCGATGAGAGAGAAACTACACGTTAATTATGTCTCTCTCGAATGTTCTTTTGCAGTCTTCAAATTCTCCAACGGCCGGGGCGGAATTTATAGAGTCCCCGCGTGAGATAGAGTAAAATTACTCAAATACCCTGCCAACGGTGAAGACGGCTCTGATTGTGGTTTAGCTGCGGGTGTTTTCGGAATTTTGCGGTGGTAGCTGTTGACGTCATTTGCCTGACGTAATGAATATATTCCCAGTTGTGCCTTTGTTAGTGACATCAACAGGGTGACGTCAAGTCTGGAACCGGTGGATGGCGTTCGGAGGTGCGCAACATCGATTCCTCTGTCTGCCTGAAGACCAAAAATGGTCCAACTCTGCCCAACTGTCAATCAAAATAATAATAATGATAATAATAACATGCGACAAAAAGACAATTCTAAACAGAAATGATGTGCTAGTGACTTTGTTTTTAATTAAAAATTATAATATGTCTAAATTAAGGCTTATTTTTTTTTATAATTTCTGTATAAAAAAAATAAAATTATTGTCTTCAAAGTGCATTAGAGAACTAAGAAATGCCTTCCAAGTCCTTTGATGTGCTAAATTCCTTATTAATTAATGTTTTTCTTTTGTTTTGAGTAATATTATAAGAAAATTTGCAAACTTTTTTTTTTTAACATAATTATGTGCATGATTTAGGGCTTTTCACTTTAAAGTAAAATAGTCATCAAGATGACTTTTACCTTTTATTTGGATTTATGAATTTGAAATGAATGGATTTGGCATCACCCATTCAAGGAGCATAGCCTTTAATTCAATATAGTATTTTAAATCTAGATTTTCAAGAATGGATTTAAAAGCTTTAAATTGATGGATTGAAAATAATTTGGTAAACATACTTTCACGAATGATTCTACTAGTAAATTTTATTTTTATCAAAATACATCTTTCCTATATCTATTTAATCCTCCATTCATCTTTCCTACATCTATTTAATCCTCCATTTCAAAATGAGTAATGCTCCATAATCAGAAATTTTGTACCGGATTTGTAGAATAATGTCATAGAATGAGAGCTTTTCACTCTAAAATAAAACATTTGTCATGATGACTCTTAATTATTATACAAATGTTATTGACACATTATTTTGATAGGTTTCCTACGAAATTCTCTATCTACCTCAAATAGTCAACTTTACTACAATTTTATGAAGTTTAACCTTTAAATAAGTTCATTTCAAATCCACTCATCTAAATTGAGCCTTAATTGAAAAAATGTTATTAGCACATTATTTTGGTGGACTCCTTTCTAAATCTAGAATTTTTCTTCTTAAAGTTTTTTGCAAAAGATGCTTCTTCAAAAGTTGATGTAACGTTTCAAAAAAAAAGAGGGAAAAGAAAAAAAAGATATGACTGCTTTTCTTGCTCAAAAGTCTGGATCTACTCATGTATATTAATCTTCTTTGTAAATGAATGGATTCCCACCGTAGCCTTCTAGATTCAGAAAATAAGAGTCCATTTTTTGAACCCAAAATTTAGAAATTTAATTCTACGCCAGGACATTGGGTTTAAATGCATTCACGAATCAAATGGTATCTTTTTTTTCCTCCTTTGACTTAGTTGTATTGATTTGAACGGCAACTTCTACATTGAACTCTAAATAGACAACGCGTATGACTTTTTGTATTTTTAAGTTGCTGCATCAGAGTATGTGAAACACAACGCTTGACTGGAGATTTTAAAAAATTTATGCATCCATGAAATTACATAAAAAAATTCATACAATATAATTGACTAAGAACCTTTTATTTTAAAACGAAACATACAATATGATAGCTGTTAATTACCAACATGACATTATCACATTATTGTAAAGTAAAAGAATTTTTTATACAAATTTTTTTTTAAAAGAATAACATTTTTAAGTATATATAAGTTTGCTGTATATTTTGAATTACGGCCAAGCCACATTTCATCATATATTTACTTTAACTTGTACAAGTCAAGCATGAATACGACTAAATAGGGCTTTCGAATCATTCTCCCTTCCTTCTAATATCAAAATCTTTAACAGCAGAGATTAGTACAAATTGTGTACGAGAAGACCACAATCTTAAAGAACGCCAAAGAGTTCAATTGTAAATCAAACTGGATTAATTAACAGAGGAATACAACTTGCTTCCATGACTTGATCCAAGGCAACTGAATTTTCAAACAAAAGAATACCAAAGAGTTCAATTGTAAACCAAATTGATTTAACAGAGGAATATAACTTTGCTTCCATCTCTTGATCTCGGGGGTGGCCTTGCTTGAATAGTATAAATTGCGTTTTTCATCTCGCTTCCATGGTTCTTACTTTTGACAAATGCCTGTTTATTTTTTATTTTTTCATTTTCCTAACTCAAAAAAAAAGAAGAGAGAATAAATATAATTTATTTCACTTTGTCTTCTTTTCCCATAGTTTTTATTTTTTATTTTTATCAAACATTACATTAGAGATCATATATGCTAACCATTGGTCAAAAAAGCAACAACTTAAAGAAACCAAGAAGAACCATAAGAGATAGTCTAGCCATTAGTTATGCAATATATAAAATTTATATAATTTATAATCATTAATTATGTAATACATAAAATTTACATGATATAAATAAATCGCCTAGCCATACAGGTTCGAGAGATTAATAGGTCCCATGTTTAAAAATGCTGGAGTAAAAATAAATAAAAAGAAAAAAAAAGCAAGTGGGCCCTTTAGTATAACTTTTGCCTCTTACAGCATGCAAGGACCTCGTGTGAGGTTAGTGGGTCCTGCCTCTTCTCCGGTCCACATGTGATTCTGCTCTGCTGTGTGCGTGTTTTTTATTTCCTTTAAAAAAAAAAAAAAAAAAAAAAACATGCAAGTACTTCATGGGATCATCATCAGCCCTTCTGGATCTATGGGTGGGTGGCACACAAGAACCCATTTGCTAAATGAGTAGGCCGGGCAGAAGAAAGAGGGTTGCGGCTGCGAATCTGTCAAACCGGCTGTAGTCACTACACAACCACATAAAAGTGTCGGCCACAACCATAACAACTGGCGCACCATTTTCCTTCTTTCTTTTAACTTTTTTTTTTTTAAACTTGGTGCACAGTACGGATATATGTAATATATTCACGAATACGATGCTGAGATTTTATATTTGACAATAATCTAAACCCACATATGTAGAGGCCACTCATGTCTCCATTATTATTTGACCCAAAAAAATAAATAAATAATCTCTCCATGTTTATGTACTTTGTGAAATCCCCAGATCAAAGAGATCGATGGACGCACATCTTTCAATTTCCTTTTTGTATATAACATTTTCAGTACGTACAAGGAATAAGGGATCATTTCATTTTTAATTAACCAGAAGCATTTCTATAATTAATTAACTAAGGTGCCAGTGGGTTTTATTTTAGAGAAAACGCTGTGCGGCTGATGAATATGTATAGCTTGCCTTGTAGTGGATTTTTAAGTTATATTGCTTATAACTCCTTTACTACTTTGTGGAATGCCATTTTTTTTTTTAACAGAGTGTCTAACTGACTACTCTCTCGAGTTTTTATAAAATTAACGTCCACACTCCATAAAATTATATAAATTTTATACAAATTACAAGAGAGCGTTAGGTTGGATGTAAGACGCTTCATCACATGCAATCTATCCTCCCATTATTTTGCCCAAGATTAGTTTTTTTTTTTTTCCTTGCTTTTTGGTAAGTATTGCCCAAGGATTAGGTGCGGCTAGAACTATGGAAGCAGGAGATGTTTAATAGCAAGGGACGCACACATGATCATAACACGCATAATATAGTGGATTTTAAGCGATTTTTATTCTTGATCCTCTGGTGTGCTTTTAAGTGCACAATTTGGCTAATGCCTCCTCCATTGCTTTAGATTTGGGTAAATTATTTGTTCTCTCCAATTTTGCTTTTCAGTGTTTTTTATGTCATTCTTCAGCTTTTAATTTTTCTTTTATAAGCGTTTCAAATTTTATAATTAAGTTAATGTAGTCTTAACTTACTAACTGGTGTGAGAAAAACTATCCTATTACAACATGTGCTTCCCATTGGAAGAAATTTTGAGGTTTAAATTTAAATTTACAAAAAAAAAAAAATGAATGTAACTTGAACGAGATAAACAAAGTAGCTAGCATAAATGAAGAAATTGGCAATTTCAAATAAAGTTCAATTTAAGATGTAACATAGGTAAAATTTTGCATTTCTATTAATAAGTTGGAAAACATTGACTTAATTATTAAAGTTCAAGAGTCGAAACAAAAAAAATTAAAAATTAGAGGATGACATTAATAAGTTAAAGTTTGAGGATAACAATAATAGTGTACCCTTCAAATTTTTAAATGAAGTAACAAAGCAATTCCTATATGTCTCAGTCAAAATGAGATTTGGATTCTCACTACTTCATAATTGAAATAGAAATCTTTATTTTATCAGTCAATAGAGTAGATACGACCATAATTAATATGTTACCAAAACTATATTGCTGAAATAATAGGAGTCACGAATTTTAGATTACTTTTATGCCTAAAGCATTACTGTTTCATGCTTCTCTTTTTAACTACAAAGTTATAAACTTTTTTGACCTCTACATGAAAAAGGATGGTTCCTACGTCTTTCAGAGCATCTCTAATGGTAATAGTCAGTGTAAATGCTTCCATTGGAATACAGTCTCAAACACAGATAAAACTTGATTATGATATTTTTCAGAAGCTACTTTTTGCTCCCTTGAAGTACATTTTTTTTTTTTTTTCCTAATTGAGTGTCTTGCTTATACGCAACTGGACTAATCAAGGGTCTGTGCACTTCCACATTCCACACAAACAATAATTACCAAGGCTTTGTCCTTGAGGAGGATCGAACTAGCGATCAGTGCAGAATAAACCCATGGCTTGACCACCGAGCTACCGCTCAGGATTTCTCTTGAAGTACTTGTTACCAAAAAAAAAATTAATTAAAAAAAGAAACAAAGAAAATCACAGGACAATAGGAGTGGCATGCCCATCAAAATCACTATTATTATTATATTTTTTTTTCCTCTTGTCAAATGTTACCGTAATTGAAAGACCTGGACTTCAAAGAAAGGTAGCAAGCATCCAGTGTTCTTGGCAAATTCTGAAGTCTTTCCTCAATTACGTACTGATACATACTAACCACTGTAACGATGAAGTGCAAAAACAACAAAGGTACTTAATGGATAGATCGCTGTAATTAAATACTTCATGGATGTGTGGACAGTTATATAATGCAAACATATCACTTACACATACCTGCAATCCTTCCTAAAACTAGACTTTTTAAACAGTACTACAGCGAAAGCTTGAGGTCTAAGCCGTCTTTGATCTCTTCTTTGTGATCATTTCCTTCTTTGATCGGAGAAGAACCTGCTAAAGAAGTGATAGGGTCGCTTCTGAACTGAACATCTTCCATGAAATCTTCGCTTTGGAACGATGGATTCCACACTGCTTTCGGCTTCTCTTCTTCAGCCCTCATCATCTTCTTGTTCTTGTTCTTGTTCTTGTTCGACCTCTGCAATGATTCACCAGAGGCTTTCAGTATGTGATCATGAGCTTCTCGAATACTCCTAATAAGGGCAAAGAACTTCTCCATCTTCTCCTCCTCATCGTCGCTACGATCACCATCTTGATGGCAAATCCTTCTCTTCTTCGTTGTTTCCTCCATGTGATATTATTGTGATGCAGAGAAAGCAAGAACTGCTCGATCGGAAACACAGCTATGGCATGCAGTTTCTTGGTTGTTTCTTCGCTGCTTCTCTACTAGACATTGAAGTTGGAACATTATTAGGTGTCGGACAGACATTATATAAGGTAAGGGTCAAGGTGTTCAATCATTTTGATTCCTTTTGTGTCAAGACCCAAATAACTGAAATTACCTCCCTATTCCCTCTTCCTTTTTCTTATAATCACTAGCGGTGTTTGCGCATTGCGTGTGATCGTAGTAGCATCATCAATAAAGTGTGAGAAAAGAAAAAGTAGAAAAATAGAGAATATTTTTTTATGAGTGTGAGAATATTACAAAATCAATAACTATGTTAATTTCAAATAGAGTGATGGGTGTGAGATTAAAAATCTAAAATTTGGCAACTTCATGCTCATTTTAAATACCTATATTGAGCGGGTTGCATAAAAAAAAATGATTTGAGGCAAATTAGAAGGCTTTTGTCAAATTCTGCATGTGAATTGTTTTTAAAGGCTAAGCACTAAAAATCATATTTGTTTAATTACCTACTAAACAAAATAGTGAAAGGAATTGAGGGCGGTTTTTCCGCCTAACTTTTTTTTTAGCTTATAAACAAAAAAGGTAATTTTGTTGACTTTTTTTTATTTTTTTCTTTTAACTTATAAAAGTAAAAAATAAAAAAAAATTAACTTTTTTGTTTATAAGTCAAAAAAGCTAATAAAAAAACTTTACCCAGGCCTAAATTTTAAATTCTCTTTCTTCCTCTATAATTTTCTTCTCAAAATTCTATTTCTCCCGAATGATGCTTTCCAAAAAGTTGTTGAGGAGCATTGCAAGTAAATTTTTTCTTTTTCTTTTCTTTTAAATTTTTTTTTTCTTTTTGTCGTGATACGGATGAATATAACACAACTTCTTGTGGAGCCGAGGGTAATTGACGTATGCTTTATGACGTCAGACACAACGAGTTCCTCACTTGGTACTCGGTAGTGTATCACGTGATTCTCTAACCACATTCCCAAACAAAGACAAATGGTTTCTTCCTTGCAGTTTCCTCCTCCAAGGTAATACTTTTTCCTTGCATTTTCCTCCAACAAGGTAGTGACTACCAGTCCTAGCTAACGGACCCAAGAATTTTGTTCGGGGACATGGACCGCAGGTAAATATTATTGAGTTTTTTTGTATGGTTAACGTAAATTCTTTTGACATGTGGGGCCAATACATTATTTTTTTTTAATTATAAATACTTTTTTAAGTATAAAACTTAAATAGAATTTCACAAAACTCAAGAGCTCAAGTCCTCTTGGTCGTTCACTTATAATTATTTTTATCACATATTCGATACTGGTAGAAGATAACATACCTTACCTCATCTCAACAAAGGTATAGGTTCGAAGGGTACACAGA